>NW_019167982.1:1027907-1162305 GCF_002303985.1 Durio zibethinus | reverse complement strand
TACGGGGCACACTCATTAAGACAAACAAATGGTTGTCCATTTTTTTTTTAATCTTCTTTTTTCTTTTTTTTTTTCCTATTACTTCTTATTATGTCCATTGACATCACCTAAACAGTACAACACACCAGAATATTTTTCCAAAGAGCCAGTAAAGAAATTCTCCTTGAGTTTCCTGAACGAACAAGATGTAAGCAAACTATCCGAAGCCGCTTGATGACAAATGCCAACTCTTTCCACTTTCAACAACTCTGCAAGCTTGTTCAATCCACCAGCCAAACTGTTACAAAACTTCATCAAATGCCTAATATCATACAGAGTGTGAAAGTAAATATTGATCAAACTAAAGAACCTAATTTGCTTATCTGGCAAATTCTGGCAAGTCGACAGCTTAATCAAGTAACCAAAATCATAACCACTATGGAAAGTAACCCAATCCACACTATCATTCAAAACAATCACTGACGACATTAAAAGCTCACCAAACCTCATTGCATCATTACTGTTCTCATTATTTTTCTTGAAATCAATCCCACTTTGCCTCAAAAGCTCAATAGAATCATTAGCAAACACATCCTCCTTGACATCAAACTCACGGAAATTGAATTGCCAAATGCAATATTTATCAGTTCCACAAGTAGACAAGTTTCCTTTCTCATCTCAGAAGGTAAGACCTAATTGAATCAACTTTAAGATATCAACATTGTCTTTCAAAGTTTGGTATTGATAGTCATAGCTGTTCTTGAAATTGCCCACGAGACGTAATACAATGCTTGGAAACTCGGTGCAATGTAGGGGAAATCATCAATTATTTCACGAATCAATGCAAATTCTTCCTCAAAGTTATCATTCCATACCTCATGGATCTGGATTGAATCGCTCTTTGGCAATAGAGACATCAGTTGAAAACCAGAAGGAGATAACTTTTTCAACCAACGACAACCCAAAAAGACAACGATTCCTTAATTACCACAAAACCTGTGATGAACTTGATGGAAAAGAGAAATAGTCGCATGAGCAAGACTATGGCAGAAAATGGTAATGCCAGTTATTAAAATTTAAAATTTTATCTTGAAAAAGTTTCTCTTAGCATAAGGTCAACAATTTTAAAAATTCATCTTGAAAAAGGTTCATCTTAACATAGGCTCATCAAGTTTAAAATTTTATTTTGAAAAAAGACTCCTCTTAGTAGAGGCTCAATAACTTTAAAATTTTATCTAGAAAAAGGCTCATCTCAACAGAGGCTCAACAACATTAAAATCTTATCTTGAAAAAAGCTCCTCTTAGCAGAGGCTCAACAATTTTAAAATTTTATCTTGAAAAAAGCTCCTCTCAGCAGAGGCTCAACAACTTTAAAAATTCATCTTGAAAAAGTTCTTCTAAGCAGAGACTCAACAACTTTAAAAAAATTCAATATGTTCTCCAAATCGAGTTCTCATCTTTGAACAAGCAAATTTCTCTCTTTTGAAATCTTCTGTTTGATTATTATCTTCATCCGAATATCAAATTCTTGTTTTTATTAAGAAATGAAAAGTCTCTGTCCTTATTAAACTTCATTGCATATACTGAATGCCTAATGCAATCATATAATGCAACAAAATTATTATACTAGCTAAAAGGTGTCTCATAATTTATTTTTAAACTCTTTATTAGAATTCTTCAAATTATCATATAAATCAATCTGTTCTTCATTTGATTGTATTCTTTCTTAACAATATTTATCATGTCAAAAGCTGTAATATGAATATCTGTATGTTTTTTCAATCCTTTCAATCTTTTTGGAATTAGAAAAGTAACTGAATCTATATGTGTATTCCTTTCATCATGTTTAAGTTAGCAATAAATGCAATTACAACATTTCTTTATTTGTACGGTGAAAAAATATAAATGAGATTAGAATGGATATTTGCGTTATTATCTAAAGAAATATAGCATATTTCTTGATGGTAAATGTTTATCGAAACTATGCTAATTTTCTTAAGATAATCATGAAGAAAATATTCCCAAATTCTTTTTTTAAAACTAAATCAGATGACTTTTTTGATTCTTCAGAGTTCGTCAAACTACACTTGCCCCTATGTTATGGGATCTTTTCTTGATAATGCTTCTCATTCGCATCCAAGCCACTTTTTAGGTTTTCAGCTTAGATAAGTCATCATTTTTTTTCAAGCAAAATATTTCTTTACAATATCTGAATTTATTGGAGTAGGAAAAATGCCTCCATCCATTTCTGCCAAAATTAATGTCCTACCAGAAAAGGTCTTTTTCACCATGTACGGGCCATCTCAATTTGGTGTCCATTTTTCTCGATTGTCATGTTGATTTGGAATAATCTTTTTTAGCACTAAGTCTCCTTCCCTAAAGCGAACGGGGATGGATTTTTTTGTCATGTGCTCTCATCATCCTCTTTTGATATAATTGATCATGACAAAGTGCTGTAAGTCATTTCTCTTCAATGAGGTTTAATTGCTCGTAGCGATTTCGAATCCATTCTGCTTCTTCTAACACTACCTCTATCAGGACTCTCAGTGAGTAAATTTCCACTTTGACCGATAACATAGCTTCCATTCTATATACCAAAAAGAATGAGCTAGCCCCAGTAGATGTTCGGATTAATGTTCTATAAGCATGCAAAGCAAAAGGTAACTTCTCATGTCAATCTTTATAAGTATCAATTATTTTCTCCAAGATTCTTTTGATATTTTTGTTTGTAGCCTCCACTGCCCCATTCATCTTTGGATGATATGGTATCGAATTACGATGATGGATTTTGAACTGAGTGCACATTTCATTCATCATTTTACTGTTCAAGTTTTTGGCATTATCAAAACTAATTATCTCTGAAAGCCTATATCTACATATTATCTCTTTTTTTTATGAACTTGCATACCACAGACTGGGTCACGCTAGCATATGATATAGCTTATACCCACTTGGTGAAGTAATCAATCGTCACAAAGATGAATCTATGCCTATTCGAAGCTTTTAGAGTGATGGGACTGATGACATCCATGACCCACATAGAGAATGGCCATAGATAAGCCAAAATGTGTAATGCTATTAAAGGAGCATGGATCTTATCATCATAGATTTGACACTTATTGCATCTTCTAGTATAATCAATACAATCACTCTCCATTGTCAACTAATAATAACCAGCCTTATAATTTGTCTAGCCATCATATGACCATTCGCAACCCCACAAATTCCATCATGCACTTCTTCAATAATCTTCTTTGCTTCAGCTGCATTCACACACCTTAAGAGTACTTGATCTCGACTCTTTTTATAAAGGATATTTTCATCCAAAAAAAAACTCATAGCCAACCTTCTGATAGTTTTTTTATCATTTTTTGTTGCATGTTCTGGGTATTGTTGACTTTTGATGTATTGCATAAGATCATGATACCATGGCTTCCCATTAACTTTTTTTTGACACCTAAGCAATGTGCTGGTTCATCCTTCACATTCAACTTGATGGGTTGGATCTTGGTATTTGCATCTATTTTAATCATTACAGCTAGAGTAGCCAATGCATAAGCAATTTGGTTCTCTTCTCTAGGTAGATGCTCGAACTAAATTTCTTTAAATTGTTTGACCAACTTAGAGATATATTTATGATATTAGATCAACTTAGAATCCCTTATTTCTCATTCTTCTGGTAATTGATAGATGACCAGAGCTGAATCTTCAAACACATCCAACACTTTTATCTTTTTTTCAAATGCTACGTAAACCTATAACAAAATCCTCGTATTCAGCCACATTATTTGTGCAATTAAAATTCAACCTGGCTGTGATAGGATAATAATGCCTGTCGAGAGATATTAAAATTATCCTAATACCATAGCCTAAAGCATTTATTACTTTATCAAAATACATTCTCCAAGACTCTTCAAAAGGTTTATATTTTTCAATGGCCATCACATCTTCATAAAAAAATACAAGTTCATTGGTTCATAATTTTTAGTAGCGACAAGAAACTCGATTACTACACTCATTTTTATAGCCTTTTAAGTCATATAAATAATATCATATTCTAAAAGCATAACTTACCACCGTGCTATTCTTCTTGTCAATGATGGCTTCTCGAAGATATACTTAATGAGATCCAACTTTGCTATGAGCCATATAGTGTGATAAAACATGTATTGTCTAAGCCGTCAAGTTGTCCAAGCTAATGCACAACATATATTCTCTAATGGTGAGTACTTGGACTCATAATCAATAAACTTCTTACTCAAGTAGTAAATTACTCGTTCTTTTTAGTTAGTTTCATCTCTTTGCCCTAGCATACATCTCATTGATTTTTCATGTACTGTTAAGTATAAAATCAAAGGCTTCCCTGAAACAGGTGGCACCAATATAGGCAGATTTGATAAGTACTCTTTGATTTTGTCAAAAGTTTTTTGGCATTCATCATTCCATTCTCTTGGATCATGTTTTCTAAGAAGCTTGAAAATAAGATCGCACTCGTAGGTAAGTTGAGAGATGAAACGAGTAATATAATTCAATCTTCCCATAAAGCCTCACACCTCTTTTAACGTACGAGGTGGAGATAAATTTTGAATTGCTTGTATCTTATCTGGATCCACTTTGATTTCTCTTTAACTGACCATAAAGCCTAATAGTTTTTTTGATCTGACACCAAATGTACATTTGGTAAGATTCAACTTCAACTGAAACCTTTTCAATCTATCAAACAGCTTTTTGAGATTAACTACATGATCCTCTCCTTCATGAGATTTTACGATCATATCATCCATATATACTTTATTTCTTTAGGTATCATATCATGAAAGAGAGTTACTATGGCTCTTTGATAAGTAGCATCAATATTTTTCAACACAAAAGGCATAACTTTGTAATAGAATGTTCTTCACATGGTTATAAATATGGTTTTCTCCATATCATCCTAGCCATCTTGATCTGATTATAGCATGAAAACCATTTATAAATAAAAATATGAAGTGCCTAGCAGTATTATCCACTAGAGTATCGATATGGGATAAAAAAAGTTATCTTTGAGACTCGTCCTATTCAGATCTCGATAATCGACACACATTCTTATTTTTTCATCCTTCTTGAGAACTGGCACTATATTGGCTACCAATTCAAGATATTTTACCATCTCTAAAAATTTGACATCAAATTGCTTCTTTACTTTCTCTTTAATTTTCAGCAGCATCTTTGGCTTCATGCGCCTTAGCTTTTGTTGCACTGGCTTGCATTTTGGTTTCAAAGGTAACTTATGCTCTACAATATCAGTGCTGAGTCCTAGCATATCCTGGTAAGACTACGTGAACACATTCACATATTCTCGGAGCAGTTCTTCTAGCTTTTACCTTTCAACTAGTAAAAAGATATACCAACTTTGACCTCTCTTTTATTTTCACCATCTCTCAAATACACTAATTTGATAATTTTTTAGTAGGGTTCAATTGGCTTATCTTCATATTCTATTAATTTTAACAAATCAGAAGGCAATGTGTAGTTATCTGAATCTTCTTCATTATCAAGTTCATCAACATGAATTAGGTTTTCGAAATCAAATCTGAGATTATTACCATGATTATCTTCGTGTTTATTATTTGAGACCTATAAAAGGTAAAATGAAGAGAATATTGGTACACAAAAAATGGAATGGCAAGAAAATGATGAAAGAGAAAATGGAAAGCAAAATAAAAGTAAAAATAATAGAAGAAATACAGATGTATTTTCTAAGTCTTTTATTAAAATGACAAACATAAAGAAACCATAAAAGATTACACAATGCTCATAAAAATAATTAGGGATTTAAAGTTCTACAATATATTACTTTTCAAAAGTTTTAAAAATAATAGGCAACTCTACGACTCTCCAGTTATTTAGCTCAAAATCTGAAGGATAAGGGTGCACGAACATCTCTTCATCTCGCCTCTTCTTTTCTTCATAATCCACCATTTGAATTGCCAACTCAAAAAACTCTTCTACGAATCCTACACTTAGGGCTCCAGGTAAATCTGGATAAATATATCATCCCGAACGAAAAGAATCATAGAGGTATGGAATGACCATATGCTTTGATTTTGACTTACATCCCTCAAGATTAGCCATCCTCTTATCTTTTTTTTCATTCACCATTTTCATTCTGTCCCTTCTTGTTGGCTTATATCCTAAGCCAAAACTATCTTTCTTGTTATATACTGTTGGTGGCTCTGTGATTCCTTGTAGGTTCTTTCCTAGTCCAGTTCCAGGTTACCATCCCATTTCAGTCAACTATTTAATGACCATTTTAGTAGTCGTAGACAGGTGTGGTGAATATAATTTAGATCCTTCAGTCATATAGGTAGCATTAGCAATATCGAAATATTTATATGAGCACTTAAAGGATTCATCTGCTACTTCTACATAAGGAGTATTTACTGGTTGGGTAACTAATAAATCTTCATCTCTTATCACATATGTCAATTTTTTATCAATAATGAATTTAACTTTTTGATGTAATAAAGATGGAACAGCACTCACCATATGAATCCACGGTCTATCTAATAAGCAATTATATGAAAGAGAGATATCTATAACTTAAAATTTTACGTTGAAAGTGCACGGACCAATTTGTAATGACATTTCTATGTCTTTCAACACCTCTATTCAGGTTTCATTAAAGGCTCGAACTGTCATATAACTAGGTTTCATGTAAGATTCATCCACAAGTAATTTTGCCAAATTAGTCATGGGCATAACATTAATGGATGAGCCATTATCAATTAAAACCTTAGCCATTATATGACTCTTGTATTTCACAATAATCTAAAAAGCCTTGGTACTTTCTCGACCTTCAGGAGAAATCTTTTCATTACTGAAAGAGATATAGTTTAAAATTATCAGATTGCCAACAAGTTGTTCTATGTACTTAACGGATACATTATGAGACACATATGCTTGATAGAGTACTTTTAGTAGAGCATTACGGTATGACTCTGAGCTTAGCAATAACAATAATAGCAAAATTTTAGCTGGCATCTTGTTAAGCTGTTCTACTACGCTATACTCGCTATATTTTATTAACTTTAAAAATTCACAAGGTTCACTCTCAGAGATCGACTTCTGACATTCTTTTTCTGGGACTGCAATAGGATTATTCTAACTTCTCTCTTCTTCTCTCATCTTTGCTTTCTCTTTTCTGACTTTCTCTAAAGCTTATAGAGTATAACATCTTTTACTTCGAGTCATACCTTCTATGCCCATTATGTTCGTAATATCTGGGTTGACTACGACATTATAATTATACTTTCACAGTATTACTTTACCATTCGGTATGAAAAAGGGCCAAAAATTTTAATTATCACTATTGGTTGGAAGACGGGCTTTCTAGCTTCAGTGTCAGCTTCTCATCATAATAAATAGTTACTGGTCTATGCACAAACTTATTTTTTGAATCAATGGTAGACACTTCAGCTTTCATCAACTCTTATCTTTTTTGTAAAACTCTAATCGACCCGTATCCATCAACTTTTGCACCTCTTGATGAAATTGGTAATAACTCTTGATAGAATGTCCCAAAGCACCCTTGTGATAATTACAACTCTTAATGGGGTTAATCGTTTAGAGCAATGTTGATGTTCTATTGACTTCAATATATCAGCCTTAACCAAGGCTTCAAACACCTTAGCCATCAGAGTTTTGACTTTATCTATCCTTTTCTTTACATAGTTTGCTTGCCCATCAATTAAAACATTTATTGATAGTCTGGTATGGTTTGGTAAAGGGTTCTCATTAGCATTTGGAGTTTCTCATTGGCTGGTTTCAAAATTTAACACTTCTTCATTGATTAATCCTTGTACTTTACGTTTTAGGGCAACACAATTCTTAGTGGAATGATCTGATTTTCCATAGTGATAATCACAATGTGCATTGAGGTCATACCATTTGGAAAATGAAGGTTTCAAAGGCTCAACAATAACAGGGGCTAGTAAATGTTTTTTGACAAGTTGAGGGTATATCCGTGTATGTCATGTGTATGGGATCGAAAGTGATTTTTTCTTGAGTTATTTTTGGGCTCTTAGACCATTACTAGGTCTGCATTATGGTCTGGTAAGTGCAGCAGGATGGTTATAAGAATAAGTGAATGTCCAAAAAAATGACTGAAACTGAGGTGGATAAGCTGGTTATGGTAATGGCTAGTATGGCTGATATGGATGAGGAGTGGATGTGATATTATTTATGAGAGGGTAATGGATTTGATAGACTGGCGTAGGGTAGAGTGTGAAACCTTTGAATTGTTACCCCATGTAGTTCACCACTTGAGCTTCATTCTCTTTCTTTTTGGGAACTCTATTTTTCTTTACTCCACTCGTCTCTCCTGCATCAAGCTTGCCATTTTTATGACATTTTTGATAATCTCACCAGATATCACCATATCTGTAAAGTTTTTGGTTACATTACCTATCAATCTCTCATAGTACGATACTTTCAAAGTGTTTACAAATAAGACAGTTATCTCTTTCTTGGTGAGAGAAGGTTAAACTTGTGCAGTCACATCTCTCCATCTCTGTACATACTCTTTAAAACTTTTTGTTATCTTTTTTTCATATTTTGTAGAGATATACGATTTGAAACCAGATCCGTGACATATTGATATTGTGTAAAAATACCCTTGTGAGTTCTTGTCAAGAATGAATACGAGTTCTGTCTAATTGAACATACCATCTGGCTGTAGATCCCGTAAGGCTATCTTGAAATACATATATCAATAACTTTTCATCACAAACATGTGCTGTCATTTTACAACAATACATGGTGATATGGGTCATTGGGCATTTTATGCCATCATACTTTTCAAATTTAAAGACCTTGAATTTAGATGGAATAACCATGTCTCGAACCAAACAAAGGTCAGCTGCATCTGTAGAGCCACAAAAATTCATTCTCTCTACAGCCCTAAATTTTTCTTCTAATATTTTTATCTTCTATTGGGCACTAGTATCTTTTACTTTTTCAAGTGTCTGCATCACTAACTTTTCTCTCTCATTAGGATCATCCAAATTAGGAATAAAATTGGCTCGAGTGATTTTTTCATCATAACGGGGTTAATAAAATTTTAGAATTATCTTAGAGTAGGTGTGTATATCATTCCTAGATAAGGATTGGGATATCCATCGGGAGTGCAAATTTGTACTCTAGTTTCTTAAGAAAGTTGGGTCGATCGTGGCTTAAACTCTGAAGGGTAAACAGGATCTATCATATCTGGCGATTGCTCTTGAAAACTGAGATTTTTTTCACTGCTTTTCCCTTGTCAAGTTTTTTGAGCATATCTATTATTGTACTGAGATCCCCTCTTAGTTCTTCTTGAGCTTTTTCGATTCTCTAAAATCTATTGGCTTGTTCTTGCTCCATGATTTTTGTTTGAGTCCTGGTATTATATGAATGACAAGTAGATTGTGTCAAAATTTTTATGGGCGAGCTATTCTTGAACCTTTTTTACCATAAAATTTTTTTTTTTGAAAAAAAAATTAGAATGCCATGTATTGAAAATTTTATATTTTTTTCACTTATTTTATGAAAATGATGTACATGATACATGAATGCAAATGGGAGATATTTGCTCTTGGATGAATTTCAATACTAAAAATTTTTATTGATTCCATACAATTTTTATTATATGAGATTTACCATTCTAGAATTATATCCATAAAAATGTTTGACTTATTCATAATGGTCCTTTGCTTCGTCTAGAAAGTTCACTAGGTACTGTCCATATTCTCTTATGGGATTGACTTCTCTTCTTAACACTTCTACCTTTTCAACCATCTTACATGCTTTCTTCACTATTTTGCAAACTTGATTAGTTAGGTGCTCTATGTACTATTGTTTCCACAAGCATTTTTGCTTTTTCATCTCGTATGAGCATCCCTTTCTGAATTACATGTAAAGATCCAATCTTTTTTTTTTTATGCCACTCATCTATTATTGTTGAAATATGGCTCTTGTGGTCTTGCAGTTGCATCTTTAACCCTTGGATCACCTGGTGAAGTGATTCTTTTTCATTTAGAACTTTAAAATGCTTTCTTCTCTCTTTTGCGAGCATGGCTTTCAACCTTTCCTTTTCTTTTTGGCATTCCACCAATTTTGCTAAAGTTGTAGAGTATAACCCCTTCCAATTCTAACATTCTTGAAAAATTTTGGTGGTTTCCTCTTGCTTTTCTTAAGCTGTGCCCTTCCATCAGTTTATTTCCTTTCGAAGCTTATCCATTTCACGTTACCAACTAAAGTAAGACTTAGTGACTTTTTCTGTCTTGAATTGAACTCGTAACCTCTTATTTTCTTGGTGCAGATCTTTCAAATCATTGTTGGCCACATCTCATTCTTTTATGGTTTTTTCTAATCTACTCCATTGTATCTTTGTTTCATATTTTAATTGTCCCACCTTCTCGTGAAGTCTTAAATTCTCTTCTTATTTCTTTTTTTCAGCTTCTAATTCTTTTTTCATAAACTCAACTTTTGATAATTGTACTTCTTCTGAAAGATTAGCTAATCGATGTGAGCTATCATTAAGAGGGAGTATTATATCTCTAAGCCATTTTGTTTTTTAAATTTGATAATCATGAGTGACTTTGTCAATGAGAGGCCCCAATCTCATTTTTTATGTTATCTTTCATGCTTAGATCAACTGCTTTAAGGTTCTTGGTGGATTCGACTCCCCGTAAATAAATTTTACTTGAACCAAGTCATGAGTAGCAAGAATAAACTGCATTGCACTAAATTGCTTAAGCACCATTAACGGAGCTTAATTTACAACACCCCATAGTCATAACAGCGATATCCATGGCTCATTTCTTTTACGATACAACAAAGGCACATAAGGCATCTAAGGTACCATCCATTCAATTTTATCTCTGGTTAGCCTTCACAGGAATAAAACCCACTTTTCATTGGTCTTCAACGTCGACCATTGACTTTTAAAGAACTCTTCGATTGGTGCCTTATTTCGAAGATATGGTTTTGAGAATGCACTCTTCCCATACTTGAAATGACTTCTGACCTATACATACAATAGTGGCGCACATCCTATGAACCATCTTTTTTCATTTCGTTGACTGAAATTTAATAACCGATGGTTTTAGCTAAGACTGCTAAAGAAGGATTAACTACTTGAGTTTCAATTTACTTAAAAAAATCTATCACAGTTATCTCAATATAACCCAAAGTCTTCGAAAAGATCACCATTCCATACAATGATAGAGCAAACACAAACATTCATTGCTCATCATTTAAATACCCTTAAATGAAGTTTTAGAGAAAGTCTCAACGGATATCGAGATGTTCACTTTTAGGTTTCGTAAAAGAATCAATGGTTTCTACTTTAATCCTCATAAGCTTGGCAAACTTTTTATGATAACCTAATTTTGGCTTTCGAGTAAACACTTTACCTGGACACTTTAGTTTTATTCCAAGCAAAATTGAATACTCTTTAATAGTTGACACCAAATCTTTTTGATTAAAAGTGAAGCATCTATAGGATGGATCCCAAAACTGTATAGCTGTTCTGACCAGCTATTCATCGATCACTACTGGAATGAGGGATGCAACCTGCCCATACTTCTTGTAAAAGCTTTTTTTTTTGTTTTCATTTAACTGACCCCAAATGATGGCTAAATCCTTTAAATCATTCTATGTGAGATTCAAATGCACCTTTTCGATTAACTTAGACATAGAGCTGATAGGCCAGCAATCTCCATTCTTTTGTTGAGCTTCTTTCGATCAAACATGTACTTCATTATACGGCTCACATGGGACATTGGTTAAAGATAAGCAAATTTGTAATTCTATGGGATCCATGAAAACTTCTTGAGAGAAATATATCCTAGAACAAATATCTCGATGTAAAACTGTATGATATGATTAATGCCAAAAAAAAAAATGAAACGAAATTGAGTTAGTGTGAGGATGCGGTTTAAAAACAACATTTTTTTTTTTTAGTTTTGAGTTTTTTAGTTTAGTTTTATTTTATATTACACACAACTTTTATTCTTAGGTATTTCCTATAAGAAGATAGATGATGCTCTACTTAAGGCTAGTTTCCTAGGCTTATTACATGCTAGATTTGGATTGACACCTGTCTAAAGGATTTCAAATTGTTCCTCACTATCGTCCACGTTGGACTAGTGAGGCACACCGATCATCACCTATTACAAGCTACGAACGAAAATGATTCAATTTGAGTGAAAGCATTTCGCTTGCCATTACGGAGGTTATCACATCACGAGGGCATAGGTATTCTACTTCCTCCTATAAGGGATGGAGCCTGGGTATAGAGCTCATACATAAGATGCATCATGTCATTGTATGTGCAAGTATATCTTAATTTATTGAGAGTAATAGATACAGAAAAATAAAGCATAAGAGGTATAGTAAAAGAAACATGAGGGAATTTTTTCTTTTTGCTTTCGATCTTTTTTTCTTACCTTTTTTTTGTTGAAAGTGAAACATAAAAATCTAAGAAACCGATTAGGACTATTTAAATCAAAATTTAAGGATAACACGTAGTTAATTTTGGCCTAACTTTAAAAAACAAATGGTTTTCCCAGGAGTCGCCAAGCTATCGTAACGGTTTTGTGTCCGCCTGATGAATTTGAAAATGAAATAAAAAATAACGGAGTTGCCACCAATTTTTTTGGCTAAGTGCGATTAGCCACCTATTAAAGCATATCATTTTAATGAAATCTTAAAATTAATTAAAATTTATTAAAAGGATAATTTTAGGGTCTGCGTAACAGTCTGGGTTTGAAAGTCGATTACATGTGGGGAAGGATTAGCACCCCCACAACGCCCGTTTAAAACAATACCAATTAATTACGTGTTATCCGTTAATTTTGATAAAAACAATCTTATTTTCAACATTTAAAAATAATAATATTTTTTTAATTTTTCATTTATTAAAAATTATTTTTTAAAACTTATTTCATATTTATTATTCAAGTTTAATTCAATAAAAATAAATTCGAACCCTTTTAATGAAATAATTCTTAAAATGTTCTAGTACGTTGGTAATATTAGAAAAACTTTTTCTCACCTAAAAATTTCTTAGGCATAGCCTCTCGAAATACCTTAGAATCTCATCTTCGGAGGTCCAAATTTTTTTTCGTAAAAATTATGTCATGCATGCAATGCAAATAATGACATGTTGATGCACACATCTTATTTTTTATTTAAAAAAATTTATTAATTTTTATTAATATTTTCTTTTAAAAAATGAAAAAAAAGATGAATTTTTATTATATTGAAGATTTTTTATAAATATTTCAATACACTGGTAATATTTAAAAATATCTTCTCACCTAGGGATTTCTTAAAGCATCTCTACTCGGAATATTATTAGAATCCCATCATTAGATAAATTTTCCCTTGTTTTTTCTCATTTTTTATTACTTATTCTTAATTTATTAATTAATTTTTATTTATTATTTTATAACAAAAGAAAATTTTTATCGTATTAAAAATTTTTTATAAATACTCCAGTACACTAGTAGTATTTAAAAAAAAAATTTTTCACCTAGAGATTTTGTAGGTATCACTACTTAGAGTATATTTAAATCTCATCATCGAATAAAATTTTTTTCTTATTTTTTGTTATTTTTGTATTATTATTAAGTTTATTTTTATTTTTTATTTATTTTTAAAGTTTATTTTAAAAATTAACAAAATTATAAAAATTTTAACTACATATTTCATCATTTAATCTAACAAATATAAATATTTTAATATGCATAAATATTATAAAATAATATATAAAAAATTAAAAAAAAATTTACTTGAATCGGACTGATCAACGGTCCAATCAACGCGGTTCAATAAATTCGACGGCTCGGTCCAGTTTGGTTGGTTCGACGGTTTGGGGCTTATTCGACTCGATCTGGGTCGATTCAGTACCGATCCAACTAGACCGATCAAGGGAGAGTGAAACCGGGTTTCGGGTCAATTGCGTGGATCCCGAGTCAGGTCTATAAGTTAATGCATGGATCCTGGGGCAAAACAACATCGTTTTGGTCTTTTAAATGAAACAGCGTCATTTTGGCGTTCAACTCTCTATAAAAGCCAAAAAAAAAAAAATTTCTCATTTTCTCTTCTCTCTCTCTCTCTACACCCCCAAAGCCTCTCTCTCTAGACATAGTCGATCAGTCACAGTCTGTCGCATCGGTAGTCGGTTGCCTATCGTCGGTTGTTGTCATCGGTGCCGAAAAATCCTAAAATATACCAAAACATTCCCCTCAAGTCCTTCTTGTCGGATCCAACCTTTTTTTAATCGAAAACAATCTCGATCGACGTAGATGAGGCTTAAAGTTTCAGTCTCCCTTCGTTTTTTTTTTTTATGAACTAAAACTAACTATTTTTTTATTTTTTCAGGTATTATTTGGCGCTAGGTTTCTCGTCATTTCGACGATTACTGTGTTTTTATTTATTTTTATTTTTTTTGACAGAATGCTTTTATTTTTTTTGCTTTTTTTTGGCAATGTCTCTTTTTTCTCCCCTTTTGGGTTCAGCCATGAGCTTTATTTATAGAGCTCCGACCATGCCCTATGCCTGAGTGAATGGCACAGGGCTTGGCATGGGGGTGCAAGCACGAGCCCTCCTACCCATTTTATTTCTTCTATCTTATCTGACAGTGGTAGGGCATGATGGCTAGGATAAAGTTTGCAGGGTATAGGTGATCAGAGGGATGGGTGGCCAGTGGTGTCATGCAAGGCACCACTGTCATTAGCCCCCATTTTTTGTATTTTTTTATATTTTGTATTTTTGTTTAATTAATAAAATAAAGAAAATAAAAGGCAAGCTGGGCCTACAGAGCAAAATGGGCTTCGAGCCTGATCAGAATCAGACTTTAGGCCCAGTCGAATTGAAATCGGGCCTGAAGCCCAATTGAATTAAAATCTGGTCTTGACCCGATAGCCCGAAAACTATTAATTAAAATCCGAACAAATTTGGTGGCTACAATAATAAATTAGGATCTTAAATATAAACAGTCACACCTAAGCCCTGCCTAGATGTTAAAGAGTTAGGGTGGTCTTATTATACTTAAGAACTCAACTTTAAAATTGTATTTTATCACCTCACATAAAAACCATTGGCATACATACATCATCATGTTATTGTTGACATCTGTTTTGCATTTTTTGTTTTTAATTTTTATTTGTTATCTGATAATACCATCATTTACTTTCTCATATAAAATATTTTTCAAGAAAATGGAGAAATATGTATTTTAAAATTGTGATATTATAAAATAACATTTCAAAGAAAATAATTCTTAGTGCTCTACTTAGATGTTAGAGAGTAACTAACAATTATCTTTTACAAAGAGTGTTATTTTTATTTTAAGGAAGATTGTGTTAAATCTTAAGCGAAAAAGTTATTCTAAATTCTACCTAGATGTTAGAGAATTTTAAGATAATTTTTTAATTTAAAGATTTCTTCAATATTCCTAAATAAAAAGTTTTAACAAAAATTTATTTTTAAATGAAGAGGATTATTATTAAATTTCAAATTAAAACCATTTCATCTAACACCGAAAATAACGTATAATTAATTGGTACCAATTTATGAGCGTTGTGAGGGTACTAATCCTTCCCCACACGTAATCGATTTACAAACTCAAATTCTGTTTTCGTAGACTAAAAATTTATCTTTTAATAAACTTTAAACTCGTTTTTATAGTTTATTTAAAAGATAAATTTTTGGGTGGTCAATTAAATTCTAAAAAAGATTGATGGCGACTCTTCTATTTTTTTTCGATTTTAAAATTCTTTATGTCTGGAGGTCTCAAAACCATTACAAAAAAAAAAAATCTCAAATGAATGCAAATTTTTCATTCTACAACTTCTACCAACATTTTTCCTAATATCCAGGACACTCCTAGCCTTTTCCTTTTTTTCGTAAAAGATTTTACTACTACTACTACTAAAAAGTAATTCAATTTATTTTTTAGGTTTTGCAATATTTTTAATTTTATAAGTGCCATAAAATTATCATACAATAACATTATTTCAAATTCATAATCTTTAAACACTAATTTTAATGTTATATTAATTGATTCAAAAATCAAATCAGCATAATATTTTTGGAAAAAAGACATCACTTAATTTAAAAATGTTCTTTGTATGAAGAATAAGCCAAATCCAAATTGGTATAAAAGAAAGTCTTTATTAAGCTAATCAAGATCTATTACCATCACGAATACATCTTAAGCAAAACATATATGATTGAATTCTGATAACATTTAAAAACAAATAGTAATCAACTAGCTTTATCCTTATCATTCCAAATGGTCCATCAATTATATTTTCATTGAAAAGATTGAAAAAAATTTCAAAATAAAATGGATACATACAATTACTATTAAAGAAAATTTTAAATAATTTAATAATTAAATATTTATTATTCTATAACAATTGAAGAAAATAAAAATAAAAAAAATTTTGCTTGTCTTGCGTCTTGGTTTTGAAATGCTTGCTTTGTATTCATTCATCCATTTCTTGGCTCTGAGCATGTTTCGCCATGCATTTCCATTTCTGTCAGAAAAGTCATAATTGCAATATCTAAGTCCTATTCGGAAAGCTCTCCTGATGGTGCTATGCTTGACAAGCCTATGGTCCATGAGTCAGTGAAAGATGCATCTACAGCTGGTAACAGTCACAAGTCTGGTAAGAAGTTGAAGGTTGAAAGCAATTCTGTGGCGTCCGAGCCAACAAAACCAGAGACTATGGCCTCATCCGATAGTACAAACCTCTAAAGCATTTAAGTTCAGCCTCATTACAGGAGAAAGGGTTGGTTTGTTTTTGTCTCTTTAGGTGAATGTAAGGCTTATTTTTGCTCTCAAACAGTCATGGAGCTGCTGCACCTGCATCTTTTCACTTATGAACCGTAGTTGTTGGCTGAACTTCAGTTATGTAATGGGATTAGTTTTCATACCATTATTACAAGGAAATGTAATCAAGTCCATAAAATGTCTTTTTGGTATTTGCTGTGGTGATATCAGAGAAAAGCCTTCCTTCACTACTACCAAAATAACCATGTTTACCAACCACAGCTATCTTTTTCTTCTACTCAAACTAAACATCAATGTCCAATGACTTCCAGGGTTTTTGATTAGCATTCTTTCTAAGAATTTAATGGGATTACTTGAATTTCACATCGAAATCGGTTGTCTTTTGACCAATTTGAAGAAAGAAAATTGCAATTGAACATGATTTACAGTAGCTTACAAAAAAGCTACCCGTTAAGGAGACTTTAGGGATGCCACCTACTTTGGCTCATAAAATCGCTGAAGGAAGTCTTAAGATTCTTGATGACCGAACCTTTTTTTTGGGTTGTATGTGAATATTTGAACATATACTAAAAGAAAACATTTCACATGGATAGTAGTGATTGCCACTGTTATAAGAATTGTAACCTCCAGTTTAATTAGGTATTGAGGGGGTTGCTTAAAAGTTGGAAGAAGATTTTACTGATTTTATATATCGTCACTGAATCTGTTAATGTTATTTCATTAATAAGATAAATAAAATGACATCACTTTATTAATAAATAAATTTTTTAAAAAATATATTAAGTTTTATATATTTATTTAAAAAAATGATATTTACTTATTAATAAATACCTTATTAATAAATAATTTTTTAATATTAATTTTTAATATTTTTATTTTAAAAATTAATATTTATTTATTAATAAAATAATGTCATTGAATTCACTTTTAATATATAAAATTTATATAATAATAATGTATTAAATATAAATCATTTTAAAAAATTATTTCTTTATATCAATGTCGTATTTTTAGGATTTTCTTTTTAAAATATTTTTCACATCAATCGAATTTCATTGACAAAAAAAATCTACTTACTAATTACAATAATCAACCAGTGTATGTAGTACGGATAACTTCATATAAATGTAAGTAGATAATGAAGGGTAGAGAAGCTCGGTATTTGGTGAATATTAGGGGCCAAAATGAAAAGACTGAACCCCGTCTCTTTTGGTTGATCGTACTTTAAAGCTTTTTGTTTGGTGAATATTAGGGGCCAAACGCAAATCTTGGTGACCGTGGAAGCAGGTAGACAAGATTCAGACCAACGTATTTAAAAGAATTAAAAAAAAAAAAAACGATTTTCGTAAGATAATTGGAAATAGGGTCAGCACTCGTCACCTACTCATCTCTTTGACTTTATTTGATCATTTAAAATATAATACAATAATATAATATAAAAAGTATACAAATAAAAGATATATAAATAATATTATTTAAAATTAAAAAAAATTATAAATAAATTTAATAAAATAAAAGTTATTTTTTAAAGTTTTATATTGATATAAATTATAATATATAATTTTTATAGAAAATATGATATAAATATAATATTTTATTTTATAAAGTATCACAAATTACCGGATGATCTATTGCATGAATGAAACGACACCTGAACATAATATATATGCTATTTAGGTGTAGGTTGTATTCCCACCATTTCCCTTTCATTGACTTCAATTACGTGCCAAAATTCTATGATAACTTTCATAAAATAGAAAACAATTCATTCATGGGATCAAAATTCCACACTGCAACTAAAAGAAATCCGAAACAGTCCAAACCCTCATTTGCATTTCAAATTTTCAACTTTGTAGCATCAATTGGAGTTAATGCTTTCATATGCAAGTTTTTTATTTTTACAGGTCAGTTGAAAAGTCTCGCTAGGCCACATTAACCCATTTTTCTTGAACCACTTCTCTCCTTCATTACCAATTCAATAAATGTGTGTTTTCTTCAAGTGTTTTAAGTTAACGGGACGTGATATTAGATAAATTTTTTATATTAAAAATTTAAGTGTATATATTATAATTTATATGAGATTGTATGTTAATTTAAATTAATTAATTTCAAGTTAATGAGATATTTTGTCTCCAAAAAGAATTCAATAATCTCCGATTGCTTAAACTTCATTCTCTAACTTCACAATTTTTTATTTGGGTGAAAATTATAATTTAATTTATTTTTTTTAAATAAAAAATTGAAACATGAGATTCATCTAAACAAATATTTTCAAAATTTAAGAAGTAGAATATCTCTTGAGGATAATATGAAAGACATGTGTAATGAAGTATGAAGAAATAAAAATTTAAATTATGTTAATTATGTCTAATTTAAATAATGTGCGTCCGATTCAATTTTTGTTTTCATTACATGCATTCGTAAAATTAAATTTTAAATCTTTCATTGATGAAATTTTTATAAATTTTTTATTAATGGAAAATTTTATGAAAATTTTTAGATGAGAATTTTTTTTAATTTTGTTAAAATATTCAGAAATAAAAAAAATTTTCCTCTCACCATAAGCTAAAAACTTTTAAAAAAATTTAAAAAAACCATACCTTAATGCTTTGAAAATGTACCCAAAAGTTTAAAAATTGATACTGGAAAAATTTTAAAATGTACCTTAAATTTTCAAATTATATTTGGAAGATTTGAAAGTCGACTTAGTGGTTCTTCCTAAATTGTACTGCAAATTAATTATTTTGAAAACTTTTGAATATGACATATTATCTAAAAAAATTTTGAGTAACATTTTTTATAAGAGTTTATATCGTGAATGATTTTTAATTTATAAAAAAATATTTAATATGATACTTGAATTTTATAAATTTTTTATATGACATCTAAATTATGAATCTATTAATTAAAGTGAGTAATTTTTACTTTTAATATGACTAATTTTAAATTATAACATATGATAAATAGATAATTCTATAAATATTACATTAATTAATATATTTCATTGTTTAAATATCACATTAGATGTATTTAAAATTCAGTTACCATTATAAACATTCTACTATAATTTAAAAGTATCATTTTATAACCAAACCACAACTGGACCAATTGCTATCACAAACTAACCCAACTACTATTACAAATATATTAGTAGTATATAATACCGTATGCACGAGATATTTTGGCGAATTCAAAAGCCAAATATTGCAAAATGCTGAACCACACACATTTCTTAAGATGTCAAATTAGTTTGAACATTTTAGATACTGTTGGTAGTTGTCGTCGTCAAAATTGGATCAAATTGAACAGTCCATTATTCCATCATCTATTCATGGCAATTGCATGATTTTCATTTGCCAAAAGACATTACAGATTTTTTTCACCTATAAGGACATTATAAGTCAATGCATTTTTGTTGGGATTTATGTTCCACCCATCTCTTATTAACTACTAATTGACTTTGTCATAATAGATTGACCTGGACAGCTTAAACCAATCATATTTTCCAAATATAGTCAAATCTAAACGCTTCATCATGTAAAAAATTGTCCAATAAATTTGTTTTGGGCAGGTGGGCAATATGAATTGGAATAGTTTTCTACGGCTTTGATGTGTTTTGTCTACCAAGTCTTTGCTATATATAGTCAAATTTTACTAAATGCTATTTAAAATGCAAGAGGTTGTTGATTTATTTTGCTAGGCTTATAGTTAATCTTGATAAATAAAATTTTCATTTGATTACTTCTTTAATCTCTTTCTTCATTTTTTTTCTCACAACTTGTGAATACCACGTGACAATGATAATGAAATTTCTATAAAGAATCTATTATTTGGAGGTTGATTCATTATTTTATTTTCTTCAAGTTTTTTTTCTTTTTTACTTGTCCTTACACTAACCAAAACTTGAGTGGTTTTCAAGAAAAATTGAAATATTATGAAAAGCTTTTATCAACTTTTTAGTTTTTCCAAGAAAGATTATACCTACCTCCAACGAGTTGAAAATTTGAGATGAGTCAATGAGGATCCGTTGAATTGATAAAAATTAAATATTTTGTTTATAAAATTTAAATTTAACTATCATTACCAATAATTTTTATGAATGATCTACAAATTCAATATAAGTTCTTGCTAAAATCTGTATGTAATATGTTTTAACCTTGAAATAAGGTAATCTCTTTTCACTTAAATTTTTTGTAAAAAAATAAAATAAAATTAAGGGGCAAATGTCTCAATTTAAAGCAATATGAGTAGTGTAAAAATAAATCTACCTAGCTACTACTACTTTCAACAAGATTAGGTTAATTATTGACAAAAAAACACATGTCAAAATTTTTTAGTGGACTAAGGGTTTTTATTACATTTGAACTTATCAATTAAGGTTTTGTGGCTGGTAGATGTTTGGATAAACGTGTGTGTATATATTTATTTATTTATTTATGCATGCGTGCATACGTTAATATGCAGATTGATATTTACTTGGTAGCTTGATTTTACATTCTACCCACATAAAATACATGCTCTGGTTGGTAATTATGTTTAGGTGAGAAGAACTTGAAGCTTAAAACATTATGTTACGGAGGAGACACTCAACTGTTAAATTTAAAATTCCATCATAAAAATTTCGTGTTCGAATATTAAAGCAAACAAAATTTATGGACCCTAGAGAGGGGCATGCAGAAGGCTATAAACCTCCTACTTATCATTTGCAAAAACCTTGAAACAGTCTTTTTCGAACAGCAAGAAACTCAGCAATTTCACAAAGAGGCACACTTAAATACTTACATATGTTACGTTTATATAAAGTTTTGAGTTTGGTCCCTAAGAGAATATTGAGATTTTAAATGTATCACTTTAATTTAAACTTTTTTTCCAAAATTTATCAGAGACTTTTAGGCTTCCGTATGTGAAAAAAAAAAAAAAAGATTGATTTTTAAATTGCAGGTTCTAGATTTAAATTTTGACAAGGAAGAGCACTTTAATAGAAAAAAAAAAAAGAACTTAAACAATTTTAATAATTAAACATTAACATTATGTTTAGTAGAAAGGAAGAAAAAATGAAAAAAAAAAAAAAAAAAGGAACGAGATGAAAAGAAAAGTTGTTTTTTTCTTTTTACTTGAAGTTGTTAAGAATAATAATGGCAGACTTGTTCATATTGTTCCTCAAATTTTGCTTGTTCTTCACGTACCTTGCCAGTTCTCGTTCATGGATTCCAGCAAAAACTTGATACCCCAGCAAAGAAAAATAGTAGTTGAATTAAACAGTCATAAACAAAAGAAAAGTTATTAAATAATAAATTATTAATGAAAAAATTTAAATATAACGAGATTGTTAAAACATAATAATGGTTTAATCCAAATTTAACCTCTGTCAAATCATTCAAAATTTGACCTTTCCTTTGACATGTGACACAAGCACGTGTCATTGACACAACAATTCTCTTTTATCTTCAAATTACAATTTTTTTATTATAAGGAAAAAAAAAGTAATGGCTACAACAAGTAGGAAGAATCTATTAAGGCGAAGCTAAAATTCTTGTGGACGTCGATGATGGAAACATCTATTTAGATTAATTTCAGTTAGGTTTGACGATCTGAATGACGGTAATATGATGTAAAAATAATATAATTTAAAATTTCAAAAAAGTTATAAATAATAAAATTAAAAAATTATTTTTTATATTTTTATTTTTATATATTATAATATATAATTTTTATTTAAAATATAATATAAATAAAATATTTTATATAATATAATAACACAAATTATTAAATTTAATTTCAGCGGAGATTTTATTTTCGCCTGCATGACGTAGCATCGATAACTTTCGCCGAGCATTCAATTTTCTTCAAAGTAGTTAGCAGTTAGCACCCCACCCAACTTTCAATTTCAAATATGGCATGCAGAAACTGTCTAATAATAGTACACGTTTTATCTTTTTCAATTACTACCTTCTTTTTTTTATAGCTGATTGGCAAAATTTACGGCCTGTAAAATTATCAATTTGAGTTGATTTTCCATTTTTTTTCCATTATAATTTTGTATTTAGTAGGTCAAGGAGAAGTTCATGAAATGAGAAAATTGATAATTTCAGTTTTTAATTTTATTTATTTATTGAAATAAATAAATTGTAATTTGAATAAAAAATTATAAACAATGAATTTTAAATTTTAAATTTATTAAATATTATTTTTTAAAAATAATTATATAAATTAATTAATTAAATTCAGGTAAAATAATTTCATTAAACTTTTGAATTCACATGGGCGGTAGGTGAGAAAAACCAAACCATAAAAATACAAATTTATTGAAATTCTGTAATTTGAGACTCAAAATTTGTGCAAATCTTAGGCCATGCAAAATGAATTATCGTGAAGGAAGATATTACATGATTAGAAAAGAAGAAGCAGTCGAAAACTGGAGGGACATTGCACCATGATCAACAGCCACCATTTCTAGTTGTTCCAAAAAAAACATTATAGATAATAAATTCCAAATCCAAGAAAAACTTTATTAAAAAAAATTAGAAAATTAAATTCGAATTTAAATTAGGTTAGATATCAATATCATATACAGTATAAATTAAGTTGTAAAAAACGTTAGCTAATTGAGTTCCAATTTAAATTAGGTTGGATATCAATCTCATATACAGTGAAATATTAAGTTGTATGGTTAGGAATTAAGACAGATCGAAAGAGTTCATAATCAAGTTAAATCACTAATTTTTGTTCTAAAAATATAAACAATCAATATTTTATGTAAGAAATCAATGAAATAAAATTAAATAATTAAATAAATAATAATTCAACATAAATAGAATCAAACATAACAAATGATGAAATTTAAATATGAGATTTCAAAATTTTGAGATATTTTATCTTTATTATTGAGATAAAATCTTATTAACAATTCTAATTGATATAAACGAAAAATATTTTATAAATTGAATGTGAATTTTTACAATATAATTAATGTTAAGAAATGATATCGTATAAATTGAAAATTAAAATTTAAAACCTATAATGCCTTATCATATTCTCAAATCAGAATTTTTTTTTTTTTTAAAAGAAAAAGGAAATTATACGGAAGAGAAATAGAAGAATGGATCAAAGAGGGTAGGTTTAGATATTTGAAGAGAATTTTTGAATGGGCCAAAAGATAATATTTCTCGAGTGTTATAGTCTTACATTTTAGTTACAAGAAATGAGAAAATAATCATGTGGAGTACTATTACTGCTTGGAAAGAATAAAAAAACACAAGACCATTCAAAAGAGAGTCCTTTTTGAAATAAGGAAAAAGTGATGGCTAACTTCTAGTAGTCGACTGTGATTCAAAATTTTTATAATTTCGACTAATTAAATCAAGACAAATGGAGTGGGAATCGACTGGTAATCATGAATATAAACAAAAAATCAGGATTGGGCTGCTCATTTTTCGATTGGGAATCGACTAATAAAGCATGTTACTTTTGCAACTCGAATGCCTTTTAAAAATTGCTCAAGTATATTGGATTGCCATTTTAGTGGGAATTGACTGCAAAAGCAACTCTTTTCGCTAAAGCATCATTTTTTTTTACCTTAAATTCAAACTATTGATGCTCTATTAGTAACTCAATTTTGACTTTTATATTAATTCAAAGTCATCCTTGTTCATTTTTGGTATTAACAAATTGTTTTTCTATAAAATGAACAAAACTGTCAAATGAGATGGTGTCCCAATCACAACAAAAATGCCCTGAAACTTTTTTTTTTTTTTTTATCATTCTAGCAATCTATCGATAAAATAGCTAATTCATAAATTTAATGATCAAAATTTAATATTTGATAATTTAAATGATAAAAAATATATAATTTGAACAAAAAAATTAAATTTATAAACGACCCCTTCATATGTTGTTTAAGTAGTCATGTAATTCAAATATACAAAATGTGGCCTAACATATGATATAGTCAAAACAGTTCACCCACCTCCCTTAAAAGGTGGAATTTTGTAAGGTTATAATTCAATTTCTAACATTTGTATTTTTCTTTTTCCCAATATCCTTAGCTTCCTTTGTACCAATATATATATAGATGGGTGCATCAGATGAGAATTTTATAAGTAAGAAAAAAATTATAATATTTAAACCTCAGAAGGTTTGCAGCAAATGGTTTTAATTGTAATTATTTGGATTTAGATAAGGTTCTTTAATACTCTTTTCTTGAGTATTTTCAAAAAAAAAAAAAAAAAACATTACCTTTAAAGCCTGATTGAAATAGATATGATAATGGGTTGGGATGATTTTTTACTCATTTCAAACCTAACTCAACTTTAAATAATAAATATTTTAATTGGATCAAACTTAATATTAAAATATTATTTTTTTAATATTTGATGTGATCTGTTTATGCATAAAACAACAGCTAATCTAACTTTATTTGAAATTAATAAAATATAATTTTTTAAATATAAATATAAATATATTAATATATAAATATAAAATTAAATAAATAATAAAAAAAAATTTTATATATCGAATCAAGTTAGAATGGATTTGTCTAAAACCCAATTTCAATTAGATCTTAATTTAAAAAAAAAATAAAGATCTAACTCAATCTAAAACTTGATTTAAAAAAAAAAAATCAATCCTATAAAATCAAATTAAAATCTAACAAATTTAAATTGAATTGCCAACCCTAAGCTAAAAATACCCTTTTAACTCCTTTTACTTTGAAAAACACTCTCGGCTTTCTTATGATTCCCTGAGATTTAGTGGGAAATACACTAATCCCCTAAGATGTTAGGCCATTGGTTTTTTTTTTTTTTTTTTTGAAATTAATATTAGGCCATTATTATGAATGAATAAAATGCTTATGGTTCAATTTTCTGTTGAATACAACTGTCTCATGATTGATGCATGGTTTCTCTGTCCTCGTAATTTTTGCTAAGATGTCAAGCTTGTTTGTTTGTATATTTAAAATAATTAATAAATTTATAAAAAAAATAAAAGGACATATATATTTATATTTTAATTAATTTTTTAAAATTCAACACAATCTCGTTAAGTATGATTTTTTTTATGCATAGAAAATCGTAATTTAGAAATAAAATAAGAAATTATAAATATTAAAATTCAAAATTTAAATTTATAAGATACCATTTTTTAAAAAATAACAATATATATTAATTAAATTAAATTTTAAATTCTTGTTAAGTAAGAATTTGAATCATAATAATTTGTTTCCATATAAAAGAAAGGGTTTAATTAAGCAAAAATAAAATTTATCACCTAAATCTCAATCATATTTATTGCTTTACTTTTGTAAATAATACGAATAAATAAATCAATTTAAAAATAAAAGTACCATAGAAAGTTCACAAGTGAAAATGTGACATATTACAAAAGTTGTGTGGGCCATTATTTTCTTTGAAACCAATCAAACCCAATCATCAAGTTTCCAAATTCTTTCACCTAAAAATGTAAACTAAAAAAAAAAAAAAAGAAATTATATTCCTATATCTATACATTTATAAATTATACTAAAATTATCTGTAGAGGATCAATTTGCTGAAAGTCATCAACGATTTTTTATAATATCAATTAATTTTTTATGTTAAATTATATAAATCTAATTATTCATCTATGCATGCACCGACTCAATCTTATTTAAAAACTAATAAAATAATAAATCAAAACCTATCAAGTCACTTTTAAATTTTAATTTCTTGTACAAAGAAGAAAATTCAGAAAAATTCCATACTAGGGAAGTGCGTTTCTCTAATTTTCGGTATTTTTAATTTACCTGTGGTAGGTAAGATAATCATTTTTTTGCCTTATAAATACCAACCTCATTGCCAATTGCTCTCCCAAACGAAAACAAGGCAAAGCATTAGAAGAAAAGAAGGCCACGTTCACAAATTTTCCCATAAAACATTAGAATCTTATCATTGAGCTATAACATTTTCAAATTATGCCAGTTGAGGGCTCTTCCCCTTGTAGCCAAACCGTGTGTGTCACCGGTGCTGGTGGCTTCATCGCATCCTGGATTGTCAAGCTTCTTCTTGAAAAAGGTTACACTGTCAAAGGCACTTTAAGGAACCCAGGTTTGAATCTTTTTAGAGATTTCTTGTTAGTGCTTTTGTTTATGTTAAATGGTTTTATGAATAAATTTTGGACGCTGGGTTTTTGTTTAGATGATCCCAAGAATAATCATTTGAGAGAGCTTGAAGGAGCAAATGAAAGGCTTACTCTCCACAAAGCTGATCTTCTCGATTATGAGTCTCTTAAGGAAGCCATTAATGGTTGTGATGGAGTTTTCCACACAGCTTCACCTGTGACTGATGATCCTGTAAGTCGTTTATTTTTTTGCTTTTGTTTTACTATAGATTTTATTCTGTGCGGTTTGGTTCTAGAGAAAGTTTGGAGAGAAAAAGATAAATCAACTTTACTCTTCAATTTGTCAAAATAGTTGAAAGACACTGCTCAACAAAGATCAAGTTGAAATGTAGTCCTCGTATTTCGTAAGGTTTTCGAACAATTCTTTTCTAACCAACAATTTTTCGTCATATGGTGGGTCCTGTTGTCTGGTTCAGCTTCAGCTTTAACAGTGACATATTGGGCCACCATTCCAACAGATAAACAAAACCAGACATTCAATAAGAAAATTCATAAAATTTTTTTGATACTGTCATTTTGTTTAAAGTGTTTTGCATAAAAATTTTGAGGTGCACAATGTGTTTTGGAATATTCATTCAGTTTCTGTTAATGAGATATGATACTGAAGGCTATGGTTTGGCTAATTTTGATTAATTCAAAGGAACAAATGGTGGAGCCGGCCGTGAATGGGACAAAAAATGTGATAATGGCAGCGGCAGAGGCCAAGGTTCGACGAGTGGTATTCACGTCTTCGATTGGTGCAGTGTACATGGACCCCAACAGGAGCCCTGATGTCGTTGTTGATGAGTCTTGCTGGAGTGATCTGGAGTTTTGTAAGAATACCAAGGTGACTTTAATTCTTTCTTCATTAATCCCCAAAATGAACAACCCCATTAAGTTTTGATTAGAAATAATGAAACTTCATAAAATCAGCTTCCAGACTCGAGTATTCAACTATTTTTATCTACTTTTGGACTGATTCTGATTGTTTTTTTGGGAATTATGATTTGGCAATTGCCATTTCCCATTTATGTGGGGTTATAACACAAGTGATTGGAAATATTAAACCTAGAGAAAAAGTCAAGTTTAACTGACCTTGTGTTTGACTGGGTATTTTCCTGCTTGTTTCCGGGAAATTAAGAAAGCTATTTTCCTGCTCTATAACCTGAAGTAATGAATCTTGTAAAAATCAAAAGGCCTGCAAGCTCCTTGTTTTGGTAAAACTTCCGATCGCTATGCTTATTTTGCAAATATTATCCTCAAATTCAGGTAAATACGATGAATGTATGGTCAATGTTACAGTTTTTGCCAATATAGGATAGCTACCAGCCTACCATGATAATCATCCCTCCAACCCAAAATAGGATAGGCACCAGCAGTGGATTCTATTGACGGAAAAGGTGTTCAGGAGAAAATTTTAGAGTTGTAAGAAAATTTGCTTTCAAATTTTCTTGTTTTTCAATCTTTGGAGGTGTTTATGGACATAATAACTTATGGGTAGAGTTAATTAAATTTTTTATATGATTGATTCACGTGTCATAAAAATTGCAGAACTGGTATTGTTACGGGAAGGCTGTGGCAGAGCAGGCAGCCTGGGAAATGGCCAAGGAAAAAGGAGTGGACCTTGTGGTGATAACCCCTGTTCTAGTGCTAGGTCCATTGCTGCAGTCAACTGTAAATGCAAGCATTGTTCACATTCTCAAGTACTTAACCGGCTCAGCAAAGACCTATGCCAACTCAGTTCAAGCCTATGTTCACGTTAGAGATGTTGCCTTAGCACACATTCTTGTCTTTGAGAATCCCTCTGCCTCTGGCCGATACCTCTGCGCCGAGAGCGTCCTCCACCGTGGAGAGGTGGTGGAGATTCTAGCCAAGTTCTTCCCTGAGTATCCCATCCCAACCAAGTAAGTGTTTTACTACTGATTACTCATCTAAATTGTTGTTGCAATATCAACTTGACAAAATTGGCGAAGAACTTTGAGGTTAGAAATAGGGTACTTTTAATACAATAATAAGTCAGCAGTGCGGCCTGTTTGTTTGGGGCGGTAGGATCCACCCTGAGATTTTCATGGCATAAAATATTAGTGAAAGAATATTTGAGTTAAGTAACAAATAGAACCAAAATCTATTTGCTGTCTAGCTAGCCGTTAATTTTCTGTTAGTTTGTGCCCAATTGCTTTACTTTACATCTACATATTTTCTAAGTGGATGACTTTTGTCTATTTTCAACATTCTTTAACCTACTAAAGTCTAGGTATTTTATTTAGATTTCTAAATTTTAAACATAGTAAGGTGATATAATATAAAAAACATGAAATTTAAAAAAAAATTATTTATAAATTTGATAAATTTAAAAAATATATTTTATATTTAATGTATTAACGTAAATTATGATATAATAATTAAATAAACAACACTATGATGTAAGAAGATAGGTCTAGTTTTATTTGTCTTTAACAAAATTTTCTATGCCAATTTTCTACCGATTAGAGGTTTAATTACGAAAATGGGACATGCTCGGAAAATTAGATTGGATGACAATCTAATTCATTATTTTAATTGGCTAGAAGTCAATTATTTTGAAAACTAACACTTATGCTTGCTTGGTAATCTTAACCCTCTGCTTCACTTCAAAGTGGGGCCTTTTAGGATAAGCCACAACTTGTTGACTAGTAAACGTCAACCTTTTGTTGGCCGACAAGGAGAGGCAGAAATCAAGAATTTGATGTCTCTTGTTTAAAGATTAATCCAGTCCATGAAAATTATAAGGAAATTAGAAGATTTTACCTCCAGGGGTTGCTTTGGGAATAAAAGCATAGGGTTTCCTGAACTACTTGGAGAAAAATCATCGGTACATCATTACATGCCGATTTCTTTTTGAAAAAGAAACAAGTAAAAAACATATTAGAAGTTGAGAGCAGTTCAGCATGTGGCTAAACTTCATCATCAAATCCAAAAAGTGGGTGAAAAAGGTAAATTCCATTAGAATAATAAACATAAAAATTATACTAATTAATATAAATAATTTTCTCATCATTCCTTACATCATCACTTTCTATCAAAGTGGAAGAAGAAAAATGGAAGTAAGATAGGAAGGCATTAAAAAACAAGAGGATTAAGATTATAGAGGGTTGAAGGTATGCATGGACTGGCAATGGCAATCTTTCATTTTCTAATGCAAGGGGGTGGGGCAGTCGGTTCACCAGCTTTGACAAATGACATAATCTTTACCTACTACTTTACACGAAGTGGATTTCTGGTGAAAGTGATGAATTTTTTTTTTTTTTAAGTTTAAAAACAAATAAATTAATATAAGTAGTGGTGTAGAAGGATCTTTACCTACCCCAACGTCCTTGTCAAATTCTGTCAAGAAAGTTGGGCAAATGGGATAATCTATTCCATCCACCTACTGAAGATCGATCACGAAGATTTACCAGTAGGGAAATTTAAGTGAAGCTTTTTTTTTTTCTTTTTTGAAAATTTCAATGAATTCTGGGGTTGTTGCAGCTAGGACAAAAATAGGGTCCCCAACTTCTTTTAGGATTGCATTTGAGAATTTCTTTCATATCCTTTAAATGAAGGGGTAGCTGAACAACGCGTGATTCCTACCAAAACCGGTTTGGGCCTCCATATTGTGTGGGGCAGGCCTTCTCACTCAAAATAATCGATTTTGAAATTGATATTGTGTTTTATTACTGAAAAAAAAAGGATTAATTAATTAATTATTTTGATATGTACATTTTCATCAAAGTACCCTGTTATTAATTTGCATTTTCATCCAAGAATGCAAAACTATAAGGTGCTGTAATTATGATATTTGATAATGCAGGTGCTCAGATGAGAAGAACCCAAGAGCAAAACCCTACAAGTTCTCAAACCAAAAGCTAGAGGACCTGGGGTTGGAGTTCACCCCTGTGAAGCAGTCCCTATATGAAACAGTCAAGAGCTTGCAAGAGAAAGGTCACCTGCCTATACCAGCACAGCAAGAAGACTCACTTCGGATTCAGTCTTAGGATTTTCAGATCATTTGTCCTACCCAGCTAGCTACCCTTGGTAAGGGAACTGGCATGGCCCCTGGGAGGATAGCATTACTGCTTCAGTAATCCGTTGTAATACATATTATATAGCAAACAATGTCAGTTTCTTTTTTTTAATCGTTTTGTGCACTGATTGCTTATTATATACCAAGATAGTTATTGGACTCAACAATCTCGTGAATATCAATGAATATATGTAGCCTATTAATGTTCCTTTCTTCTTAATTATATTCACTAGTAAAAGATTATATTTTGAAGTTTCAGTTCTTTATATGGTTCCCTGATATACATGTTTTATATTTCCCTTTTTTTTTTTTTTTCACTATCGTTAAATTAACTTATCAATTTGAATCATAGATGAAAATCTTTCGTAATACAAAAAAAAAAAAAAAAAAGAAGTCTAGGAGTACATTAAAAGAAAAAAATTTATCCTCCATCATAGCAGAGCAGAGGAAATTTCGAAGTCCTGGTAATAGGGATTTGATTTGGGAGCAAATCTTAAGGCTAAGTAGAAGGGAATTAAGAAAGGTCAACTTATACAATTAATATCTGTACTCATTTAATATTTGAGATTTAATTCCTTTACCATAAGTCATACAATTTGAGCGCTTTTAGTATATACATTTACTACTCTTGGTCCAATTGATAATGTTGTTAATTTTATTCTGTTAGAAGTGTGATTTTGTTTCGTTAATTGTATTGACACGACAGTTGATCAAGATCATATAACATAGATTTCACTTGCATGGCTTTTTTTTTTGTTGAATTTTCTATTAAAATGACGCTGACATGGTTGTTTAATGCCACATATTACAAACCTAAATCCAAGTAAGCAATTGTAGCCAAATAAAGTGCCACACCTGAAAATCCAAATATTCCCAGAAACACGACAGCAATATGTTTTATAAGCATGATCAGGGAACCAATGATCTGCGTGATAGGTGGAACCTGCAGAGAACCTATTAAATAAGCAGAACTGGTGTCATCATGCATGATAGAATCTTTCACATCTGTCGTCTGTCATTTACTCTTTTCGTTACAACTTACAAAGTGAAGGGAACGACAAAATAGATTGCTAATTTTCATTCACTTCATCCCATAATTACCAGAGTTCCTAAATTACAAAAATATGTCGATTACCAGGAAAAAATATGTGGGACAGAGCGATAGTAAGATAATTACTATATGGCTGAATATGCCACTGTGCTTTCAAACTATACTAACAGTGTTAAATCTAAAAGCACACAAAATCTGCTTTTAATGGTTTCAACCCAAGGGATGCTCGGATCCTGTTGGCCTCAGCAGTCTCCGGATCTGGATGATCAGTTCCATCATCCTTCGTTTCCTTCTTTGTTTCTTCTAGAGCACTACTACCAACACCTGGTTCATGCCTTCTAGGACTGTTGCTGCTGCAAGCTTGTCTCTTGTGATCCCTACTAGTAGGAATCTTTTGTCCGCCACGGTCCATTTCTCGCCTATCATGCTCCCTACCATCCGCCTTTCTATCCTGCTTCCTCTCACGACCATATTCCTTTTCCACTTTAACACAATAACAGTCCGTACCCCCTCTCCTTCCCTCTCTCTATCCCTATCTCGGCCACGTCTCGATTCCCTATCATAGCCTCAATCTCCTTCATAATCTCTATAGCTGTCACAACCTTGATCCCTGAGAAAAGGAAAAGAAACGAAGTTGGAACCTCCATTGCCTAAAAATTAGTCTACAATTTCATTTCGACAAATCAATATTTGATAGATGCTCCAATGTTTTTCAGTTTCAGATAGAAGTTTTGAAAAAAATAAATGACATGATTTTGCCACAAACAATCAGCTGAATCTTGTGTCACGGACCAAGAGTTTAAGCCTAGCAACCGTGCAGCCTTGGTCCTTGACACTTGCAGCTTCATCAAAGATTGTTACTAGAAGGCATCTAATAGTCTAACCAACCCGAAGTTTGAAATGCCATGTTAAATACACAAAAAATATGTTCTGCCATTAGGTTAGATATCTCATGCCAACATTTGGAAAGCAAGAAAATAATTTCGCAATTATAAGAACATGATTCACATAATAATTTCAAAAAAGCCTATAACAGGACTTAAGAACAATGTAATCATCACACTAGAAACTGGACCGAAATGCTAAATTGTCTGATCCATCATACTTCTCACTGCACACTGTCAGTGCAGAGAAACCTGGCAGGATCACAAGATATTTCTATAGGAAGCTGTTTAGACCATCCATGGCTTTAAATGCCGTGTGGGAAGCATGACACTAAACACTTTTTCCTATATAAATAGGAGTATGGAAAAACAACAGCTTCCACTAATATGAATAAAAAACAGCTCACGTGATAAGATGGCTATTGAGGAAGCTAGAAAACTGTCAGCTGTAACAAGCTACAAGCTAAATCTAGCTTCATAACAGTAACTGGAAAAATGGGACAAGTTTGTGTCTGAAACTAAGCTTGTTATCCAAATTATTAACCCTAAAGTAGATGTGTGTTTATTTTCATCATCACGAGAGAAAGACAAAGCTTACATTAAGTTATATTTCAAGCTTTATCTTCGACGTATATGGTAAACAATATCACTTACACAAATTGATTATTGCTTTTGTTGGTTTGATGCTCATCAAAACAATTACCCTCCCCCACCATGTAACTCTCTCAATACAGATACAGGTTCCACATGTTCTCTGATTTTATTTCAATCATAAAACGACCTCATCATAAAGCAAAAGACAGGACTCCTAACATAGCAGGATTCTAATGGATATGCACAAAGGCAATGAAAAAAAAGAATAACAAAGGCAACGAACTGTACTTGCTTCTATAAATGTCGCATCTTCTATCTCTGTCTCTCTCCCTAGCAGGACTATGCTCTCGGTAGTAATCCTGTTAAAGAAAATAGGAATTCCATCAATAAAAGAAAAATCACAACAACAACATTCACTAAGCAATAGTCCATCAATAGCAAGGAAAAAAATACAAGAAACCTTCTCATGAGCCAGCTCATCTTCTAAAACATCTTGCTGGTTCTCCTCTTTCTCTTCTTCTTCCTCGAAATCATCTTCCAACACACCTTTTTTTGCGATCCAATGCTCCAAGTGATTTGAGAGTCCATCTGTTGAATCAAAAGTCAAGGGCAATAACTTGGTCTTAATCTGGTTTTTTTATGCAGATACTTTTCCTTCTACTCCCAGAAACACAAAACATGAAAATCGAGTTTCGGAACAAAATTCAAATACTTTTTGAATAAATAATAAGAAAAAACTAAAGCTTTGCAAACATCAAAATGCATGAGGTTACTTTACCATCGAACAACTATGTTTGAATGTATGTTAGATTCTAAGTATTTGCTCATTTTTAATAAAAAAATCATCATGCAACTTTCGAGTAAGTAAAAGCAAATGGTAAAACAAACAAGTAGCAAAAGCGTTATATTAAAGGAAGCATCTTCAAAGAAAGTATCAGACATTCAAATTTGATAATCTCAATCAAAATACCAATGTAATCAACCTGTGAATACCCGAAACGACCTTACTTTTTCTTAATAATCTCTAGTCAGAAGTTCATCAATAACCTCATCCACATGCGTTAAGCGAAAATCTGATTCATCAAAGATAAACAATTAATGACACCAATAAGACAGAGAGAAAGCAATTTTCTTACTTGAAGTCTTCCTTTTTAATGAATTCGACGACGATGTCTTTTTCAGGTTGAATTTAGAGCATCTTCAAGACTAGGCAAATGAAAGGGGTGGGTTTTTTTTTTTTTGCCCCCCATAGGTACCGCCGATGTAGTCGAGTTACATGGCCTTGTCAACCAGCGTATTCGCCGTCAACCCGAAACACCGCTCCTTCTAGTAGGTGGTTTGGAATATCTTGGAGCGAGTTATCTTTTCAACCAGGTTTTGTTGGTTCGTTCCCCCTATGCTCTTGGCCGCAGGGTCCGTACGGCTCGCCATTGTCGGTTCGCGTTAATCTGTCCATCGCTTGATTTGATTGATTAATAAGGGAAGAGAGGAAGGAACCAAAGAGGAAAACGAGGACCTAGGGTTTAAGTTATCGACTATTTATATAGATATAAATATATTTGTAAAAAACAAAATTTTAATTGCATAAATAAATATACTTCAAATTAAATTGGTCAAATTATGTTAACAGTACTTTTACTTGATTAAAATTCAAATTTTAATTTTTTATTAGAATTCTTGAAATGTAATTTTTATACTATTTTAATTTAATAATTTTAATTTAATTATTAATTTTATCAAATTTTAATTATTAAAAATACTATTGTGATTTTTGATTTACTAATATGATATTGATTTTGTTAATATAACAATAATTTTGCTAATATAATAATTTGAATGTATAAAATTAATTATTAAATTATTTAAATAATTTTTGTATTTATACGAAATTTAAATTAAATCTATTTAATATAATTTATAAAAATTTTATTCTCATCCAATTAAATTAATTAAATAATTATAAATATTATTAATTACAAATAAAAAAATTAAATTCTCTACAAAACGCCAACACATTGCTAATTCGGATCCAGTCGGTATGAGTTTGATAGTATTTGTCATGGAAGGGTGCATGAGTCGAAAGTGATTCATCCAGCATCAGCAAGCACTGTTTCCTGATAGAACCAAATTGTCCTTCCTTTTGCTTAAAGCTAATTGTCCTTTCCTATCAACAAACTAGGAAATGAAACAAGGTAAAGTTTATGATCGAGCATTAACCTTTTAGGCCCCATAGCCACCACTACTCATCGCATAATTCAACCCATCACCACATAAATTAGATTAAAGCTAATGGAACTACCATTCCTCACTCATCCAAGTTACAAATTTTTTTTTAATAACTAATTAATTATTTACATAGATTTTATGTACATATTTCATTTGATTATGTCTCGATATATATTAATTTAATGATAATGAAATTGAATTCAAAATCATTAAAACCTCAACCCTTGCAATACAATACATATAGCAATATTTACAAAAAGTTGGTTGAGAGATATGTCATGTGTAGGATCTAACAACAAAATCTGGCTTATAGAGGCACAATTATTAGCCATTAAAATGACAAGAGGAAAATGGTTCCCATGTAGGTGGAGACCGTAGCTGCAGCCCTTAACAGTTACTGATAGTTATTTTCGCCTTGCCAACTCCAAACTATGTCTTTAAGGGCTGGCCTCAAATCCTCCTCACAGAACTTGTTGTACTCAAGAGTGTCACCGGCTGACTTCGAGAACTCCACCACCGCTACCTCCGGCACCACCTCGAAAACCTCCGCAGTCACTGCTAATTTCCCTTTCCTTCCCTCCACTTTCCCTTGCATTTTAACCTTGAAATCCTTCATACATGACACACTAAAATTCAACTTCTTACCCATAGATTCAAGCCTTGACAGGATTGCTGAAGCTGAGCATTTTGAAGTGAATAAAGAAGCTGGTTTCCTTTTATTCTCGAACAAATTTGACAAATCAAATCCTGATGACATTGATGATATCAATTCAAACGCGTTGTAGAAAGAAGGTGATGATTTTGTTGTTACCATTTCCAGCTCTCCATTGCTTTCGATCTCATCCTTCTCGACGTTTTCTACCGATGACTCTTCAACTGAAACCGTAACAGGTTTTGTAAAACCCTTTCGGAACCAGGGATTTCTCGTGATCCCTGGAATTGTAATCCTCTTTTCAGGATTGGCAACAAGCAGCTTCGAAATTAGTCTCCTTGCGTCGTTTGAAATCCAGGGCGGGCACTCGTATTCTGCCTTGAAAATTTTCCTGTACATCTTCATAACATTTTCAGCTTGGAAAGGCAAATACCCTGTCAGCAAAACAAACAGAATAACCCCACAAGACCAAATGTCAGCTTTTGCTCCATCGTACCCTTTCTTCCTCAAAACCTCTGGCGCAACATAAGCTGGAGTCCCACATTGTGTGTGCAGCAAACCATCATTGCGAAGCTGTTCAGGCAAAGCAGAGAGGCCAAAATCAGTGACTTTCACGTTCTCATTCTCGTCCAAGAGCAAATTCTCTGGCTTCAAATCACGATGGAACACGCCACGACTATGACAAAAGTCTACTGAACTAACCAATTGCTGAAAGTATTTCCTTGCTGAATCCTCCTTTAGCTTTCCTTTAGCTACCTTAGCAAACAATTCACCTCCTTTGACATATTCCATTACAAAAAAGATTCTTGCTTTGGTTGCCATAACTTCTTTTAACTCAACAACATTGGGGTGACGTACCAACCTCATGATTGCAATTTCTCTCTTTATTTGCTCCATTAAACCTTCTTTCTTGACTTGGTCTTTTTTTATAACTTTGATGGCTACACTTTCTTGGGTTGACATGTTTTTCCCGTAAAAGACCTTGGCAAAGGTGCCTTGGCCTAAAACCCTCCCCATCTCGTACTTGCCAAAGATGATATTCCTCGAACCATTCTTATAGCTGATGCGTAGATTCTCCATCTCAGCTTGCTCTTCCATGTGTCCGGTATGGTTCTCTCTCTAATTAGGCAAAGGAAGCATTTTCCTGACCATTAAGAAAGGTCATTTGGTTCACTAAAAGAAGTGGGCTTTCCCAGGGAAATGAATGGAGATATGGCCAGAAAAAGTTTGGGATTTGTGGGGATAAAAACGGTCGTTTGGGAGGAAAGAAAACAGGGGAGAGAGTGAGAGAAAGAGAGCAGCAATTGATTGTCCCGTATCCACTTGAGGACATGGTTTCTTTTGGGGGGAGAGTCTAGAAGGAGAGGCAAAGCACATAGAAATGGAAATATCAGATAAGTTATAATAATATCAAATCAAGCCAATAGGAGAAGCGACACGTTAAATATTTGTGGGGTAAAGTTCTTTATAACTGATCCTGGACTCAGGTCAGTATTCTAGGCAGTGAAGCTTCCTCCTGTATAGAGCCGTCTTAGCCAAATCAGTACCAAATTCCCATGAATTTGGCACAATCTAAGATGCATATCAGAGCTGGAAAAAGTAAGAAAAAAAGAGCAAGTGAGTAAGTTTCATTTTATTTTATGCGAGTGGTTTTTTATTGTACCACAAAAGAATGAAGCGGCCACTTGTTTTCTTGCTAGACAAAACTACTGGTTCGGCAGCAATAGCAGACAATAATCTTCGATCATTAATGTACAGTGTAAAATCCTAGTTTTCAATTGAAAATTGAAGCAATGATAGAGATAAGAAGTGTAAAGATTAAAGAATGTTGAATTTTTTTTATAAAAAAAAATGCAACCTAAAAAAAATGTAATGTAATTTTTAAAAATAATGTGACAATTCATGAATCAAGAAATCGTGGTGTATCTCAACATTAAGATAAAATTATACCAAGTACGATCCATCCATATAATAATATGGATCATGCTGGCACGGTCTATAATGAGTTGCTCGTATATTTTGTCATCTCTAATTAAATCTCACTTAATTTTCACCAAAAACAGGGTAATCAGGTTGATTGAGCAATATCAACGGCAAACAAAAGAGGTAGTTGAAATGCAGTTTATTCATTCTCTTTTAATAGGACCGTAAATAATTGATTTTGAAACTTTTAACTCGAAAGACTTAATTCGATTTGGAATTTTATTTTTAATTAAAATGAGATGAAACAAATAATCTCTTATATATTGTAGTAGAATTTTACATCTCAATAAACATATATAATGCACCATTCTTTGGTCTTCAAAATAATAAAACTTTAATAATTAGTTAAAGCACTATTCTTTTTCTAAATGATCTGTAGATAATGTTTATATGGACATTGGGTCTCAACAATACGAGCAATGGTTTTGTATTTTGTCCAATAAATGGACAAACAACCTTTTCAACATATAATTTATTGAAGGCTATGGAACTATATATGTTATTTTATTGGTCCAATGGTAATCTTTTGCTTGTGATGCTAAAGTTGAAGATGAGAATTCTTTCGTCATAGATAAAAAGGAAAGAAGATTGTGTTTGACAGGATAAGAAGAAAAATGAAGAAGTCTAAAGAGAAACGAAAACTTATTTTTCATTTGTTTGGCAAGTCTCCTAACTTTAGTTTGGTGATATTCTCATTTTTTAGTCACTAGTAGAAATTATAATAATGACACTATCACGTCACATATAAAAAATTCAATGAATCGAATCAAATCAAAGTATCCACATGTAATTGGATAAATAAAATATAAAATCAAATCAAATTCACGTAAGAGATTTATTTATGAGTTTGATTGCTTGATAACGTGATTTGTCTCAGGCTGGATCTAATTTTGGTAGGGTATTGGATAAAACTTTTTAAGTTTATGCTATGTGAAAAAGAAAAAAATAATGAAAATTTTATTACACTGATTTGTGTAGCTTCTTAATATAAAGGTAAAATGTTATAAAATAAAAAATATAATAAATAAAAATAATGACTAAATTAATTTTTATAATCAACTAAATTAATATCTAATTTTTTTAAATTAATATCAAATCAATCTAGAATATTATTAAAATATTATTAGAATAATATCATCAATCTATAATATTATTAGAATATTACTAGAATATCATTGACATCTCTCGATAAACTTAAAATGGTAATGTAGAGGTCAACTTGAGTTTAAAAACTTGGACAAAAAATTAACCAGGTAAATGTGATTTAGTGAGGATATTTGCTTTTTGATAAGCACTGGTAATAAGAACAAGTCAAAGAATTTGAGCAAGCAGATGATGACGAATGAAGTAACAATCAATTTTAATATGTTTAGTACGCTCATGAAAATCATTGTGAGCTATTCGAGTGGCACTTTGATTATCATAAAATATAGAAATATTAGAGTGATAAAAAACATGTATATCCTAAAGTAGCCATCGTAACCATAGAAGTTCTGATGTGGTATTTGTAAGAGCTCAATACTTAACTTTATTGCTAGAGCAGGACACCACAAATTATTTTTTACTTCACCAAGAAATAAGAGAAAAACCAAGAAAGATACAATAGCCTATGGTAAAATGACAATTAGTCTCTTACCCAATCAAAATCAAAATCACAATAACAATACAAGTCCAAAAAAGACCAAGAAGAAAAATGCAAATCATGGAACATAATACCCTTGACATATCGTAGAATTTGAAGGACCATAGAAAAATGAGTAGATCAAGGAGCAAACAAAAATTAACTAACCAGATGAATAGCATATGTAATGTTTGGACAAATAACTGTTAAGTATACGAGACTACCCACTATAGTTGATACAAAAAAGGGTCTAAAAGTGATGTACCATCAGAAAGAGAAAGCTTCAAATTCTATTTAACTAATGATGATGCGATCCTGCTATTAGTTAAACCTATTTGAGCATTAAGATCAAAAAAATATTTTGTTTAAGATAAATGTAAGCCAATAGAATCACTAGTGACTTCAACGCCTAAAAAATAACTCAGAATGAAGATCTTTCATCTCAAACTTAAAATGAAGAAAAGTCTTCAGATCTTAAATACCATTTACATCATTACCCGTAATGATCATGTCATTCACATAAAGTAAGAGAAGAGTAGCACCATTTTCAATAGTTCGAGTAAAAAAGGTAAAATCATGATTACTAAATGTAAAATCCAATTATGCAATAGTGATACTAAACTTCATAAACTAAGCTTTAGGGGCTTGCTTAAGACCATATAGAGCACGTTGAAGATGGCAAACCATGTTATAAGGTACAGATGAACCATGAAACGGTTTCATATAGACTTCCTCGAAAGATCACCATTTGAGAAGGTATTTTTAACATATATTTGAAAAGTTAGCCACTTTATAACTGCAGTAATAGCCAATAGTGAACAAATAAATGTGAAACATGCAATTGGAGAAAAAGTCTTTTCATAGTTAATGCTATATTTTTGTTTAAATCCTCGAACAACAAGACGAGCTTTGTAATGTTCGACTGACCTATCAAATCTAGCCTTGATCTTGTAAACCCACTTACAATCAATCACAGACTTATTAGAAAGTCATTCAACAATATCTCAAGTATGAGTTTTCTTAAGATCCTAAAACCCTTCTGCTATTACTTGTTGTCACATAGAATTAGAGACAACTTCACAAAAATTCTAAGATTCATGTAATGTGGCTAAAGCATAATAACAGTAAAAAATCACGAAGTTAAGTGTTAGATTTTCTTACCTAGGTGGAATGACGAAATGAAAGCGATATGTATGATGAAAGGACAAATGTATCAATAAGAGCCTTAGTTAGATTAGACATAGTAGAAGTAAAAGATGGATTACTATTTGAGTCATAAGTACCTATAACAATCTCTTCATTTAAAGAAAAATTAAAAGATGAATTTGTAAAAATACTTAACAAAAAATATGGTGAATGTAATAAGAACATACTATTGAACTTTTTATGTTCCCAAAAAACAACACATTCTAGCTTTAGGTTCAAATTTAGTCCTTTCATGAGTAAGAAGTAAAACAAAGTAAGCATATCCAAAAATTTTAAGAGAATGACAATCAGGTATCTTATTGTATAGACACTCATAAGGAGACCGTATGGCTAATACTGGTGTGAGAACACGATTAATAATGTAAACAACAATAAGAGCAACTTTACCTTAAAAATGTTAAGGAAGGGAAGAGAAAATGAGAAGGGCATGAATTGTGTTAAGAATATGACGATATTTTCTTTTAGCTCGACCATTTTATTGTGAAGTATATGTGTAAAACCTATAAGGAAAAGTCCCATTATCCTTTAACAAGTTACAAACTCAAATTTTGTATATTCAGCAGCATTGTCAGATTTGAAAATTTTTATTTTTCTAGAAAATTGAATTTGTATCATATTATTGAATTCACAAAAAATGTATAAAAGTTCAATTCTTTATTTGAATAAATATATCCAAGTATAATGAAAGAAATCATCAACAAATATAACAAAATAACGTGAACCTCCTAAAGTTGGTGTAGGAGTTGGATCCCAAATATTATAATAGACTAAATCAAAAGGAGCAAATGAGATAGAATCACTTTTATTAAAAGGTAAAGCACTTTGCTTTCTAAGTTGACAAGAGAAATAATAAAAAATATCATGAGAAATATTACCTAAGGTACCAGTGGAAGCAAGTAACTTTATTCAAGAAATAGATGCATGTCTTAGCCTAGAATGCCATAAATCTAAAAAAAAAATTGAAGAGATGGTTGTTTGAGATGTAGAAGTAGTAAGTAAATATTGTGAAATTTTCAAATAATGTTCTAACCTTACACCCTGTTTCAACTTTCTGACCTGTTTAAGGATCATGTACAATACAACCATATTGTTGTTAAAAATATAAATCAAGACCAAGTTCACAAAGTTGGCCAACAGAAAGTAAATTTAAGGCAATATTAGGAATAAAATAAGTGTCAGATATACATAGTTTTAAGGTTTCAATATTACCAATGTGGCTAGCTTTTAAGATAGATCCATTTGTTATTTTAATGATTGGACCATTGATACAGATATCTTATTTTAAACAAAAAAAGTAATAGTCATATGATTTTCATAGATAGTATCAAACAACCAAACAATACCTGATATGACAGCAGATATGTCAATAACATGAGATTGAGATAATACTTGATTGAACAAAATTTGAAGATTAATGGTGGAGATTGTAACGATCTCACACGAATACTCAAAAGTGTTTGGTTTAATGATTGTTGCCGCAATAGTCTTGTTAAAGCAAGGATCATGAATTAGACTATCGTTATAATGATATTTAGCTTTACATTTCTAAACGGGATGATTAGTCCTTTTAAATTGTGAACAAAACTTATGAAAAGTAGAGCTAGTACTTTTTTGAAGACTAGCAGCAACAGTAGCATCAACATTATGAGTCTGACTCATACCTAATTGAGTTTTCTTATATATCAATTTCAAAAGAGTATTATCCATAGTTGGTAAGGGATGTCAGCGCAAAAGTGAAGATCTAGTATTCTCAAATTCATCTCGAAGTACTATTAGAAATTGAATAAAACGAATTTGATTTTTATAAGTAATAAAATTACTAGCATCACTTTTATCTTTAAATTTTGACTCAAAAATTTCAAGCATAACCCATAAATATTACATTTTAGAATGAAAATCATCAATCTATTGACTTGATTTTCGACAAAGGCGAGATAAAATGGTCAAAATATGATATTGATGAGCAAGGATGGTAGAGTTGTACTGTGTGGCAAAAAAATCCTAAACATCTTTAGCAAGTTCAAATCACCCACAATATACATTGATAGAAGAAACAGGGGTATTAGTAAACTATCTTAGAATTTAATGATTCTTACTTTTTCATTCCTTTAGTCTACAAATTTATCACCGGATTTTTTTTATTTTTATTTTTTGGTGTTTGCGTTCTCCGATAATAACAAGCCATAATTTCATTCTTTTTAAATAACTAAGCATAGCCATAGCTCACTTATTGTAGTTATTTTGATCAAGGATATTTGAAATTGGTTGTACATTTTCTTGTTAAATACCTACTATTAAGCTCTTGAAAAAAATGGAGATTAGAGAAATTATGAGTATTGATATAAAAGATGAATATTGAAGATGGGAAGAGAAACCTAAAAAAATTGAAGCACAAAAGCAAAAATGAAATTAGAAATGAGAATAAACCGATGATGAGAATAAGTAAATATTAGTTATTCTAAGATGATTCACCTTTGGAATGAATCATGAAATCGCTCTGATATCATAAAAAAAAAAATAATAATGAAAACTGTATTGTAATGACTTGTGTATTACAATGAGGCTTAAAGTTTATTTATACAAAGATAAAATATTACAAAATAAAGAATACAATAAATAGAAATAATGACTAAATCAATTCTCATAATCGACTAAATTAATATCTAATATTCTCTAAATTAATATCAAATCAAAATATTATTTTATTAATAAAATTTTTAATTTTATTTTATTTAAAAATATTAATATTAAAATAATTTTTAAACATTTTAACAATATTTAAAATAAGTTATGAATTTAATTGAGTATAAATGGATGGATCAAGGAAAGCCTTGATTAAAGTTTTGGCTTAATCCGATTTGATCTATTTACATCTCTAAACTTGCATTTGACCTCATTTTATTGTTATACATATTCTTTTTGCTGCTATATTTTATGGAGACCTATGGACTGTTAAATTTTAAGCATTGAACGAATGTATAACCAACATAAATTTGATGGTTTTTATCAAATATCCTTAATTTTTTAAATGAGGAATACATTTAATTAGCATTTCACTAATTGCTCATGTGGATGATCCTCCCTAACTTAATAACAAGGACTCCTGACCATTAGACTCAAAAACTAAAATTAAATAATTAATTGATCAATATCCAATCAAATTATAATTAATGCCAACTCGGTAAATATGTGAAAATTTTCAAACTTTTCTTTTTTGGACCCATTGAAGAGGACAAAATTGAAATATAAACACTATTTATGAGAATGATGGACCTATTCCAATTGGATATACTATATTGGATCAAGGCCAAAATGGCAAAATTAGACTCAATCAGTTCTTCTGATCACTCCACAAACATGAAACTTAAAATTGATTTGATTTTCATTTGGTAATAGACAATTAGCTAGTGGTATTTTTATATTGAATATTTTAAAATTTGTTGAAACAATACAGATATTCCTTAAGATAAAAATGTTTCAGATAAACTTGAGATTTGGTCTTAAGTCATGTGACAGGGAGCTAGATCCAATCCAAACCCAGACTGATCTTTTTATGATCAACTTAATGTCTTCAACTTGTTTCAGCTTTATCAACGAATCATTATCCTGATCAGATGGGTAGACATCGATCAAGAACTGCTTCCACCTTTTCTTTGATGTATGGTCTTCCAGATTTTGATTATGTGAGGATAACAACTTCTGCTCCGCTCAATGTGGAAAGCTTTTCAGCTTTTTTGACGTTTGCTTTCGTGATCTTCCAGTTTCTTGATTTCAATTCGTTGACGACCTCGGCTGCTTCTTGTTTTCTTCGCCTTTGTTGTGTTTGATATTAATGCATTATCTTTCATGGCAAGAAAACATAAGATCAGCCAAGGACACCAAAAATGGATTTCATATACAAATATATATATATATATATATAATCCTTTTAGAGAAATAAAATGTGTGAAAATAGAGTTGACAGAATGAATTCGAAGTTAAAAATTTATCCGAATTCTATTTAATAAAAAATAAAAATTTAAAATTTAAAAATATTCAAAATTGAAATAATTCAAACTCAAAAAAATTTAAATTCAAAATATCCAAACCTAAGCTAAACTTAAAACACAAAATATGTTGAAACAATCATATTTTTTATAAAATCTAAAAAAATAACTAACAATAATCCAAATTAAAAAAGATCATAACCTAAAATAACTTGATCCAAACCTAATTCGATCCATCCGATTGCCTCGTCTAATGAAAAGGTTGCTTGTGCAATTTTAATCGGGAAACTCTCGTGGAGAGAATCTCTTCATTTTTCTTTTTTTTTTAATTTCTTTCTTTTATCCGTGGCCATGTGTGCGACGTACTTCGTTGGGCCACTAACCACCATTAATGATTGGGCCAACATAAATTGGAGCGATGAGCAACAAAGCCCATGATCAATTGGAGTCCATTATTGTGGTTAGGATTTCCAAATTGGGTTTGAAAATTTTAGATGGGAGAAAATTTCTAATTTGAATCCGGAGGAAGCAGTCCAGCGATGAATTTTGTACTTGCTACACTGTATAAAAATTTTTTTCTAAAAGAGTATAGCGGAAAAGTTCCCTTTATGATTATTATTACTGTTATTAGCCTAACACCTTTTTTTGAGTTAAAATTCTGAACCGGTTTGGACTGTTTGCACTGTTTAATATTGCAGTCCAAACTTCATTTTTGCAGCCCAAGCATGGAAACTTAGATTAAAACGACAGCTTGACACACAGCCTAATCAATGGATTTTTAAAAGATTATTGCTTATTGGATAACATTACTTTGTAATTAAGTTTTAGTTTATAACTTGCAGCAAATTATATAATCTTTGGCACACCTCAAATAATTAATAAGCTTGCAGCAAAATATAGCTTATTTGGCAGCACCTTTTTTTTTTTTTCTTTTGATATATAGGAGCCATTTTCTTGTTGTTGCTTTTAATTTTCTTATAAACATAAGAAAAAAAAAAGAAGGAAATATGTAGTGAGCTTAAGGAAGAAAAAGATACAGTTGGCATTCATGTTATTTGAATCAATTATTCAATTAATCCTTTGCATTTGATGATATGTACCAAAACAATTCTTTGTTTATTGATTGGCTCTCTTTTTATTTTATAAATTAAATTGAGAAAAATATAAATAGTTTATAAAAATAAAGATACATTTTAATTCTTGATAACTTCAAATTAATATATATTAAAATAAAAAAAAATGAAAATCCTAACAATAGAAGAAACGTGCTTTATGTGCTCATCAAACAAATACTCTTTTATTCCTCGTGACCAGTTACTGTTCCAATGTCGGCCGGATAATGAAACCAAAGAAGACTAAAAAATAATTGTAGTCTTAAATTTTATGTGAGATAAAATAAACTAAATAAAATACTTTAAAGAAAAAAAGTAATAATTAGAAAGAAGAAAATATAACAACAACCATACCCACGCCGCCATGCTTGCGTTGAAGCATTATAATATACGTGCAAATAATTAAAATAAGCTTTGAATTATAATAGAAAATAGAGAGGAATAGAGGGAAACAAAGAAGAAGACCAAAAAGCACATGAAATTCATACTAAAAAGGAAATTACAATTCAAGGGGAAGAACTTGACAAAGTTGGAATAGACCCTACAAAAATTTAAAAACTATGGGGTCCTTTGGCCACTTATGTTATATTTTTATAATAATTATTATTATATGCATCATGAAAGTGTGATGATATCATGCATTGCATCATTTTTTTGGAAAATTATTCTTTTAGGCAGCCATGCATGCATGTGTGTATTTGGGGACATGTCATCATCTAGGTCAAGAAGAGACCTTCTAGGCTTTGGTTTGATTTGGGTTGGTTGGATTGGGTTGGAAATGTTCAATTTTTATTGACTGATTAACCTAAGTTATTAAATAAACAAATTTAATTTATACTTGGATTATAAGTTTTAATAATGTGAGATTTAATTGAAGAAAATGTTGCATCTATCCACCACATGTGACTTAAGCATTTCTTGTCAATTGCAAATTGCTTTTTGAACCAAAAAAAAAAAAAAAATTAAATTGGGAAACTACTTTAATCTTGTTGTTATTCAAAATTATTAAGATTTGAAATCACTTAAATTATTAAAATTAAGAGTCAACAATTCACTAATAGACTACATAACTATTGACAAAACGCTAAAAAAAAAAAATCCTAATTTAATAAAATTTTTTTAAGTTCTTAATTTAATAAAGTCAATTTTATATTAATTTATAATTGGGTTGGATAATTATTATATATTTCTTGTGGATCTATAAAACATTTTATATCAATATTTTGAACTTGGCCGACATGCAAACATCACTCAATGGTTTCAAGTATTTAAGTTTTCTTCTTCTTTTTTATTGGTTTCTTCAACAATATATTTTCTTTTTGTTTAAAAAAAAAAAGAATCACCAAAGTTTCATGAATTTCGTTTAATTCTTATTCTTTTTTTTTTTTTTTCTAAAGATGGGCCATACACATTATTAAGTCAATTGGAACCAAACCATTCTAGGTAAGCAATAGATTATAATAAGAAAATTTTCCTAAAACAAAAAAGGGCTAACTTCAATTTGCAATTAATTTTCTTATAAGAAAAAAAATCAATTATATTATTTTAATGTTAAAACAGATTATTCTAAAATGTCATAGATTCCCCTTCAACGAATGTATCCCTCTACTGTTTTGGGCTGCCACTTGGCTGCCGTCTCGTGCAAATAAAAAAAAAAAAAAAACTGTTGACAAAGAAGATTTCATCGTCAATTATTTATACTAGTTTTATAATTAATTAATCATAATAAAAAATTATTACTTAAAATATAAATTTTATATAATATTAAAATATAATTAATTAATTTTATTATAATAATTACAAATAAAATGCTTGGATTAATGAAATTGTTGGAAGAGAAAAGCTGAGTTACATATGGCAAACGGGTCAAAAGAATGAAGAATCTCCAAACTCCAAAGTCGTGAGTGAAGTCAAATTTCCTGTTTGATCCCATAAATGCTGTTTTTTTTTCTTTTCTTTATGGTTGGGAACTTTTCGGCCCGCCCCCTAATTTCAACCCTATCCTCAATTCCAAAACATGTGCAAAGAAATTATGACCGACGACCTATGTCTGCATTAGAATTTGTACCTTTATTTTATTAAATTAAAATTTGAATTTTTTAAATTAAAACTATTGTTTTCAATTTAATTCAATTAAAAATTAAAATTTTATAGAGATAGTTTGAAATATTTGGAAAGTTGAAATTAGGGCAAGCATTTGGAAGCATATAATCATATATAGACTAAAAATCACCAAGATTGTGCGGTGGGTTTGATATTTGATTTGAATCTGTCTAGATTCAGAACCGACGATTTCTAGGTAGAATTTGGACACCGTCTTGGCTCCAACCCACTCTAAGTGAACCCATATGCAATTTGCTCATTAGTGATTTTGAATCTTTAAAACTTTCCCCTTGGGCAACACGGGTTGGATTGGTATGAGTAGTTACTTTCTTTGCTTCCAACTTAATTTTTTTTATATAATATTTAAATTTAATTTGATTTGATTTGATGATTTTTTTATTTTTTATTTAAAAGTCCATTTAAAAATAGATTAGGTCTTAAATATATTATTTAAAGCGTAAATTCTTTCCTATCTTGCCCGATTATTTTATATATTTTATATTTATAATTATATTACATAAATAAATAATATATCCTAATTAACAGTGTTGTAGTCACATATAAAATAAGGGGTCCATTGATCCCACTTAATTCTCAAAAAACTTAATTTAGCATGCATGTATTAATAAATTTTTGTTAAAGTTACTAATGCTCAACTCACTAAAATTAATAAAAATCTAAAAGGTGGATCAATTTTTTTAAAAAAAGTCTTATATTTATATTATATTATATATTATTATAATTTTTTATTTAAAACAATTTGACGACTAATAAGAATATTTTATTAAAATGTGAAATGTGTAAGAATATTCCTTTAAAATGTGAAATATGACATATTTTCAAATATATTATCACATAAATTAATTTTTGACTTATTTGAAAATATTATTTATTTGCTAATGAAATCTTGCTTTGATAATAGGAAAGAATCCATCAAACCTTTATGTCTGTAGGTTTAAATTCCATCAGATGTTGGTTTTGTCCAAAATTATATACTGATTAGTTGGTTGTTAATTTAATTTATTTATTGGTTTCTTTTCCTGATGTTTATTAACCTTTTAATGAAGTAATAAGATAGTATTTTTTTTTATAGTTTTCTAAATTTAAAATTTTTGGATTTTAACATTTTTTAAATAATATAATGTATATAATATTATATTTATATAACAGAAGTTAAAATACGATTCTACAAAAAAACTTTTCTGATTATATTCTTGTTCACTAATATAATATGTGATAACTTTTTAATTCGGTCTATACAATTTTCAAATTTTATCCTTCATAAAATAATTTTTCTTATCTGAAAACAAATTGCAAAAGGTTGTAGCAACAAGAAAAAAATAATAATTAAGGAGTAAATCAACACGTGCAAAACAAAGATATGTAAATGTTATAAATGGGTGGTTGACTTAATCGATTAAAATTTATATTTTTTAATAAAAAAATTTTGAATTTATATCTTGTCAATAATTATTTATTAAAATTATTTTAAAATTATAATTTATAATAATTTATTTTAAATTATCAAATATAATACATCAAATAAATAACGTTCATTTTATATATTTACGTACCAATAAGATTTTAAACTATACAGTTTCAGACTGTCACAATCATATGTTGGCGCATTGAGATTCCAAAGAAAGAATCTAAAGCTTTTTTTTTTTTTTTTATTAATTATTAACACATGGGATTTTCCTAATTTGAACCTAAAAAAATGATTTTTACACATGATTCATTCCTTCATCATTTATCCTATGTTAATAACATTACTCAATATTAAAAATTTATATCAATACAAAAGAGAATTAATATATTACTACAGATTCTGGAAACTTTATCCTTAGTTTAAATTTAATATAATTCTAATCCATATCTCAATTTGTATCTTGTCTCATATTTAACTTCTGTGACTGTCATGGCATCATAGTCTTGAGCTCAAACGATAGATTTTTTTATGAACAAGAGAATCAAAATATTCTTTGTTTTTTTAATAATAAAAACCTTGATGATAGAGTAGAACCACAGATTGGGTTTTCTGGCAATCTAGAGAAGGATTTCCTAAAGGTTGGGACATTAGACTCTTTTCCTTTTAGTGTTTATCTTTGACCAGTGACGGATGCGAATGAAAAAGTAAAGTGTTTATTTTCAAATTTTGAAAAATAAAAAGAAAATTAATAGAATTTTAAAAAATATTTTTAAACATTTTTTATTAATAAAATTAATAAATTAATCAATAAATTTTTTATTTATAATTTTTTATTAATAAATTAATTTATATATATTTTTTATTTATATTATAAGTAAACATTCTAATAAAAGTTCGCAACTGTTTTTGACAAGGATGGACTTCCAGCTCCCTCTTAGATTCTGTAGTTATTGTATGATTCTACGTATCAAGAAATTATGGTGTAATCTCAATCTTATTGTAGAAGATATGCTGCAAGCTAATGAAAATTCTTTATTCTTGGAAAAATATTAAGAATATAAAAAAAAGCAACCTAAAATTGCATAATTATTCTTTAATTGAACCAACTAAGTAAGAATTTCAAAATTCTATTGCAAAGTAAAATTAGAATCTGATAAAAAGCAACATAAAACTACATAATTATTCATTAATTGAACCAATTAAGCAAAAATTCAAAATTCTAAAACATGTCATTGAAAAAGTAAGATCATTGTACACAGGAGTCAGTGGGTCGTAGCTTTCTTCATTTAGTCATACAATTAAATGGAGGGAGACATGAAAAATTCGTATCCAAACAAGTCATAGGTATTCACATTTGGTCACGTAATTAATTGGACATAGACATTGCAACAAAAATATAAGATAAGAACATAAATGCATGCATTTAAGAATTTTTTTTAAAATTAAGGATGAATTTTGAATTTTACAGGTTCATTGAACTGACTAAACAAACACGAAATATACATTGTTTATATATATATATATATATATATATATAAACTAGTATAAATATTTCTTTTGTAGGCGGGTCAGGGGTAGGGGTGGGGGTGGGGGTGGAGTCATGGTCCATCGTTGAGTCTTGAGGTGTGCTTTGGTCAGAGATTAGGTGATTTTGACTTGTGTAAGGTTTTTTATTTAGGTGATTAGGTAATATCAATGGGTGAGCCAAGGCATGCCCTCATTGCCTGACGTACGGCCTCTCTCCACCGTCCATTATAAACCATGCGTTACTCAAGGACTCTAGGCGTTTGATTGTGCCATTTGATGTAAGGATCAACACGAGAATTTGGAGTCAAAAGTATTGGCAGCTGTGGTTGTCTTATAACGTGTTAACTGTGTCTGGTCATCTTAATTTGTACGATTATCAACACTTATAATTACCATGTCAAATGATTAAGACATATTTAGGCTACTAATTAGCTAATATTTTCTTTCCATTATGGCTGTCGGCTGTCCTTTGCGGACCATAACCTATAAACCGGCAACCTAATCTCTTTATTAGTTCATTTTCTGAACTATCAGTTGTGTCATTCAATAAGATTGGTTATGTCAATTAGTCAACTTGACTAAATTTTGTCAAATGTAGGCTTGCTACCCAAGGGAATTGTTGATTACCACGTTTAACAAACTTAATTTATCCAATAGTTTACATATATATATATATATATAATAACTCTGATTATTAAATCAACATTCATTGATTCTTAATTGATGATCATTTTAATTGATCAAACGTTTAATAAATATCAAATAAATCATTTAATCATATTAGTGTAAGTCAATTAATCACATCAATATCAATCAATTATAAAATGTAAAATCGAAACATATCTATCACATTTTAAACCCTCAATTTTACTTTCACTTTCACTTACTCTTACTGATTTCTTTATTTTCTCTTTTTTTTTTTTTAATTTTTTTCATCTATTACATTTCATCGATTTGAACGTCAGAGCTACATCAAAATCCTACTTCGAACGCTCCCCTGATTTTTCTTTATAATTCATGTCAATTTTTGGGTCAATCACCTAACCAGCCTTCCAACAATCATCTAGTTACCAAAACCAAAAAACCATCCACAAATTATAATATATCCCTCCTAAAATACATCATTTATGCAAAATTAAGTTTTTCTTTTTGGTTAAATGCAAAATAAGATTGACAAATTTGAATTCTTGCAAAATTTTCGTCTTCTCCTAATTCTTGACTTATAATTCTTCAAATATAATTGGGTTTTTTTTTTTTTTTTTTGCTCATTAAGGTAGGAAACCTTATAAAACTTTATAAGATAATTATTAGAATTAAAATTCCACTCAATAAACTCGAAGTACTACCCAACCCAACCTAATAATTCACCTAAAGCAATAATTACTCGACTATTTACATTAAAACAAGTTTAAAAGAAGGAATTTATTAAAAAAAATCAAATGGCCAATAAAAAAAAATATTCAATTAAGAGAATTTACGGATTTGGTTCAATTCGATTAATTTTTTTAAAATTTTTATTCAAACTCTAATCTAATTTATTGAGTATGAGAGACGTGAAATTGTTTATAAAAATATTAATATTCTCAATATATTTTAAAATAAAAATTAAATAAAATTTTTTATTAATTAATAAATTAAAAAAATTTTATTCAAAATCCCACTTGGCCGATCACCTAACCATAGGGACTTTTTGTTTAGTTGTCTTTGTCATTTTCCTAAAATGTGAAAGGAATAAAACGTGTAAAGTCCAATTTGGTTGATCGATATGTGCATGTTAGCACTCTTCTTTTCATTTCTGTGGATAAGAAATGAGCAATATTGACCAAAGCTAAATTCTAGATTTGATAAAAGGGTCAATGAGAAAATAATTTTCAATCACATACGACTATTATTTTTGGGTTTATTTTAAACCATGCTTACCAACTTTGCTCCTAAATTTATCCCTCTCTTTTTCCCCTTCTTTTAAAGCATCATATATAATTGAATCTTAAAAATTTGGAGAAATTTGATGGCTACGATTTGAAGATTTACTATTCAAAAATTAGTCTTAAATGGAAATTTTAGCATTGAAATTTGAATTACCAATTATTCAAAACGATCCAATCATATTAATTTCTTTGAAAATCTAGTCATATTATTAGAAAATTATACAACGAAATATTTTATTATGTTTCAAAGGACCAATTATATAACAAAACTATATGTTGAACATGGTTATGAAATTTGAAAAAAAATGATAATGAAAACACGAGCTAAGCATGGTGACAATTTCCCATGTATCAAAAAATAATATTTAACTAAGTAAATAAGTATACCATTTTAATAATAGGAAACATTGAATTAATTTATTTCAGCACTCAAAGTATTTAAAGTAGAAAAGAAAACTAAAACAATGGACCAAAATAAAATACATTTAAATGGATATTTTAAATAAGATTAAAGAATTATCAACTTATGATAGGTTCAAATGTTGCTTAGGCTTGAATCCACTGAAAAGTTGTTTAAAAATAATTTTTTTATGAATTCATCATGTTTTTTGTAGATAAACATCTTTGGGCTGATTCATAGAGAGGATATGTTGAATAAAGTCTAAAACCTTTTATTTTTTGATAAAAAAAATTAAAGAACAATAAAGTTTACATACATAATTTTTCAAATGATTATTAAATAATGTTTAAATAACAAGAAAGTTTAAATAATGTCTTTTTTTTTTCAATATTTTAAAGTCCATCCTTAATAAATGTTTTCACTTTCTTTTTCTTTAAAATATATTTTAAGTTGCTTAGAATATTAATCAAGTATATTAAGAAAAAATTAATAGTAAAAATTTTTAAATTTCAACGCTTTATAATAATTTCTTTTTACATATAACATCTAATTGACTTTAGACAGTATGGTGGCAGGTAAGTTTCTTCCATTTTATAAACTCGAACCTGCTTAGTATTTGAATTTGAAAACTCCATGTTAAAAGCCCCATATTCTAATCACAAAGCATTAATATTTCCTTTGGAAATTTTCGACATTTTTATATACAATTAGTAAAATCAAAATTTAGTATGATATTAATTATCCAATCAATTGTTTTTTTATTTAATTATTTAGAGCTGTTTACTTTATAATGCACGTTTTGCTGAGCACCATGTTATTATAATTGAACGGTATAGTTCCATTCTTTTGAATGATGTTTTCATTTTGCTAAATCACCTAAAAAATTAAAAGCAAAAGCTAAGATCAAATGAGATATTAAATTATTCATATCATGTGGAATTCATGTTCAAGGTCAACTTCTAGGTAGATCTTATTCCTTATATTTTAATATATACTTATGATACTTTACCTTAATTTTTCCAAGCCATTGAAGCACTTTATTGATTTGGATAGTCCTAGGTCCATGCCATATAATATATCCCAATAAGATATTCCCTCTACATTAACAACCGAACTAATTATAACAATTAATTCAAAATTAAATTTTCTTATTCACTTGATTTAAATTATTAACATTACGTCACTAATTGCATGATTTATTGGTAAAATATTATATTTAATTTTAGTCATCATAATTCATTTTTTTAATAATTTTAAATATAAAAAAAACAATCAATAAATTAGAATATAACTAAACAGATCCAATATAAAATTAAATTAAATCCATACCCAAGCAAGATATCATGGGCGAAAAAATGAAATTTTATTATTATATTTTTTTAATTTAATTTTGAAGAAAAAGGTAAATATTTTGTAAAATGTTTCATTATTTAAAAAAAAAGCTCATTTAAGGAAAATAGTAATAAATTTCATAATCATCTTAAACAGAGTGTTAATCAATTTAGACCTGATTGCAAGAATGTTTTACTTATAACTTATCCAAAAAAATTATTAAAATACTATAATATATAGACAATAAACAAATGCAATCATAAAATAGTAGTGATTCATGTATTGAAGAATAGACGTTGCAAATGCGCCTGAATTCACAATAAACAAAAACAGGGAATCATGTAATGACAATGAACAAAAGTATGATAATACTAAAATAGAAGTGATTCTTGAAACGTGGAAAATTCCTTGAAAACGTGACAAGAAAGCAAAGCCCAAGTCCAGTTGATGTCATTAATATTTTCAGAAAAGAGCAAAAGTAGACAGATTTATGTTTCTTTAGATAGAGATTGGTCAACAATGAACTTCTCCCAGAATAAAACAGCACCAAGGTTTCATTACTTTTATGGTGTGCTTGACTTTTGACAAATTTTTAAACCTAACCGACACTTAGTCTCATTTTTTTTTTCTTTTGTAAATAAATTCATTTTTCCAGCACATTCTCCATATTATTAACTTCTATATAAAGAAACAAAGCCTTGTTGCTTTAATATTATCAGCACATGCCAGCCTTCTCTTGACCTGTTCATCTTATCTTTCCACCAAGTTTCCTCAGCTTGTTTTTTTTCTTCTTTCTATATATATTTTCTTGATTTGGGTCTTTTGAGCCAATTGGGAGAACTTGGTTTGGAACTTCAGTTGAAGGTTTTCAAGCAAAAACTTGCTTCTGCTTCTGCTTCTTACTTGGTCAATTTGAGGCAGCTTCCAGGTTTTGGATATACTTGATCTGCGTTTTTGCTAGAAGATTGAAAGAAACTAGACTTAGAGAAAAAGATATGGATACTTCTTCATGGGTGGATACATCATTGGATCTTAATGCTTCAGCTAGGTCCCTACGACTTGAAACTCCGGTACGTCAAAATTTTGATCTGGAAATTGTGAAAATTTCTTGTGCTTTTCCTGTTACTGGAATTGCTAAACTGATCAGAAGCTTTTCCACATGTTATGTTTCAGAAGGAGTCAGGTAGCAACTTAATTGTGTTTGGAAGCAAACTTTCAGTGAAAGAAGAGGTAAGTTCATGAATATTAATCTTATACAATTTTAGATGTGAATTGATTTCAATAAAATTAAGATGATTTTATGTTTCTGGTGCCTAAGAAATTCGCTACTAGTTAGAAATTTGACATCCAGGAGAATTAATTTTCTTGGAAACCAAACAACCTCGAAAACTTTGCAATATCCTAATGTTTTTGGTGTTATTTTTTAAGCTGAGTTAATGCTGTTTATTTTGTAGACTGGTGCTTTAATGGAAGAATTGAACCGTGTTAGAGCAGAAAACAAGAAGCTAACACAAATGCTAACAGCAATGTGTGAGAGCTACAATGCTTTGCAAAGCCAGTTGATGGATGTAATGAGCAAGAACACTGAAAAAGAGCATAGCCCTCCAAAGAAAAGGAAGTCTGAAAGCAGCAACAACAATATTGATAATAACTTTGGCATCATTGGGAATTCAGAAAGCAGCTCAACTGAGGAAGAATCATGCAAGAAACCCAGAGAAGAAATGATCAAGGCCAAAATTTCAAGAGTTTCTGTCAGGACCGAAGCATCTGATACTAGCCTTGTAAGTTCATAAAATCATTGCTCAGTTCATTAGATTCTAAGTATTTCAAAGTTTACTTTCTTGAACCCGAAGCTCGGTTGATTTATGCAGCCATAGACATTCAGCAGCTCTGAAATTTAAATCTTAATATATGCAATCTCTTTCTCTATTCCAGGCTGCAGCCTCTTTGTACTAAATATTTACTTTGTTATTCAAGTTGATTACACATGTACTTAATTTGGCGATCTTGATTTGTATTTCAGGTTGTAAAGGATGGATATCAGTGGAGGAAATATGGCCAAAAGGTCACCAGGGATAATCCTTCCCCAAGAGCTTACTTCAAGTGTTCTTTTGCTCCAAGCTGCCCTGTTAAAAAGAAGGCAAGCCTAGCTGTCCTTATTTCATTATATTACAATCAAACTCTAACAATCCGAGTAGTCACAAACATTTTGAGCTGCAAATAAAAGTTTGATTTTCTTCATGTTTTCAGGTGCAAAGAAGCGTTGATGATCAGTCTGTTCTAGTTGCAACTTATGAAGGTGAACACAACCATCTTCCCCTTTCCCAAATGGAACCAACATCAGGTTCAAGCCGTTGTGTGACCCTTGGTTCAGTCCCTTGTTCAGCCTCGCTTAACTCATCTGGACCAACCATTACTCTAGACCTCTCAAAATCTAAGTCCAGCACTGATCCTGAAGCTAGAAACTCCAAACCAAAAATGGATTCACCAGAAGTCAGACATTATTTGGTGGAACAGATGGCATCTTCCTTGACAAATGACCCCAATTTTACAGCAGCACTAGCAGCAGCCATTTCAGGAAGAATGTTTTCAACAAAATCCAATTGAAGGGTGGATGAAATATCAAAATATGGACCAATTAGACTTTTCATTTTTTCCTTTCCCTTCCAGGATTTATCTTGCTGGGAGAACATACCAGCTGACAAAGGATTCTATGATATTTTATGAGCTATAAGTAGATTGTTATGAACTTAGAATGTTGTAAATGTATACAACATTGCAAAAGAATTGGAAAAACAAAAAGGAAAGAAAAATAGAATTTGCAATCTGTTCAAGCATCAGCTTCTTGTAAATATTGTTTTAATTTGAGTATCAACATCAAGTGTTTTTCATTTCATGTTCCAAAAGAAATTTTGAGCATCAAGTGAACTTAATGGCTTAATAAGTTCTAATTTCCATGTACAGAACTTCGATCGTAAATTCTAACATTATTTACGAAATTCGTCTAAGAGAAGTTCAATGGCAGGCCTTCCCTTAATCATGGACAGTGCTAACTTCAATGCATTGGAACGCGTTCTAAAATGTTCTAAGCTCAAATCGATTGTTCACATATAAGACAGAAGAATGGAAACCATTTTCTGCCTTCCCTATTTCTTGATTACAGGATATATATATATGTGTAGTTAATTCAATCTAATCACGAGAGACAAAACCAGGGAAAATGCTTTATGATCTATGACAAGGTTTCAACTTCTCAAGGTGGAATTCAACAACAAAAACCAAGGAGAAGAAAATGATTTATGGCCATTAAGAGTCATAATTTAGATAAGGCAAAATGTAGCTGCTGCTGGTTAATAGATTGATCCACAAACTGATGCTTGTGTTGGAGTGTCATGAGCTTCTTCATCCTTAGTAGTCCTTCAAAGTAATTCACGTTAATCATGAATCTATATAAAATGATTAACAGAAGTGTATGGAAACAAAAATCTCGACCATCAAAAATGATCAAACATATATGTAAATGTTAAATTATGTTGAGTTTTAATTTTCAGTCTATTAATTATAATGTCTTCAATCTCATGTTGCAAATATGTGATAATTTATTATGGTATATATGTAAAAGTTTGAATCAATACTAATTGTGAAGGGTTTTTTTTTTTTTTTTTTTTGTGAAAACAATCATGAAAATTTCAAATTAGAATAGACAATATAAATGCATGTTTCTATATTTTTTGGATGGAATCTTTTGTTAGTATTGTTAAATTTTTTTTGAAGTTATTGTTATTATTATTAATCCATTTCAAAAAATATATATTATAAATTAGTAAGAATAAAAAGCAAGTAAAATGAGTACGGTGACAATGAACTGCAAAACATAACATGTTCTGCACGTCTTCAGTCTTCAAGTTGTGTTGTAATAAGACAGAGAATAAGAAAAGCCATCCAGGACTAGGTCCCAAGCGTGTGAGCCTCCCCATGCACATGTTCCAATTGTTAGGAAAATGGGGTCCAGTCCCATGTAAGTGGTTTTGGACCAAGTAAAGACCATGGGCCTTGATCTTTTATTTTACACAGAGCCCTAGTTACTTAAAAAAAAAAAAGATTGTTTAAGGTGTGTGTCGACAACCAAGCAGAGAAAGAAGAAAAGCCAGGAAAAGCAAAGAGAGAAAAAGAAGAAGGGAGAGTTGGTTAAACGGAAGTCGATCCGTGGTCCGATTGAGTTGGAACCTTGTCAGGAGGTTTATGATTCAGAGTTATACATTCTGAACGGTGAAGATCGGGTTTGAAGCTCTCTAGGAACAAATCCAGGGTGTATTTGTTGAGTTACTTATTTGGTGAGATTTCTCCAATTGTTTCTCTAGTTGTTGATTAGCTTTAGTTTTAACTAGAGAAGAACTTTGTATAACTATTATTTGATAGTGAAGATTTTTCTGGTGGCCCGTGGTTTTTCCCTCTACACTGGAGGGTTTTCCACGTAAATCTTGGTGTGCTTTATTTTTCCTGCGCATTTGATTATTGATTGTTGTCTATTGCTTCTGTATTGTTGTGATTATTGCTTCAGGCGCAACAAGTGGTATCAGAGCGAGAGTTATTTTGAGACATCGATACAGAAGCAACCCAGGATAGAAGTAAATTCTGTTTGAGATCATGGAGGGTGATACAGGTTCCATGATAAAATTGACAGCATCAAATTATTCAATTTGGAAGCCTATGATGGAGGATCATCTATACTGCAAAGATTTGTATGAGCCAGTATTGGGTGATTCTGCTAAACCAGCAGATATGAAAGATGAAAGCTGGAAGAAGCTAGGTAGAAAGACGCTGGCTACAATCAGAAAATGGGTTGATATCAGCGTGTTTCATCATGTAGCGCAGGAGTCAGATGCTCACATTGTTTGGGAAAAATTGGCAGCATTGTATGAGAGAAAAATAGGTATGAATAAAGTTATGCTTGTTAAGAAGATTGCAACTTTACAGTACAGGGATGGACGATCTGTTACAGAGCACTTGAGTGATTTTCAAGATATATTTAATCGGATGACTACTATGGAACTTAAGATGGATGATGAAATGAAGGCATTATTTCTTTTGGGTTCATTGCCAAACAGCTGGAATACTCTAGTTGTGACTGTTCTTAATTTAGCTCCTGATTATAAGGTGACATTGGAGATGGTAAAAGACAGTATGCTTAAAGAAGAAGCAAGGCGAAAAGATGTAGACCTTGGGAATCAAGCTCTGGTCACAGAGAACAGGGGTAGAAACATCGACAGAGGTCAGGACTCAAAAGGCCGTGGTAAGTCTAAACATAGATCCAAGTCTAGAGGTAAAGTGAAGTGTTTCCATTGTGGTAAGGCGGGTCATATAAAATGAAATTGTAGAATCTTAAAGCAAGAGCGAAAAGATGAGAAAGGCAAGAGTTCAGATGATGGCAATGTTGCAGCAGTGAATTCAGATAGTGATTCAATTACTTTGATTTGTACACATGGTGATTGTAATCATGTTAGTGATCCCGACATTGAGTGGATAGTTGACACAGGAGCGGCATATCATTGTGTTCCTAAGAGAGAGTTGTTTACAACTTACAAAGCAGGAGACTTTGGTTGTACCAAGATGGGAAACAAGAGTGTGTCGCAGATTGTTGGGATTGGTGATATTGTTGTACAAACTAGTACAGGCTGCATGTTGACTTTGAGAGATGTCAGACACATTCCAGTAATGAGAATGAACTTGCTTGCTATTAATGTCCTTGATAAGGAGGGATATGAAAGCCGATAAAAGAATGGACAGTGAAAGCTTCTCAAAGGATCTATGGTAGTTACAAGGGAAAAACTATGCTGCACAATGTATAAGACATGGATGCAATTGAACGGTAACCAGGTAAATATCGTTGAAAATGATGCTTCAGCAAACTTGTGGCACAGGAGGCTGGCACACATGAGTGAAAAAGGGTTACAGGTTTTGGCAAGGCAGTCTCTCATTCCCTTGACCAAAGGTATGTCTCTCGATTCATGTGATTATTGTTTGTTTGGTAAGCATCATAGAGTTTCTTTTCGTAAAAGTTCTCAGAGAAAAGAAAATAGATTGGAATTAATTTATTCTGACGTATGTGGTCCTATTGAGGTTGAGTCATTAGGTGGTAGCAGATATTTTGTTACTTTTATTGATGATGCTTCACGTAAGACTGGGGTGTATATGTTGAAATATAAAAGTCAGGTACTGCAGTATTTTCAAAAATTTCATGCCATGGTTGAAAGGATGACAGGGTTACCCTTGAAGTGTATTCGAACTGATAATGGTGGGGAATACACATCTAAAAGCTTTGAAGAGTATTGCTCAAAGCATGGGATCAGGCATGAGAGGACAGAACCTGGAACACCGCAGCATAATAGTATAGCTAAAAGAATGAATCGCACCATTGTGGAAAAAGTCAGATGTATGTTGAGGATGGCAAAATTACCAAAGCCATTCTGGGGTGAAGCAGTCAACACAGCTTGTTATTTACTTAACAGGTCACCATCAGTTCCTTTGGGCTTTGACATTCCAGAAAGAGTGTGGACAGGAAAAGATGCTTCATACTCTCATTTGAAAGTTTTTGGGTGTAAAGCATTCATGCATGTACCAAAAGAGCAGAGGTTAAAGCTTGATAGTAAAGCTACACAGTGTGTGTTTGTAGGATATGGTGATGAGGAATTTGGCTACAGGGTATGGGATCCAGTAAAGAGAAAGACAGTCAGAAGCAGAGATGTGGTCTTTCATGAAAAAAAAACCATAGCAGACCTTGAGAAAAATGAGAAGACTACACGAGTTACTGTTGAGTGTGATGTTTCAACACCGACAGGGATTTCACAGGAAAGAGCCACAGATGGTGAAAATGAGCCAGAAATAGAACTTGGGGATATGGATGAGCCAGCTACAGTTGGTGATGAGCCAGATGCTATTAGTTTTGAGCAGGGGGAGCAATCCTCTCTACCTGAGAGTGTTGAGCAGGGGGAGCTACCTTCGGCATCAAGTGATGTAAAGTCTCAGCCTAGGAGATCTACTAGAGAGCGCATGCCATCTACCAGGTATCCAAGTTCATATTTTATTTTAGTTACCAGTGAAGGGGAGCCAGAAAGCTTTCAAGATGTGCAGGCTACTCCGGATAGAGAGCACTGGTTAAAAGCAATGAAAGAAGAGATGGAGTCATTGCGAAAGAATGGTACTTATGATCTTGTTAAACTTCCAACAGGAAAGAGGCCATTAAAGAATAAATGGGTGTTCAAGTTGAAAAAGGATGGTGACAAACTAGTGAGGTACAAAGCTCGATTGGTAGTAAAAGGTTTTTCTCAGAAACCAGGCATCGATTTTGATGAGATTTTTGCTCCAGTTGTAAAAATGAGTTCTATTCGAGTGGTACTGGGATTGGCAGCTAGTTTGAATCTTGAGCTTGAGCAACTTGATGTTAAAACTGTATTTTTGCATGGTGATTTACAGGAGGACATTTATATGAATCAGCCCTGAGGGTTTTTGAAGTGAAAGGGAAAGAGCACTTAGTTTTGTAAATTGAAAAAAAGCTTGTATGGCTTGAAACAAGCTCCGCGACAGTGGTACGAAAAAGTTTGATTCTTTTATGGTGAGTCATAGCTATAAAAGAACAGCAGCGGATTCTTGTGTGTATATTAAACAATTCCTAATGGTAACTTCATTATCCTATTATTATATGTTGATGATATGTTGATTGTAGGACAAGATGCTAGTATGGTTTTGCAGGTTGAAAAGAATAATTGTCTAAGTCCTTTGATATGAAGGATTTAGGTCCAGCAAAGCAGATTCTTGGTAATGGCATTATCCCGAGATAGGAGAGCTGAAAAGCTGTGGTGTCACAGGAAAAGTATATTGAACGAGTGCTTGGGTAGATTCAACATGCAACATGCTAAATCAGTTAGCAGTTCACTTGCCACACCATTTTCATCTAAGTAAGAAATCTTGTCCAGTGTCTAAGGAAGAGCAACTAGCTATGTCTAGTATTCCTTATTCTTCTGCAGTCGGTTCTTTAATGTATCTTATGGTTTGTACAAGGCCTGACATTGCTCATGCAGTTGGTGTAGTGAGCAGATTTCTTTCTAATCCAGGGAAGGTTCACTGGGAAGCAGTAAAATGGATTTTTAGATATTTGAGGGGTACCTCAAAAATGTGTTTGACTTATGGAGTTTCACAACCAATTCTAGAAGGGTTTACTGACGCTGACATGGCAGGCGATCTTGATGGTAGAAAATCTACTTCAGGGTATTTGTTCACTTTTGCAGGAGGAGCTGTATCTTGGTAGTCTAAGTTGCAGAAGTGTGTTGCTTTGTCAACTACAGAAGCTGAGTATATTGCAGCAACTGAAGCATGTAAAGAAATGCTTTGGATGAAACGTTTTCTTTTTGAATTGGGGTTGAATCAGAAAGAGTATGTGGTATTTTGTGATAGCCAGAGTGCTTTAGATTTGAGTAAGAATATCATGTACCATGCTAGAACAAAGCACATTGATGTTAGATATCATTGGTTACGTTCAGTGATTGAAGAACAGCAGATGCTATTGAAGAAAGTCCATACTGATAAAAATGTGGCAGATATGTTGACTAAGATACTTCCCAAGGAAAAGCTTGAGCTTTGCAGTAACTTGGCCGGAATGAGTTCCCTGGCCAAGGTAAGTTCCAAATGAAATTGCTATGGTGATGAATCTCCTTCTAATGGGACTGGAGGGGGAGATTGTTAGGAAAATGGGGTCCAGTCCCATGTAAGTGGTTTTGGATCAAGTAAAGGCCATGGGCCTTGATTTTTTATTTTACACAGAGCCCTAGCTACTTAATAAAAAAGAGGTGGGGTTGTTTAAGGTGTGTGTCGACAACCAAGCAGAGAAAGAAGAAAAGCCAGGAAAAGCAGAGAGAGAAAAAGGAGAAGGGAGAGTTGGTTAAACGGAAGTCGATCCGTGGTCCGATTGAGTTGGAACCTTGTCAGGAGGTTTATGATTCAGAGTTATACATTCTGAACGGTGAAGATCGGGTTTGAAGCTCTCTAGGAACAAATCCAGGGTGTATTTGTTGAGTCACTTATTTGGTGAGATTTCTCCAATTGTTTCTCTAGTTGTTGATTAGCTCTAGTTTTAACTAGAGAAGAACTTTGTATAACTATTATTTGATAGTGAAGATTTTTCTGGTGGCCCGTGGTTTTTCCCTCTACACTGGAGGGTTTTCCACGTAAATCTTGGTGTGCTTTATTTTTCCTGCGCATTTGATTATTGATTGTTGTCTATTGCTTCTGTATTGTTGTGAATATTGCTTCAGGCGCAACACCAATCCCGTACATTTTGATTTCTAAAAATCAAGTCTTAAGCCAAAAGCCACCAAATGCCAGCCAGCTGGGAACCAAAAGTGAGCTACTCAGTTAGCAGACCTGTTCTTATATCATGGAGTTTCCGGACAATATCGACAAACCTCAACTATCTGCCAAAGGATTATTCTTACAAACAACTTGACCATTTGCGTTGTCTGTCAGTCCATATTCTATAACACGTTTGATCTCCCTTTGTCCCACACTAGATTCTAATGCCAAGATTTTCTGGTTTTTAAAATGAAAATATTCCCATTCTGGAGGCGAAAATTTTCTAGCCAACTCACTTGATGTGACAAATTGATACAGATATTCTTCAAAGAAATTGTGGAAATTTCTATTGATTGAAAAATGTAAGGAGGATTGTAACAACATCTAGGTTCTTGATGAGAACATTTCCGTAATAGTCAATTGACATTAATAAATGCAGCAAGTTTCTTCCTAATTTCTAGATCAGGACACAAATAATTCTCCAGCATAGAAATCATCCACCACATTAAAGTGGTGTAAAACTCTCAATCAACAACCAAATTGCAGCCTCTCAACCAAAATCCTATATCATATATGGTACTATATATACTTTGAAAGTAGGTGACATGCTATCCCAAGTCAATTGTCTCCTCAAGTTCTTTAGTTTATAAATAAATAAATATATATATATATATGTGTGTGTGTATATTTGAAATTGTTAGGATTTGAATCTTAGTTACTGAAACTAAAAGTCCAGCGCTCTACCAATAGATTATACGGCTGTTAGCAAGTAATGAGATAGTTATTAGTCTGTCCAGCCACTTGCATAAATGAATATGACTGTTGGCCCCATGCCTCGGAATCCTCTTCTGACGAGATCTTTGCTTATCACCTATGATTTTGGACTCTTTACTGGAACCTGGTAAGGCTACCAGAATTGACCAACTACTGGCTTGTGAGCTCCAGATGTACTTGTCAAATGACCCGAACTCATCTATTACCTGCATATAACAGAAAATTGGTATTGAATTATAAAAAGAACAGTGAATCTTTTTAAATTCATTGGGGTGTAGATTGTCGAAACGACTTATGACTGATGGTGTTTTTCACCATGCAAGCTATGGCTTTATTTGCTAAACCATCAGTGATCCAAAGCACACTAGAAGAGATTGCATTTTACTTCAGCAATATGAAAATAAGACCCTGCCTTTGCATATTTGACGAGAATTTTCAATAATGCCTCGAATCTTGAGCTCCAATAGCAGAGAGCTGGCATGGCTTCCAGGAGCATCTATCTTTTTCTCATTTAGTTTTGAAACGGCACTTGGGTCAAACTCCAGAAAGATTTCCCTGCATACGAATAAAAACAATGCTGCATCAGTATCAGCCATAGATAAAAGCCCACCAATGAAAATAAGCATTTGATAGATATTACTCTGTGTGAATACTTGAAAGCTAACTTGACAAGAACTACAAAATTCAAAGTTGACAAACTTTCAGACACAACCGTTAATACAATATGACCAATACCTAAATATATGCCTTTTGCTAAGGATGGTAGGTGTGATAACATATAAATCTGTAGATCTATATCTAAGTCTGACTTAAAGAGTTATTATCAATCTTTTTTAGTATAAGTGCGATAGATCACCTAATTGAATTTGTCTCATGTTAAAAAATATCCTAAGCTTAATTTAAGTATCATCAAAAAATATATTCGTATCTACGAAACCAGAACTAAGTTCAAAAATATGGTTACATGTGAAAAAAATTACAACACCCCTACATCGTTCACCCAAATGATGGTATCAACTTGATTTTATGTTATCCAAAAGCCTAAAAAAACTTACCATATAATTTAATATAAGAAATTACCCCTAAATTACTCTAATATGTTAGTAATTATTCAAGAACATCTCCTCACCTCAAGAGTTTTCAAAGAGATTATTTGTTACTCTAGGCTCCACCCTCAAATTCATTTAATTTTTATAAAAAAATTTTATTTGTGATAATTAAAATTTTTGTGAGAATCTTAATATTGAAAATCTTTTTTAAATTGTCTAATATGTCGATAAAATTTAAAAAAGATTTTTCACCTAAAAATTTACATAGAGATTACTATTTGTAACACTTTTAGTAATTCTATCATCGGATATTCAAAATCTAATTTTATGAAAAAAAATTTTATTTTTAAAAATATCTTCTAATATATTGGGAAGATTTTCTATTAGAAATTATCCTTCAATATGTTGGTAGGATCTTATGAAAATTATTTCTTTTCTAGAAATTAATTTTTATATTTAAAAATCATAAGATTTTTCAATATATTGGTAAAACCTTATTTTGAAAGCCAAATTGCATTCCAATATGTTAGTAAGGTTTTATTGAAAATTATTTTTTCTCTTAAAATTTTTTTTGTATAAAAAAATTAATAAGATTCTCCAATATATAAGTAAAAACTTATTTTAAAAATCAAATTGTCTTCTAATATGTTGGTAAGGTTTTTTGTTTATTAAAATAATTTATTAAAAATTTGAATCTTCCAATATAATGGTAAGATTCTTTTTATTTAAATATTTATTTAAAAATTTTGAACCCTCCAATATGTTGGTAAAATTCTTTTTTAAAAAAATATTTTTCCCTCTTTTTTCCTTTTTTAATTAAAAAAATATTTATAAATAAATACATAAATAATAAAATAAATGAAATAAACAAACAAATAATTAATTAATTATTATAAAATACAAAGATAACTAGAACTTAAGAAAAAGACAAGTAAAAAGTAAATATAAAAAATTGAGCCGCAACTGATTCTAAAGCACGTTGGCCTTTGTAATTGTGCTTGCCTACTTTAATTTGCTAGTTATTGGAACTAGTTAAGATTTGAGCTTTTTAATAGATTGGATCCTCGAACTAGGTCAATTTTACTTTTCCTACTTCTTTACCCCATTGTCTTTTTTCTTGTTTCATTAAAAAATAGCTTATGGGTGAAACCTTCGAAAATTTTGTTACCAAAATTTTTTTATAAATGCCTCTCTTTTATATTTCTTCTTAACTCCTTTCCTCAACACAAAATTTTCAAAAGAAAATCCTAATTATCTAAACCCAAAACACAATAAAAGATTATAAAAAAAAAACTCTTAATTTTATTTTGCTTTTTTTTTTTTCTGAATCTTTCTTTCTTGATTTTTTTTATTGATTCTTGATTGTCTTTAATTGATCCTAATAGGCTCTTTTTATAGGCCACTAATCCCAACAACAATAGGAAAAGGAGTTTTCTTGGTTTGAATCTCCTAATCAACTTTAACTTTGGATTTTTAATCCAAATCCATCTCTCAAACCAATTTTCTTTTATAGTTCTTTGTCAATTAAAGCATTTTCAATTCAACAACCCAATTAAAATTGAACTCTCTTCAAGTTTCGGCAAAACAATTCTTTTTTTTATTTTTTTAATAATAATAACTCTAAACTAAATACAATACAAAAAATAAAAAAATTCAAAGCCTAATCTTAAAGTATAAATTGACTCTGGACTAAATGAAATATTTACAGCTATCCCTCTCTGCGTATTTTTTTGAAATAAGAATTGTGCAAAAATATTGACACCCATTACGTCTGGATTTGTTACAAAGAAAAAATTTAAAGTTTGCATCTACAATAAAGATTCAAAATTTGCAACTGAAATTCAAGGATTCCCAATTTGAATCTCAAAGGTTCACAATTAAATTCAAAGATTCTCAATTTGAATTTAAAGACATGCAAAACATTCAAAGTTATCTAAAAAATTCAAAGATTTGCAATTAAATTCAAAATTTTGCATAAAAAACAAAGATTCACAAGGATTTAAAGATTTGTAAGATTCAAGATTCACAAAAAATTAAAAGTTTGCAAAAATTTTCAAGATTCGCAAAAGATTCTAAGATTTGTAAAGGTTTCAAGATTCGTAAAAATTAAAAGTTTCGCAAAGGTTTCAAGATTCACAAAGAATTTCAAAAATTCATAATTAAAAAAATTCGCAAAAATCAAAGATCCACAAAGATTCTAAGATTCCTAAAGAATTTCAAAGTTTAGTAATTGTAAAGATTCGTAAAGATCCAAGATTCTTAAAGATTTCAAAGATTCACAAGTTATTCAAGATTCATAAAAATTACAAAAGAATTTTTAATTTTGCAAGAATTTTCAGATTCGAAATAATTAAAGATTTATAAGAATTTTAGATTCGAAGAATTTAAATTTGCAAAATTTTAGTTTCACAAAAATTTAATTCTCAAAATTTTAGAATCGCAAAAACTCATATTTATAAGAATTTTCAGGTTCGTAAGACATAAAGATTTGCAAAAACTCATATTCACATTTAAGAGATTCACATCCAACATTTAATTCAAAGATTCTCAAGAACTCAAATTCACATCAAAATTACTAGGCTCACATCCAACATGTAAAGATTTACATTTTAAAATTCTAGAGATTCACACCAAAAGGTTAAAGATTTTTATTTGAAAAACTTTAGGGATTCACTTTTTAGATTTCAAAGATTCTTATAAAAAAATTTTAGTGTTTCAAAACTTTAGGATTTCATCTAAAATTTTAAAGTTTCTCGTTTGAGTTCCAAGATTCACATTCAATATATTTTAAAGTTTCACATCTAAATTCAAAAGTTCTTATTAAAAAAATTTAAGGGTTCACATCCAAAATTTCAAAGCTTCTTATTCGAGTTCAAAGATTCACATTCAACAAATTTTAGAATTTCACATCTAAATTCAAAGGTTCTCATTTAAAATTCAAAGATTCTCACTTAAAATTTAAAGATTCTCATTTAAAACTTCTTAAAAATTCTCATTTCAAAAATAAAGATTCTCATTCAAAATTCCTTAAAGATTCTCATTATTTTTAACTTTGAAAATGCTCATTTAAAAGGCTCCACAACTTTAAAATTCTAAATTTTTTTCTCATAAAACATTTTTTCATTCGAGGATTCCTAACCTTATCTTAAAAAGCTTTCCTCAAAAAGTTTAAAATTTCTTATCATGAAAATTCTCAATCTTTCATTAAAGTCAAAATTTTGTATATAAAGAATGTCATGATAATAACGTAAATGTTTTCTTAATGATGCAAATGTAACAGTTTAGATTCTCACAATAATGTGAATGTCATACTCTAAATCATGATTCAAATGTTCACTATATGATACAAATGCATGACTAGCCAAGATTCAAATATTCACTAAAATATATTCATGTATTGTTCAAACAATAATGCAAACGCAATGCATGTTGTCGTAACGATTTTGTGTTCACCCGACGAATTTGAAAAACGAAATAAAAATAACGGAGTCACCACCAATCTTTTTTGGCTAGGTACGATTTGTCACCTATTAAAATATATTCTTTTAATGAAATCTTAAAATTAATTAAAATTTATTAAAAAGATAATTTTAGGGTCTGCGCAACATTCTGGGTTCGGGAGTTTGTTACGTGTGGGGAAGGATTAGCACCCTCACAGCGCCCGTTGAAAACGGTATCAATTAACTACATGTTTTCCTTCAATTTCGATAAAAACAGTCTTATTTTCGGTGTTCGAAAAATAATTTCCTTGATTTTTTATTTATTAAAAAAAATTTATTCTCGAGAAAAATAAATTAAAACCTTTTTATTGAAATAATTCTTAAAATGTTCCAGTACGTTAGTAACATTAGAAGAATTTTTTTCTCACCTAGAGATTTCTTAGCCATCACTTCTCGAAATACCTTAGAATCTCATCCTCGAGGTCCGAATTTACTTTTCGTAAAAAATTATGTCATGTATGCAATGCAAATAATAACATGTTGATGCACACATTTTATTCTCTTTTTTTCAAAAATTTTATTAATTATTTTATTAAATTTTTTTTATTTTTAATTTTGAAGAAGAAAAAAATTTTTCATTGTATTGAAGTTTTTCTATAAATATTTCAATACACTGGTAATATTTAAAAAAAATCTTCTCATCTAGAGATTTTTTAAAGCATCTCTACTCGGAATACTTTTAGAATCTCATAATTAGATAAAATTTCCTTTCTTCTCATTTTTATTACTTATATTTTTATTATATTAATCAATTTTTATTTATTACTAATAAAAAGAAAATTTTTATTATATTGAAAAAGTTTTATAAATACTCCAACATACTGGTAGTATTTAAAAAAAATTCTTCTCATCTAGAGATTTTATAGGCATCACTACTCGGAATACCTTTAAATCTCATCGTTGGATAAAAATTTCCTATTCTTTCATTTTTTTATTACTTTAGTATTATTATTCAATTTATTTTTATATTATTTTGCTTTTTAAAGTTTATTTTAAAAAATTAACAAAATTAAAAGAAAATTTAACCACATATTTCAACATTTAATCTAACAAATATAAATATTTTAATATGCATAAATATTAATAAAATAATATATAAAAATTAAGAAAAATTAAGAATTTTTTTTTATCTGAACCGGATTGATTAACACACGATTCCGTTTGACGATTCAGTCTAACAGTTCGGCTCAGTCTGAGTGGATCAACGGTTCAGTACCGATTCGGTTCCGTCTGGGCAATTCGATTTCGATTCAGTCAGATCGATTAGAGGCTGATTGAGAAGTGGGTCGTCAGATCGGGTGCGAAGATCTCGAGTCAGGTCACGGGTTGACGCGTGGATCCTCCTTGGCCGAAACGACGTTGTTTTAGCCCTATGCTCAAAACGACATCGTTTTGCTTTTAATGTTTTCTATAAATAACTGAAAATTTTTTTTGTTCATTTTTTTGGTTTTTCAAAAAAAAAAAGAGAGCTCTAGGGAGAGCTCGCCGTTGGGTCGCCAGACCACCGTGCTGGCCACCGTCTAGGTCTTTGTCGGCAGTCGCTGTCGATTGTTTCCAATTACCGAAAAATATCAAAATTCTTCTGAAAGTTTTCTTCGACATGATCTTTCCGGATTCGGTCTCCTTTTCACCAAAAACAACCCTGATCGACGTAGATCGGGGCTTAAAGTTTCGATCTCCCTTCTTTTTTTTTGGACAGAATCGACTGACTTCTTTATTTTTTTTTGTAGGTAGCTTTTCTGGCATTGGGTTCCTTTGCTTGGGGACTGTGATTTTTTTGTTCCTCTTTTTTTTGACAGAAAGCTAAAATGGGTTTTTTTTCTTTTTTTTTCCTTTCGGTTCTGCCTCCCCTCCCTTTTGTAAATTACAAGCTTTATTTATAGAGCTTGCTAGGATTCAAATCGCAGATCTTCAGGGATTGGAATCCCATTTTTTCAACTGGCGATTCACGCTTGTCATGAGTGATAGGGGCTCGTCGATCGATCGCTGGCAGCTAGCGGCGATGATTTTGAACTTTAGGGATTGTGCATTTAATGCATTAGATTTGAATCGGATAAGAAAGAAGAATGAGAAAAAAAAAGGAAAAAAAGAAAGAAGAAAAAGAAAAACGCAGAAACGGGAAAAAAGAGAAAAAAAAAGAAAAAAAATTAAATAAATAATAATAATAATAATAATAAAGATAAAAAAATGGTGTTTACATTTGTCTCTCTTTACTTATTTCTGTGAATCAGGAATAAGGTAAAGACAAACAAATAACCATTTTGTTTGGAAAGATGAAACATTGAGAAAAGAAAAGAAAAAAAAATTTTTTTTGGTTCGACAGAAAATGGCTCCTCTCAACAGAGGTTCAATCGATTTTTTTGAAAGTTTAAAAGGTTCCTCTTAGCAAAGGCTCAACAACTTTAAAATTTTTTGAAAAAAACTCCTCTCAGCAAAGGCTCAACAACTTTAAAAATCTCATATCTTGAAAAGAGCTCATCTTAGTAGAGGCTCAATAACTTTAAAATTCTCTTGAAAAAGCTTCTCTCAGCAAAGGCTCAACAATTTTAAAATTTTCATCTGGAAAAGCTCATTTCAGCAGAGGCTCAACAACTTTAAAATTCTCTTGAAAAAGCTCATCTCAGTAGGGGTTCAGCAACTTTAAAATTCTCTTCAAAAAACTCCTTTAAACAGAGGCTCAACAACTTTAAAATCTCATCTTAGAAAAACTCCTCTCAGCAGAGGCTCAACAACTTTAAAAATCTCTCTTGGAAAAGCTTCTCTCAGCAGAGGCTTAACAACTTTAAAATTCTTTTGAAAAAGCTCATCTCAGCAGAGGCTCATCAACTTTAAAATCTCATCTTGGAAAAGCTCCTCTCAGCAAAGGCACAACAACTTTAAAAATCTCATATCTTGGAAAAGCTCCTCTCAGCAGAAGCTCAACAATTTTAAAATTCTCATTTGGAAAAGCTCCTCTCAGTAGAGGCACAACAACTTTGTCTTTATCAAAATCTTGTTTTTCATTAAGAAATGGAAAATTTCTATCTTTGTTACAATTTCTCATGGATTCATGTACTGAGTGCTCTAAATGCAATGCATGTAATGCAATCAAAATTATGCATTGTAGTAAAAAGGTTCTCAAAATCTCTCACTTTTTGCTTCTTTTATTTGAATTCTCATATGATCAATCTATTTTTAACATCTGATCACAATATTTTTCTTTTTAAAAAATCTACAATATCAATGTTTCGTCATGCTTTTTCATCATTTTTCATTTGCCATTGTTAACTTTAAAAGTAATGCTGAGATCTTTCATGTTTATTTTTCTTTTCATCATTTTAAGTTCAAGACAAATAGAATGCAATCACACATTGCTCTTATTTACTTTTATGATGAACAAAAATATCAGATAAGGATAAAAGAAAGAATATGCATTATTTTCAAAGGAAAGATAACATATTTCATTAGGATGATGACAAGTGCATGGCAAAGTGTTTGAGTTGAAACAAAGGTGCCCAAATAATGATCACAAGATAATCATGAATAAAATATTCCCAGATTTTTTCTCTAAAACTAAATTAGATGACTTCTTTGATCATTCAGAGTTCGTCAAACTATACTTGCCCTTGTGTTATGAGATCTTTTCTGATGATGCTTCTACTTCACCTCTAAGTCATTTTTTCAGGTTTTCAGCTTAGATAAGTCATCATTTTTTTTCTTTTTTTTAAGCAAAATATTTCTTCACAACATCTGAATTTATTGGAGTAGGCAAATCACCTCCGTCCATTTCTGTCAAAATCAATGCCCCACTAGAAAAAGGCCTTTTTCACCACATACGGACCTTTCCAATTTGGTGTCCATTTCCCTCGATTATCATGTTGATTTGAAAGGATTCTTTTTAGCACTAAGTCTTTTTTCTTAAAGCAATGTGGATGAATTTTCTTGTCATGTGCTCTCATCATCCTATTTTGATATAATTGACCATGATAAAGTGCTGACAGTATTTTTTCTTCAATGAAGTTTAACTGCTCGTAGCGATTTCGAACCTATTCTGCTTCCTCTAACTCTACCTCCATCAGGACTCTCAGTGAGAGAATTTTCACTTCGACCAGTAGCACAGCTTCCATTTTATATACAAAAAAAAATGGGATGGCCCCAGTAGATGTTCAGACTGATGTTCTATAAGCATGTAACGCAAAAGGTAACTTTTCATGTCAATCTTTGTAAGTTTCAATCATTTTCTCCAGGATTCTTTTGATATTCTTATTCGCAGCCTCTACTGTCTCATTAATTTTCGAACGATATGGTGCCGAATTACGATGACGGATCTTAAACTGAGTGCATACTTCATTCATCATTTTGTTGTTTAAGTTTTTGACATTATCAGAAATAATTGTCTCTGAAAGCCCATATCTGTATATTATCTCTCTTTTTATGAACTTACATATCACAGATCGGGTCACGCTAGCATATGATGTAGCTTCTACCCATTTGGTGAAGTAATCAATCATCACAAAAATGAATCTATGCCCATTCGAAGCTTTTAGAGTGATAGAACCAATGACATCCATGCCCCACATATAGAATGACCACGGAGGAGCCAGAACGTATAATGTTAATGACGGAGCATGAATCTTGTCAGCATAAATCTAACATTTATGATATCTCCTAGTATAATCAATACAGTCGCTCTCTATTGTCAACCAATAATAGCCAGCCCTCATAATTTGTCTAGCCATCATATGATCATTTACATGTGCCCCACAAACTCCATCATGCACTTCTTCAATAATCTTCTTTGCCTCAGTTGCATTTACACATCTTAAGAGTACTTAATCTCGACTTCTTTTATAAAGAATATCTTCATCAATGAAGAAACTCTTAGCCAATCTTTTGATAATTCTCTTATCATTTTCTGTTGCATGTTCTGGGTATTGCTGACTTTTAATGTATTACATGATATCATGATACCATGGCCTCCCATCAACTTCTTTTTCAACACCTGAGTAATATGCTGGTACATCTTTCACATCCAGCTTGATGGGTTGGATTTCAGTATTTACATCTATTTTAATCATTGTAGCTAGAGTAGCTAGTGCATTAGCAATTTGATTTTCTTCTTTGGGTAGATGCTTAAATTGAACTTCTTTAACTTGTTTGACCAACTCAGAGATGTAGTTATGGTACCGAATCAACTTAAAGTCTCTTGTCTCCCATTCACTTCGTAACTGATAGATGACTAGGGCCGAATCTCCAAACACATCTAACACTTTGATCTTCTTTTCAATTGCTGCTTGTAGACCCATAACACAGGCCTCGTATTCAGCCACATTGTTTGTGCAATTAAAATTTAACCTGACTGTGATGGGGTAATAATGCCCATCAGGAGATATTAAAATTACCCCAATACCATGACCCAAAGTATTAGCAGCTCCATCAAAATACATCTTCCATGATTTTTCAACAAGTTCATTTTCTTCAATGGCCATTACATCCTCATCAGAGAACTTCAAGTTCATTGGTTCATAATTTTCGACAGCACGATCAATAAGAAATTCAACTATTGCACTATTTTTTTATAGCTTTTTGAGTCACATAAATGATATCATATTTTGAAAGCATAACTCACCACAGTGCTATTCTTCCTGTCAATGAAGGTTTTTCGAAGATATACTTAATAGGATCCAGCTTTTGCTATGAGCCAAGTGATATGATAAAGCATGTATTGTCGGAGCCTTCGAGTTGTCCAAGCTAATGTACAACACATCTTCTCTAATGGTGAATACTTCGACTCATAATCATTGAATTTTTTACTCAAGTAGTAAATTGTTCGTTCTCTCTTATCAGTTTCATCTATTTGCCTCAGCATACATCTCATTGAATTTTCATGCACTGTTAAGTATAAAATCAAAGGTTTTTTTGGCATTGGTGGCACCAACATAGGTGGATTTGATAAGTATTCTTTGATCTTATCAAAAGCTTCTTGGTATTCGCCATTCCATTCTCTAAGATCATGTTTTCTGAAAAGCTTGAAAATAGGATCACACTTATAAATGAGTTGAGAGATGAAGCGAGCAATATAGTTTAATCTCCCTAAGAAACCTCGCACTTCTTTTGAGGTATGAGGAAGAGATAAATTTTGGATGGCTTGTATCTTATATGGATCAACTTCGATTCTTTTTTCACTTACTACAAAGCCCAATAGTTTTTTTGATTTGACTCCAAATGTACATTTGGTAGGATTCAACTTCAACTAAAATCTTCTGAACCTGTCGAACAGCTTTTTAAGATTGACTATATGATTCTCTTCTTAACGAGATTTTACGATCATATCATCCACATACACTTCTATCTCTTTATGCATCATGTCATGAAAGAGAGTCACCATTGCTATTTGATAAGTAGCACCAGTATTTTTTAACCTAAAAGGCATAACCTTATAACAGAATATCCCTCACATGGTCACAAATATGGTTTTTTCCATATCATCTTGAGCCATCTTGATCTGATTATAGCCTGAGAAACCATCCATAAAGGAAAATATGAAGTGCCTAGTAGTATTATCCACTAGAGATCGATGTGAGGTAGATAAAAGTTATCCTTAGGGCTTGTCCTATTCAAGTCTCGATAATCGACACACATTCTCACTTTTTCATATTTCTTAAGAACTGACACTATATTGGCTACCCATTCAGGATATTTTGCTACTTCCAAAAATCCAGCATCGAATTTTTTTTCACTTTCTCTTTAATTTTCAGCAGCATTTCTGGTTTCATACGCCTTAGCTTTTGCTGTATTGTTTACATCTTGGTTTTAAAGGTAACTTGTACTCTACAATATCAGTGTTGAGTCCTGACATATCTTGGTAAGTCCAGCAAACACATTTACATATTCTCGGAGTAGCTCTTTTAGGTTCTATTTTTTAGTTGGTAAAAGAGATGTACCAACTTTAACCTCTCTTTTGTTCTCACCATCTCTCAAATTTACTGATTCAGTAATTTCTTGGTGGGGTTCAATTAGCTTATCTTCATGTTTCATTAATTTTAACAAATCAAGAGGCAGTGTATAGTTATCTGAATCTTCCTCTTTATCAAGTTCATCAACATGAATTAAGTTTTTAAAATCAAATCCGAGATTATTGCCATGATTATCTTCATGTTTATTGTTTGGGACCCTGCAAAGGGTAAGATGAAGAGAATATTCGCACACAAAAATAAAATGGCAAGAAAATGATGGAAGAAAAAGAATGGAAAGTAAAATGAAGATGAAAATAATAGAAGAAATGCAAATGCATCTTCTAAGTCTTTTATTAAAATGACAAACATAAACACACCATAAAAGATCTCCTAATACTCGTAAAAAGTAATTAGAGATTTAAAGTTTCATAGTACATTACTTTTTCAAAGTTTTAAAAATAACAGGCAGCTCTATAACTTTTCAAATATCCAGCTCAAAATCTAAAGGACAAGGGTACACGAACAGCTCTTCACTTTGACTCTTCTTTTCTTCATCATCTATCATTTGAATTGCCAGCTCTAAAAATTTTTTCACGAATCCTGCACTTGGGGCTCTTGATAAATCTGGATAAATGTATCCTCTCAAGTGAAAAGAATCATAGAGGTATGGAATAATTATGAGCTCTGACTCTGGCTCATATCCCCTAAGATTAGCTATCCTCTTATCTCTTTTTTCATTCACCATTCTTATTTTGTCCCCTCTTGTTGGCTTATATCCCAAACCAAATCTATCTCTCTTTTCATATATAACTAATGGCTTCGTGATTCCTTACAAGTTCTTTTCAAGTTCGGTTTCAGGTCGCCATCCCATCTTGGTAAGCTGTTTGACTACCATTTTAGTTATCGTAAACAAGTGTGATGAATACAATTTAGATCCTTCAACTATATATGTTGCATTGGCAATCTCGAAGGATCTATAAGAGCATTCTAAAGCTTTATCTGTTGATTTCACATAAAGAGTATTTATCGATTGAATTACCAATAAATCTTCTTCTCCTACTACACATGTTAGCTTTTCTTTAATAATGAATTTAACTTTTTGATGTAATGAGGATGAGACAGCACCTGCCATATGGATCCACAGTCTACCCAATAAATAACTGTATGAAGGAGAGATGTCCATAACTTGAAATTTCACGTTGAAAGTGCATGGACCAATTTGTAATGGCATTTCTATATCTTTTAGCACTTCTTTTTTAGTTCCATCAAAGGCTCTCACTATCATTGACTAAGTTTCATATAAGATCCATCAACAGAGAGTTTTGTCGTAGTAGTCACAGGTATAACATTGATGGATGAGCCATTATCAATCAAAATCTTAGCCATTATATGACTTTTATATTTCACAGTAATGTGAAGAGCCCTGGTACTTCTTCTACCTTCAAGAGGAATCTCTTCATCATTGAAAGAGATATAGTTTGAAATCATCAAATTGCCAACAAGCTATTTCACATATTCAACAGAAGCATTGTGAGACACATATGCTTGATTTAGCACTTTCAGCAAAGCATTACGATGTGACTCTAAACTGAACAATAATGACAATAACGAAATTTTGGCTGACATCTTGTTAAGCTGTTTTACCATGCTGTACTCGCTATGTTTTATTAACTTTAGAAACTCACCTGCTTCATTCTCAGATACTGGCTTCTGACATTCTTTTTTTGAGGTTACGTCAAGACCACTCTGACTTTCATTTTCTTCTCCTACCTTGGCTTTCTCCTTTCTAGCTTTTTCTAGAGCCTTTGGGGTATAACACCTGCCATTTTAAGTTATGCCTCTTACACCCATTATGTTGACAGTATCTGGGTTGACTACGACATTATAATCATACTTCCAAGGTACTACTTTATCATTTTGATATAAAAAAGGGTCAAAAACTTTAATTGTCACCACTGGTCAAGAAATGAGCTTTTCTAGCTTCGATGTTGGTTTTTCATCATAATAGATAGTTACTGGTTTACGCACAAACTTATTCTTTGAATTAATGGTAGACACTTCAGCTTTCACCAACTCTTTTTTTTCTTGGTAAAACTCTATTCGACCCTCATCCATCAATTTTTACACCTTTTGATGAAATTGATGATAATTCTTGATAGAATACCCCAGAACACCTCTGTGATAATTGTGGCTTTCAGTTGAGTTAATCACTTCAGAGCAATTTTGAAGTTCTATTGGCTTCAACATGTCAGTTTTATCCAATACTTCGAACACCCTAGCCATGGCAGTCTTAACTTCATTTATTTTTTCTTTCATGTGGCTTCTTTGCCCATCAATTAAGGCATTTATTGATGGTCTGGTATGATTTGATAGAAGGTTTCCATTGACATTTGGAGTCCCTTATTGATTGGTATCAAAATTTAATACTCTTTTATTGATTAATCCCTGTACTTTATGTTTCAAAGCAGTACAGTTCTCAGTGGAATGACCTGAATTCCCTTAGTGATAATCACAATACAAATTAAGATCATACCATTTGGGAAACAGAGGTTTCATAGGTTCAATAATAACAGGAGCAAGTAGATGTTTCTCAACAAGTCAGGGATACAAATCTATGTATGTCATGGGAATGGGATCGAAAGTGAGTTTTTTTTTGGTATTTCTTAGGGCTCTTGGACCACTATTAGGTCTTCATTCTGGTCTTATAGGTACAGTAAGACGACTATAGGAATAAGTGGGTGTTCGAAAAGATGACTGAAAATGGGATGGATAAGTTGGTGGTTGTAGTGGTTGGTATGGTTAATATGGATGAGGGATAGATGTAACATTGTTTATGAAAGGGTAATAGGTTTGGTAGACTGGTATAGAGTAAGGCGTGAAACCTCTGAACTGTTGCCTTATATAGTTTACTGCTTGGGCTTCATTTTTTTTCTTTTTAGGAGCTCCACTTTTCTTTACTCCACTGATCTCTCCTGTATTGAGCTTGTCATTTTTTATAGCACTTTCAATATTTTCATCCAATATCACCATATCTGTAAAGTTTTTGGTTGCATTGCCTATCAATCTCTCATAGTATGGTGCTTTCAGAGTATTCACAAATAAAACAGTTATTTCTTTCTCGGTGAGAGGAGGTTGGACTTGTGCAGTCACATCTCTCCATATTTATGCATACTCTTTGAAGTTTTCAGTTATTTTTTTCCATACTTTGTAGAAATAGATGATCTGAAACCATATCTGTGACATGTCGATATTGTGTAAGGAATGCCTTTGTAAGCTCTTGTCAAGAACGAATACGAGTCCTATCTAATTAAACATACTATCTAGCTATAGAACCTGTAAGATTATCTTGAAATATATGCATTAACAACTTTTCATCGCGAGCATGTGCTGCTATCTTTCGACAATACATGATGATATGGATCATCGGGTATTTTGTGCCATCATATTTTTTAAATTCAAAGATCTTGAATTTAGGTAGAATGATCACATCAGGGACTAAACAAAGCTCGGTTGCATTTGTAGAACCATAAAAATTCATTTCTTCCACTGCTCTAAGCCTTTCTTCTAATAACCTCATCTTTTTCTGAGTATTATTATATTTCACTTTCTCAGATATTTTTATCCCTAGCTTTTCTCTTTCTTTGGGATCATCCAAATCAGGAACTAGGATTGGCTCGGGTGGTTTTTTCATCATAACAGAATTAACAAAATTTTGAAATTATCCCAGAACAGGTGTAGATGTCATTCCTATATAAGGATTAGGATATCCACCGAGAATAAAAATTTGTACTCTAGTTTCTTGAGAAGGTTGAGTCGGTTATGGCTTATACCTGGAGGGTAAATAGGATCCATCATGTCTGGTGATTGCTCTTGAAAGCTGAGATTTTTTTCCACTATTTTTTTCTTGTCAAGTTTTTTGAGCATATCCATTATTGTACTAAGATCCCCTCTTAGTTTTTCTTGAGCTTTCTCGATTCTTTCAAATCAATTGGTCTGTTCTTGCTCCATAATTCTTGTTTGAGTCATGGTATTATATGAATGGCGAGTGGGTTGAGTCAAAATTTTTGAAGGGCGAGCTATTCTTGAACCTTTATTACCACAAATTTTTTAAAAAAATCAGAATACCATGTGTCAAAATTTTTATTTTTTAAAAATTTACTTTTTAAAAATGGTGCAAATGATGCATGAATGCAAGTGAAAAATTATTTACTCCTGGACAAATTTCAATACTAGAAATTTTCATTGATTCCATACAACTTTGATTACATGAGATTTATTATCCTAGAATTATATCCATAAAAGTGTTTGACTTGCTCATAATGGTCTTTTACCTCGTCTACAAAGTTTACTAGGCACTTTCCATATTCTCCTACAGGATTGACTTCTTGTCTTAATGCTTCTACCTTTTTAATCATCTCACATGCCTTTTTTATTGCCTTACAAACTTGACTGGTTATGTGCTCTATGTACTGTTGCCTTCCTAAACTTTTTGTTTTTCACATCATGCGAGCATCTCTTTCTGAATCACATATGAAGATCCAATCTTTTTTTCTTCTATGCCACTCATCTATCATTACTAAAATATGGTTTTTATGATCTTACAGTTGTAGCTCCAACCCTCGGATTATCCGATAAAGTGATTCTTTCTCATTTAGTACTTCAAAGTGCTTTCTTTTCTCTTTTACTGCATGACTTTCAACCTTTCTTTTTCGTTTTGGCATTCCACCAATCTTGTTAAGGTTGTAGAATATAATCCCTTTCAATTCTGACATTTTTAAGAAATTCTAGTGGTCTCCTCTTGCTTTTCTTGAGCTTTGCCCTTCCATTGGTTTATTCCCTCTCGGAGCTCATCCATTTCACGTTGTTGACTAAGGTAAGAGTTGGTGACTTTTTTAGTTTTGAATTAAACTCGTAACCTCTTATTTTTTTGGTGTAAATCTTTTAAATCATTATTGACCAGATCCCGTTCTTTTATGACTTTTTCTAATCTGCTCACTTGTATCTCTGTTTCATATTTCAATTACCCTATTTTCTTGCGAAGTCTCAAATTTTCTCTTTTGTTTCTTTTTTTCAGCTTCTAATTCTTTTTTGACAAGCTCAACTTCTGATAATTACACTTCTTTCGAAAGATTAACCAATTGATATGAGCTATCATTAGGAGGGAGTACTATATCTCTAGACCACCTTACTTTCTAAATCTAGTAATCAAAAATGACTTTGTCGATGAGAAGCCCTAACCTCATTCTTTGTATTCTCTTTCATGCTTGGATCAATTGCTCCGAGGTTCTTGATGGATTCGATTTCCCATAAATGAATTCTACTTGGACTAGACCATGAGTAGCAGGAACAAATTATTTTACACCAAATTACCTAAATACCATAAATAGAACGTAACTTACAATACCCTATAATCCTAACAACAGTATCCACGGTTCATTTTCTCCATGATACAATAAGGGCACATGAGGCATCCAAGGTGCCATCCACTTAATTTCATCCCCAGTAAGCCTTCGCAAGAAAAAGACCCAATCTTCTTTAGTCTTTAATGTTGACCATTGGCTTTTACAAAACTTTTCGATTGGTGCTTTATTTCGAAGATATGGTTTCAAAAATGCATTCTTTTCACACTTGAAATGACTTTTAACCCATACGTATAATAGAGATGCACATCCCATGAATCGTTCTTTTTCATTTCATCGACAGAAATTCAATGACTTGATAGTTTCGACTAGAACTGTTGGAGTGAGATTAATTGCTTGGGTTTTAATTTGCTCAAAAAAATCTACCATAGTTATCTCAATGTAACCCAAAGTCTTGAAAAGATTACCATGCCATACAATGCTAGAGCAAACACAACCATACCTTGATCATTATTTAAGTGCTCCTGAATGAAGTTTCGAAGAAAATCTCAACGAATGCTGAGATGTTCACCTTTAGATTTCATGAAGGAATCAATGGTTTCTACTTTAACCCCCATAAGCTTGGCTGAGTTTTTGTGATAACCTGATTTTGGCTTTCGGATAAATACTTTATCTGGACATTGTAGTTTTTTCTTGAGCAAAATTGAATACTCTTTGATAGTTGGCATCAAATCTTCCTGATTAAAAGTGAAGCATCTATAGGATGGATCTCAAAACTGTATAATTGTTTTGACCAACTGTTCATCAATCACTACTGAAATGAGAGATACAATCTGCCCATACTTTTTACAAAACTTTCTTTTCTTTCTTCACTTAACTGACCCCAAACGGTAGCTAACTCTTTTAAATCATTCTGTGTGAGATCTAAATGCACTTTCTCGGGGAATTCAGACACATAACCGGTAGGCAAACAATCTCCATTCTTTTGTTGAACTTTTTTTGACCAAACATGTACTTCATTATACGATTCACATGGCACACTGATTGAGGATGAGCAAATTTGTAGTTCTACGGGATCCATAAAAAATTCTTAAGAGAAATATCTCCTAGAGTAAATATCTCAATGCAAAATTGTATGATATGATTACTGCAAAAAAAAAAGAAACAAAATTGAGTTAGCGTGGTTCGAAAAAAACAATTTTTTATTTTTTAGTGTTTTTGAGATTTTTTTTGTTTTGTTTTGTTTCACAACTTTTATTCTTAGGTATTTCTTACAAAAAGATGGACAAGGCTCTACATAAGGCTGATTTTCTAGGCTTATTATATGCTAGGTTTGGATTGACAGGGTCTAAAGGTTCTCAAATTATTCCTAACTATTGTCAATGTTGGACTAGTAAGGCACTTCGATTCTCATCCATTACAGGCTACAACGGAAAGGGTTCAATTCGAGTGAAAGTATTTCGCTTGCCATTGCAGAGGTTATCACCTCACGAGAGCATAGGTACTTTATTTTCTCCTATAAAGGACGGAGCTCGGGTCTAGAGCTCATGTATGAGATGCATTGTGCATTGTGTGCAAATAATCTTAATTTATTGAGAGCAATATATACAAAAAAATAAAACATAGGAGGCATAGTAAAAGAAATGTATGTGAATTTTTTTGCTTTTTATTTTTGATTTGCTTTGTTTTATTATTTTTTTTTACTAAAAATGAAGAATAAAAATTTAAGAAATTGATTAAGACTATTTAAATCAAAATTTAAGGATAACAAGTAGTTAATTTTGGCCTGACTCTCGAAAATAAAAGATCTTCCCCAGTGGAGTCGCCAAGCTGTCATAACGATTTTGTGTCCACCCGACGAATTTGAAAATGAAATAAAAATAACGTAGTCACCACCAATCTTTTTTGGTTAGGTGCGATTGGCCACTTATTAAAACATATTCTTTTAATGAAATCTTAAAATTAATTAAAAAGATAATTTTAGGGTCTGCGCAACAGTCTGGGTTTAGGAGTCGGTTACGTGTGGGGAAGGATTAACACCCCCACAGTGCCCGTTGAAAATGGTACCAATTAACTACATATTATCCTTCGATTTCGATAAAAACAGTCTTATTTTTAGTGTTCGAAAAATAATTTTCTTGATTTTTTATTTATTAAAAAAATTTTTATTCTCGGAAAAAATAAATTAAAATCTTTTTATTGAAATAATTCTTAAAATGTTCCAATACGTTGGTAACATTAGAAGAATTTTTTTTCACCTAAAAATTTCTTAGGCATCACTTCTCGGAATCCCTTAGAATCTCATCCTCGGAGGTTCGAATTTACTTTTTGTAAAAAATTATGTCATGTATACAATGCAAATAATAACATGTTGATGCACACATTTTATTCTCTTTTTTTCAAAAATTTTATTAATTGTTTTATTAAATTTTTTTTATTTTTAATTTTGAAGAAGAAAAATTTTTTTCATTGTATTGAAGTTTTTCTATAAATATTCAAATATACTGGTAATATTAAAAAAAAAATCTTCTCACCTAGGGATTTCTTAAAGCATCTTTACTCGAAATGCTTTTAGAATCCCATCATTGTATAAAATTTATTTTCTTCTCATTTTTATTACTTATATTTTTATTATATTAATCAATTTTTATTTATTACTAATAAAAAGAAAATTTTTATTATATTGACAAATTTTTATAAATACTCCAATACACTGATAGTATTTTAAAAAAATTTTTCTCACCTAAAGATTTCGTAGACATTACTACTCGAAATACCTTTGAATCTCATCATCGGATAAAAATTTCCTTTTCTTTCATTTTTTTATTACTTTAGTATTATTATTAAATTTATTTTTATATTATTTTACTTTTTAAAGTTTATTTTAAAAAATTAACAAAATTAAAAGAAAATTTAACCACATATTTCATCATTTAATCTAACAAATATAAATATTTTAATATGCATAAATATTAATAAAATAATATATAAAAATTCAAAAAAAAAATTTTTTTTACCTGAACCAGACCGGTCAACGCACTGTTCGATTCGGCTATTCGATCCGACGGTTCAGCTCGATCTGGGTGGATCAGTGGTTTAGTACCAGTTCGATTTAATCTGGGCTGTTCGGTTTCGATCCAGTTAGATCGATCAGAGGTTGATTGAGAAGCAGGTCGTCTGGTCAGGTGTGTGAACCCCGGGTTGGGTCGCGGGTTGACGCGCGGATCCTCTTTGGTTGAAACGACGTTATTTTAGCCCTATGCTCAAAACGACGTCGTTTTGCTTTTAACATTTTCTATAAATAACTGAAAAAAATTTTTTGTTCATTCTTTTAGTTTTTCAAAAAAAAAAAGAAGAGAGCTCTAGGGAAAGCTCACCGTCCGATTGTCGGACCACCGTACCGACCGCCGTCTGGGTCACCGTCGCAATCACTGTCGGTTGTTTTTGGTTGCCGAAAAATATCAAAATTCTTCTTAAAGTTCTCTTCGACGTGATCTTTCCGGATTCGAACTCTTTTTCATCGAAAATAGCCCTGATTGACGTAGATCGAGGCTCAAATTTTCAGTCTCTCTTTTTTTTTTTGGACAGAATCGACTGACTTTTTTATTTTTTTTGTAGGTAGCTTTTCTGGCACTAGGTTCCCCTGCTTGGGGATTGTGATTTTTTTGTTACTCTTTTTTTTTTTTTACAGAAAGCTAAAATGGGTTTTTTTTTTCTTTTTTTTCCTTTTGGTTCTGCTTCCCCTCCTTTTTCGCAAATTACAAGCTCTATTTATAGAGCTTGCTGGGATTCAAATCCCAGATCTTCAGGGATTCGAATCCCATTTTTTCAATTGGTGATTCACGCTTATCATGCGTGATAGGGGCTTATCGGTCGATCGATGGCAGCTAGCGGTAGTGATTTTAGACTTTAGGGATTGTGCATTTAATGCACTAGATTTGAATCGGATAAGGAAGAAGAAGAAGGAAAAAAAAAAGAGAAGAAGAAAAACGCAGAAACGAAAAGAAAGGGGAAAAAGAAAAAGAAAAAAATTAAATAATAATAATAATAATAATAATAATAATAATAATAATAATAACAACAACAAAGATAAAAAAAAAATGGTGTTTACACATGTAATACAGATGTCACTAACATTAATGTCATGAAATTCTAATTAATTATGGTAATATGGTTCTCAAAACTCCACCATCTCACATTTCCTTTTTTGCATCTTGGCACTAATAATTTCAAAATAAATTTCATCAACTGATCTATATTATTTCCATCATTTGATCATAACTAATAGACTTCTCAACACTAGCAAATTTAGAACAATTTTCGTTTACTGATCCACACTATTTTCATTATTTGATTACAACGCATAGGTTATGTTGACCATTCCATTATCATATTCATCACTTAGACATCTCATATGTCTTTTCAAATCATTTTATCAGGCTTCTTCCATCTTTCATTTTTTACCGCTATCATCCTAGATTTTTTTTCGAAGGAATGCAAGAATCTTTTATGAACATTATCATTCATTAATTATCATTTCAAATCATGAATAATATAATGCAATCATATATTTCCTCGATTTATTTTGGAGATGCAAAAATAAGAGAGTACAAGGTAAATTAAAAGATAAGTAATTAATACAAGAACGAGCTTGGTATAAAAATAAATAGGCAAAGGAATAAACTTAAAGCATATCATTAGGGATGGTATTTGAATGGTACAACAATGTTCAAATAATGAATATTCAGATAATTCTTAACATTAATCCAAAATTTTTTTTCAAAAACTTATTCCATTATTGTTTGAAATCATTTTAAGCTCATCCAATTTTGCCTCAGCTTTGGAGAATCTTTGAATGGCATTGATCTTCCATATATTAAATTGTCCATCCAACTCTCAGCTCAAATATTTATCTACCAAAATCACCCTTTTGAGTTTTCAATTTGAGTTTTCATTTTCTCTCTTTTCACATTTTTCACATTTTTCACATTTTTTTAATTTTTAATTTTTTTTTACTTTTTACTTTTTTTACTTTTTAATTTTTTTATTTTTTTAATTCATCCATTATTTATATCTCCCACACATCAATCTCTAAACACACAAGAACATAGGAGTATTCTATTGCTCCATCACCAGCAGGCCTTAGCTCAACATGTGATCATTTAATTCAAGCATTCACATTTGATCAAAATAAACTTTTAAGAGTTGTAATGTAGGCTATGGTGATGGGTCTTGAAAGAAATGAATAAAATAGGCTCAAAACATATGTTTAAAAGGTTCAAACTAAAGAATAATTTCTCATCATGCGATACTACTTGGCACTTTACCCCATTCCAAATCATTTTACTATTTTTTTCTTTTTTTTCATTCATTTTATTTCAAACAAAAGAATTCTCATTACTTTACCTAAATCATTTGTGGTATATATATATATATATATTTTTTATTTTTTTTTTGCTTTCTATCTTTGAGATTTTTTATGATCTTTTATCTCTTTTTTTTTGCAAGTAGGTTTTTTTTCAAAATTTACTCCCCAGTATGGAGAATGATCATTGATTGAGATTATCTATAAAAAATCATAATAGGTATAAAGGAGTAGCAATTTTTGGTTTTATGAATGGTAAAAGAAGGCCATTTTTCATGTCAAATGTGAATGCTTTCTTTGAAAACTATTTATTGAACAAAGATAAACTTATAGATCATTATAACAGACTACTTATCTTCAAGATATATCTATTTCATATCTACTAGTAGTTTAGTTCTTTTGCTCAAATAGTCTCCATATATCAATACCCATGAGTTTCTAAAATTAAATCCTAGAATTATTGTTATTATTGTCTAAACATTCATCATTTAGAATTTAAGAATAGGAATAAAAAGACATGAGAAATAACAAAGTATGGAATAGTGGCTGGGATGAAAGAGAAACTGTAATGAAATGCATCATACTTGCCTTTTATTAAAATGATAAAAAATAAAATCTTATTAGATAAAAAAATCCTAACATTACTTTGAAAGAAATTTCAAAATGACAAGCAACATCCATCCAACCTTAACATCCTTGTTCGTCTTAAAATTATACCTCTATGTGATCAGGAGAAAAGTTTTTATTGACATTCGACCCCTCGATTCATCAAAACTCACTAAGCTTTTTTGGATCAAATTTTACACTTATGTTTGAAAGTATGATAAGTTTTAATAGAATGACCCACGTTCCCATTATGGTAATCGCATGTGGCATTAGCATCATACCATTTGGGATAGAGTGGCTTTAATGGTTCTAAAATAACTGAAAATACTAAGTTATTCTTGATCAATTTTGAGAATAGCTCAGTGTGGGTTTTAAGGATAGGATCAATGTGGGCCCTTTCTTGATTATTTTGAGATCTTATCAAACCACTTGCTGGGTTGTTAGGCCTTGAAATTGATGTAGTGATATGACTAGACATATATAAAGGTATTTGAAAGGTTGATTGATAAGTTGATGAGTAAACTAGTTATGAAATATGCTGGAAAGGGGCTTGCACAATGCCATTAACTATGGGGTAGTAAACATTATGAACATGTGGTAGATATAAAGCATAGCTTTTGAATTGTTACCTATCAAAATTTACAGCTTAGGCTTTGGCTTCTTTCTTTTTAGGTAACTCTCTTTTCTTGGTACTGGTGGTCTTTTCTTTTTTAAACTTATCACTCTTAATGGTATTTTCAATAATTTTTCCTAAAATCATTATATTAGCAAAGTTTTTTCATTGCATTTTCTATAATCTTTTTGTAGTAATGAGATTTTAAAGTACTTACAAATAACATCGTAGTCTATTTTTTAATCGAAAGTGACTGGACTTGAGTAGTTATATCCCTCAATCTTTAGGTATAGTCCTTAAAATGATTCAGTCATCTTTTTCTCCATATTCTGTAAGGAAAGACGATTATGAGCCAGATCTATAATATGCCAAAACTAACTGATGAAGTTATGAGCCATCTCATTCCATGAGTGAATAAGGCCTATCCAACTGGACATACCATCTAGCAGTAGAGTTAGTAAGGCTATTTTAGAATACGTGCATTAATAGCTTTTCATTATTAGCATAGGTAGCCATTTTTCAATAATACATGGTAATGTGGGTCACTAGACACTTTATACCATCATATTTTTTAAACTTTGCTACTTTGAACTTCGAAAGAATAATGACGTTTAGAATTAAACAGAGCCCAGTAGCATCTACAAAATGATAAAAACCAATTCTCTCTATTGTTCGCATTCTTTCTTCAAACATATTCATCTTCTTGTCAACTATTGAGTCCCTTAATGATTCGACTACTTTTATTTTTAATTTTTTTTCTTTTGGATTATCCAAATCAGAGACCTGGATTGGTTTTATTGTCTTTTTAGTAAATATAAGATTTACATAACTCTGATATTATTCTAGATTTGAAGCTGATGGTATTTCAGGATATGTATACCCTACAAGGTATGTGAACTGCTATAGTGGTACATTTTGTATGGACCAGGCTTGATGCGGCCCATAACCAGGAGGGTATAAAAGGTTAGCCATTTTTTATAATGGATGCTCTTGCTGGCTGGCATTTCTTTCTACAACCTTCATTTTGTTCAATTTATTTAGGGTTTTTAAAATTTTACTCAACTCTCATTCAAGTTTTTGTTAGGCCTTATCTATTTTTTCCAGACGATTTGTATTTTTTTTTGCTCCATTTGTCTGGCTTGGGCTTTAATATTATGTTGATGGTAGGTCATTTGAGTAGGATTCTTAGACGGTTGAGCTATCTTTGAATCTTATATACCATAATTAAGATACTCATGTTACTAATCTAACCCTTATTAAGAATCCTATATACATGAATGAATGCATAAACAATGTACAAATGCATGTATTGATGTGTCACATTATGATGCATAGATGAATACATATATCAAAGATGCTATAATAAGGATACAGCATACAACATACAATAACTTAATCAACACATAAGGATAAAAAAAAAATTGTCATGAAGTTGATATGAATGAAGCTCAAAAAGTCCACTCATGTGTCCTAGCTAGGGTTACATTCTAATGATGGGTAGATATGGCTCTAACTTAAAGTTGGCTTCTTATGTTTTATGGCATGTGGTTTGGGTTAAATCTAAAAATTATCAAATTGTTCTCACATCATTGTCCATAATAGACTTGTAAGATACTTCATTCCTCACCCATTATAAACAGAAATGATTCAATTTGAATGAGAATATTTCATTAGCCCGGACAAAGACATGAAATCTCACAAGAGTGTATGTACTTTACTCTCTCTTAAGGGACAAAGCTCTGGTATAGAACTCATATTACGCAGATGCAATTGAATGACATAATATAAAATAATTAGAAACAGATAAATCATTTAAAGAAAAAGTCTTAATTTTAACTTAGGCTTTGAATAACACAAGTTTACTGGCCTAACTCTCGACCTCTCTAGTGGAGTCGCCAAACAACCATAATGTATAAATTCGTAGATCTATAACTAGATTTAACTTAAGGAGTCGCCACTAATTTTTTTTGTCTATGTGTAATTGATCACCTAATTGAATTTGTCTCATTTTAAAAAAATATTATAAGCTTGACTTAGCTATCTTTAAAAAGTAAATTCATGTCTACGAAACTAGAACTAGGTTCAGGAGTACGGTTACATGTGAAAAAGATTATAACACCACATATTGCCCACTCAAATGATGATACCAGTTTAATTTCGTGTTATCCAAAAGCCTAAAAAAATCTACCATGTAATTTAATATAAAAAATTATCCTTAAATTACTCTAATATGTTGGTAATAAATCAAGAACATCCCCTTACCTCATGAGTATTTAAGAAGATTATTTGTCACACTTTAAAAAGGCTTCATTGTCGGAGTCATTTAATTTTTGTAAAAAACTTTTGTTTGTGATAATTGAAAATTTTGTGAGAATCTTGATATTGAAAATATGTTTTAAATTTTCTAATATGTTAGTAAAATTTATAAAGGATTTCTCACCTAAAAATTTACATAGAGATTGCTATTTGTAACATTCTTAATGATTTTATTTTCGGAGATTCAAAATCTAATTTAATAAAAAAAATTCTTTATTTTCAAAAATATCTTTCAATATGTTGGTAAGATTTTTTACTAAAAATTATTCTCCAATATGTTGGTCGGATCTTATGAAAATTAATTTTTTTTTAGAAATTAATTTTTATATTTAAAAATCATAAGGTTTTCCAATATATTGGTAAAACTTTATTTTGAAAACCAAATTGCATTCCAATACGTTAGTAAGACTTTATTGAAAAATATTTTTTCTCTTGAATTTTTTTATAAAAAATTATTAAAATTTTTCAATATGTTAGTAAAATCTTATTTTAAAAATTAAATTACCTTATAATATGTTGATAAATGTTTTTGTTTTATTAAAACAATTTATTAAAAATTTGAATCTTCCAATATATTAGTAAGATTTTTTTATTTAAACATTTATTTGAAAAAATTTGAACCATCTAATATGTTGATAAGATTCTTTTTTCAAAAAAATTTTTCCTTTTTTTTTTAATTAAAAAATATTTACAAATAAATAAATACATAAATAGTAAAATAAATGAAATAAACAAACAAATAAATAAATAAATAGATAATTATGATAAAATACAAAGATAACTAAAACTTAAAAAAAAAACAAGTAAAAAGTAAATATCAAATATTGAGCCAGAATTGATTTTAAAGCACATAGTCTTTTGTAATTGTGTTTGTGTATTTTAATTTGCTAATTGTTGGAACCAATTACAATTTAGGCTCCTTATTGGATTGGATCCTCAAATTAAGTCATTCCCTTTTTACATTTCCTACTTTTTCATCGTTTTGTTTTCATTCTTGTTTCTCTACAAAACAGGTTATAGGTAAAACCCTAAAAAATTTTGCTATTGAAACTTTTTTATGAATGCCTTTCCTTTTGGGTTTTTTCTCTAACTTATTTTTTCAACACAAAACTTTTAAAAGAAAATCTTAATTATCTAAACCAAAAACACCATAAAATATTATAAAAAAAAACTTTTACTTTTTTTTTTTTTTGACTCTTTCTCTATTGATTTTTTTTTTATTGATTCTTGATTGCCTCTAATTGATTCTAATAGGTTTTTTTTTATAAGCTTATAATCTCAATTATAATAGAAAAATGGGTTTTTTTGGTTTGAATCTGGTAATCAACTTTAACCTTGGATTTTTAATCAATTTTATCTTTCAAATCAATTTCTTTTTATAGTCATTTTTTAATTAAAACACTTTCAATTCAACAACTCAATTAAAATTAAATTATTTTTAAGTTTCAACAAAATAAATTTTTCTCTATTTTTTGTTTTTTTAGTAATAATAACTATAAACTAAATACAATACCACAAATAAAAAAATTCAAAACTTAATTTTAAAATATAAATTGATCATACTAAATGAAGTGTATACAAAAGAACATCTCAGTGCAGCCAAGGCACCCGATAAGCTAAGCAATTCGAACAGTTTTCTTGCATTGGAAAAATAAACAGGCTAAGGAAGTCAACATCTGAAATTTTGTGTAGGAATTTAAAAAACGTAAAGACAATGAGTAGTGCAATCAAATTACGTACTTGTGATCATGAACTCCATCTGGAACTCCAAGCAGACACTAAAAGCGAGCAATATTAGGACTTGGGAGCCGTAGATCATACCCATTAAAGGGGAGAATGGATTTCAAGCAGCTGGATATTGTAAAAGGAATGCAACTCAACAGAATTCAAATCAGCTAGAGACATTCTTTTCCTTTACCGTAAACCAGTCTCTGTGATATACGATGAAACAATTAGTAATTGTGTTCTGCATTTTGCCCTTTTTGTCACTTAATTATGATAACCCTTCCACTGGATCCACAAGGAATAGACTGCCCCACCATCTTTGCTGTCCTTCTGCTTGAAGAAGAATAACCATAGAAGTTTTATACAAGATCAGGTCAATCTGTAAATTGCCAAGACAATTGGTAATTTTGTTCTTTCACAAATTTTGTCACTGAACTTCAACCCGATAAACCCTTCTTATCTAGTGCATTCACGGATTCAGATTGCTAAAACATCTCTAGTGACCTTGGCCTTAATTAAGAGTAATAATATAAACACCATATAAGATCAAATCCATCTGAAATTACCGAAATTATACATAATTTTGGGTTAATATTTTCGCCATAATTCAATTAACTTGAACATTCAATACATTCCTAGTTCTAGATTACCAAACCATCTTTAGTAACCTGCGGCCTGCCCTTGATAGTTTATTCATAGTAATTCCATGCATGATTAGATTAATCTGAAATTACTAAGATAACTGCAGTTTAATAGCATTGAGAATTGAAAAAAACAGCCAGCACATGATCTGAAACAGGTAGTCACCAGAATGAGATTTCAGTGACGCTAATTTATCTGTTAACTTCTTTGTCAACCATGCTAAAACACCAAATGACATACTTTTTAGGTGAATCAAATGTTAGGTTGAGACAAAAGCTAGCATTGGATTCCCGATTCTGATAGTAGTAGATACAAATGTAACTGAACATACACAATGGTGCATGATGAATGGCAAAATAAGCACAAGGCGGTGACAGAGTTTTGTTCTCAGAGAAATAAAGATTCCACATCGATAAAAAAATGCTAAATTGTGCACGGTGGATGAACTACATTATACAAATATTTGATGTGTCCCTAGCTCTAGTATAGGAGATGTTCATCATTTTTTTTCGGCTACATTGATTCTTTAGATCTTGTGATTCCTTGTTTTTCATTCTTCATTTTGTTTCTGTTTTACCTTCAATTGTTCCATATGGCAAAAGAAGCAATAGATTTACGTGCATGTCTTGACAGATTCACATAATGACCATAGTAGTAAAATCTTTAAGGTGGGGCAGATTTACGTTGTTTTTGTTCCAAACTTCCAATCGAAGTACATTGTAAACTTCTTCAGACGGCTGGAAAGGAATCGTAGCTATAAACTGATGTTAATGGCATAAAAAAAGGGTAAGGCAAATTTATGCTGGACAATTCAAAGAGCTTAATGTTTAAAAAACACTAATAATCGTGTAATTTGCTAATAAAATATTGAATTCTTAGTTTTCGTATCAAATCTATTCCCTGACGGCTTTAGACTTCAAGTACAAAATAAATAATAACGGTCAGAAGACAATTTAGTCAAAATCCAATATTTTCATTTTAGGAATGTTATCCAAGTGATTGACACTAGTGAGTCAATGAATCTCAAGTAGGTTCTGGTAGATTTGAGGTCAAATTACTGTCTGTTCATGCTCTGAAGCTAGTTACCAGAAACCAAATGCTGGTGTAGTTTCCCAGTCTTACAAATACGGTATCCAAATCAATTCAGTCAGCGCACATCAATCAGACAAGGCCACCGGCATTTTTAGCTTCAGCATCTTGACAAACATGATTCATTTCTGCTTACAGAAATAATCATTGTCCAAACAGAGTGAGCTTATTCAAAATCAGAACCTCATAGTGGCAACTTATTTTCAGCCAAAAAAAGAATAAAGAAAAAGGAAAATCTAGAGAGTAGATACACATGAAAGACTCTAATCAACACAAATGCATATAGGAATAACACCTTTTCCACCATCCACTGTATTAAATTGAAAAGTCATACACATTTAAGCAAAGTTAAAAGTCATAACAAATGCTATTCAAAAGGTGATTCTTCATAAAATAGCAAGTTTAAATGGAGCAGGAGCTTAAATTGTAAAATACCCATAAAAAAAAGAAGAGTATCTTTAGCCAATTGTTACCATGGCAAATTCTTCAAAAATCACTAATTAGCCAACTGCAACCTCCTGCAATCAGGATAGAGGCTTTGCGCGTGTAGCTGGATTTTCTGTTGATTCGACGTATATCATAAATAGATAGCCCAGTGACCAGAGGAGAATATATTGGAAGGGTACCCAAGACAGACATGCAACAAGACTCATAATGCTTCCAACATACTGTGGATCTCTAATGAACCCAAAAGGGAATTCTGTTACCCAAGGAATATTCTTTCCAAAGCGTACACCATAGTAAGTGCCAGATTCACCAAGCAACTGATACACCCTGTAAAACTGAATATCAGTTAACTGCTAGAGGTAAGATCTAGACTAGAAGCAACATAGCACCAAATCAATTCAATTCAACCTAACAACCTAAATCCACAACATAAAGCTGCTAATATACCCCATAAATGACATTCAAGAACAACATGATGTACGTAGAAATATAAAGTAATAGCGGTATATCCATATCAATTCAAGTTAACCTATCACCCAAAATCCACAAGAGAAAGACTAAACGGAAGATAAAAATAATTTATTATATGAAGAGTACGAAGGGCAATAGAGAAGTACCTTGCATAAGTGGTTTTGCTCCTACAAATTTAGTTTCCAGCATGACAAAAAATTAGTAAATTCCTAATGAACTACCTGGAGCTTATCAAGTAGACATAATTAGAATTCCCATGGAATTCATTTTCTAGAATACGGTCATCAGATTCTTTTGACACTACCTATGTATAGTTACATAGCAATGTATAGTTTGACAATGATTGTAACTATGTGATATCACAATTAGCAATGTATAGTTACAAGCTAAATCAGAAAGTCCAGTGGGAAAAGAAAACAGGAGAAAACTTGGATGAAGAACAATAAGGACCAGTTTTGCTTCCATGATAAACATAATAGTTTAGATTTGGAGTCTTTCAACATCAAATAACCATTGCTCTAGGCCTCCCAGAGAAAACCATAGCATAATGCAATACAATCCCCACCCAACAAGTCAATCTACCTGTCACTACATCTTACTACTAAGGTCTAAGATATCATCATGGGAAGTAAAACAAGCCACCATAATAATAGAAAATAAAAACTAACGAGGCAAACCAGTCTAACGGCGATGCCTCCACATCTGCCGTTATAGTTGAATGAACTCACTCCGGAATTTCATGATAGAACTCTAGATGATCAAATAGTCAGATCAAGAATATTATCTGCATGCCCAATCATTTGCCACTACAAAGGAAAGCACAATCTTAATCCTCTAGGATAAAATGAGAAGAGTAAAAGCTGACACTAAAGTGGTTTTGAAGCCCTATCATATCCCAAAACAAGCACGTAAGAGCTGAGGACTTTCTACCTAGGGGAACCACGATTCAAAGCACTAAAATGAGGAAATTTTAGGTCCAGTGTCACTTTATCACCTTCTTTAAGCACCTTCAACTTAAGGTTCTTCAACTAGTTTTACTTCTTAATTGTTTCTTTGCTCCTTTAACTAGGAATATTTGGTATTTCAAACTAAAAACCTCATAGACTGCATTCCCCAAAAAGCACTGTTGAAGGCATAAGCACCATATAGCTTTTCCCTCTATAATATTGGTTTCTCTTCCTCACTTTTCCAAATCCTTTCTTTTCTTTAATGGCATACCTAGAAAGGTTTTCCAATTAAGCAATCTGATAAGTTCTGAAGATAGCTCATATATCCAGATCCTAAGCTGACTCAGGGATGAACCCCAGAGATCAAACTGTATTTTCTTTCATATTGAGATGATTTCACATTCGCTCAACACAATATATCCAGCAATGTAGTAACTCACAGCTTTACGAAAATGAAGCTCTGTTCCATCTATATTTGGATATTAAAGAAAATTTTGCCCACCCAAATACTGCTAGAAATGCAAATTCCAAACCCAATAATAGAAGGAAACGTAACATAAAAATATAGAGCGACTGACCTGAAGTTGAGGAACTGACCAAAGGCAAAGAGAGGCCAAAAATAAAGAGGGGGAGGCCAAGAGAGGGAACAAACTGAAAAGAGAGAAATGAACTGAACCAGCTTGAAGAAATGGGATGCGAGGGCCATTACCTTAGATGGATCCCTTCCTTTCCCACAAAGGTTCACCCATGACTGTGGATGTCTCCATAACAAGTAGTAAAATGGGAATGGCACCAACACCCCTATGCCTGTCAAGATCTCCATCTATTTTTATTGTTTTAGTCTTTTTTGTTCTACTTCCTTGTTCTTGGGGGACGTTGAGAGTTTGAGAGTTCCCAATGAAGAGTCAAAGAAACGCATAGGAAACTGACTCTTCGATGTTATGTTAGGTTTCTTTATGGGTTTTGTGATGGAAATGGACGTGGGCCTTCTTGGAATGTTACAACTTGTGCGTGCTTTGAACTTGCTGTATCGACGAAGTGGGAGAGCCTGTTATGACCAACTGGGCCACAACTAACCCATTGCCATTTATAAAGCTTTTTCCAATCTCCAATTATAAATTTTTCAACTCTTATAGTTTTTCTTTTCATAATATAAGATACGGGCGATATGCGCGTTTACAATTGATTTTAATTTCATTAATTTAATTTCATTAATAAATTAATTTTATTAATTATCAAAAATGATTTTTTAAAAAATTTTATTTTTGATTAATTTAATTCAAAAATTAAATTAGCTAAAATTTTAATCGAAATATAACAAAATTTTTAATATAAAGCTAAAAACATATGAAATGATCACTCATTTAATAAATTGCAAAAATTTTTAATTTAATACTTTAGTATTTAAATATGTTATTTGATTGTTTGATTTAATTTGTTTCAAATATAAAAAATAAAGAGTTTAAAATATAATTTAAGTTAAATATATTTTATTATTCAATTAATTAAAAAAATAATTGAATCTATCAAATTAAATTTGAATTGTTAATGTTTGAAACTAATAAATCATGTTCGGTTAATAAAAATAAATTAATATAATTTGATTTTAAATTAATCAAAAAGATTAAATGAATACTCAATAATAAAAAATTCGATTGCAGCTCTTTGATGCACCAATCATTAATTCACTGCTCATGTGCCTTAAATCTTATCTAAATTCACATGGAATTCCATATTAAATTCTTGATATAATTCCATGTTAAATATCAAACAGTAAACGTAAATCAAATAAGCAGTGCTAAACTGAAAGTGTTGCTTTTGTATGAAACATAAACACAAAATAGAAAGTTTTTTTACAATTACAATCAAGTAGAGATTAGAATCCTTTCATGAGCAAGTAAGAAGAAGAAACTAAAAGAGCACCTGGCTTGAACTTGAACAGGACGAACCTGGTTTGTGTTATTGTTATAGCTAATCATGGCATGGATCGATGACCCAATGCTTATCCAAATCAAGTCGTTTGGTGATGTCTTGATCAAAGGACAAGACAATTGTTCATGTCTGAGATATTAATTTGGACCATTAATTGCATGGATAGGTGGTTTTGATCAGTTCCCTCTCCACCACATTGAACTTGTCTTTATTAGCTCATTTCTAACATTCCACTCAAATTGCCATTTCCCATCTTTCACAAATGCTTTAATATCACAAATTAAATTCTATAACATCCATCACTCTAGAAGTTGGTACACTTCTTTTTGTTTCTTTCAAAATGAGTAAAATTCTAGATTTGTATCAGATTGAATTTGGACCAAATCAATGAAAAGATTGAGACTATATATCAACCACTTTCTATTATATTATTCAAGTAATGAACAATTATAAAACCATTGTAACATTGCTAATTCTCTTTCATGAATATTTGTGTAATTAAAACTTGAAAATTAAACTAATTCGCATGCCATCCCCTCCCCCCCCCCCCCAAAAAAAAAAAAGAGTGGTTGGCACAAAAATCTTTATATTAATTAATATCATCTATAAGAAGTTCTCTATCACTTTGTTTCATGATACCTCTTTTGATTGTATATAGAATTATAGTCTCTTACAGAAGGATAATATTATTGCAAGTTTATTAATTTCTTTCTCCATATGACTGATCTTATGCAATTGCATCATAACTGTGTTCTGCAAGGCATGACAGGAAAAAAAAAAAAACAATTACTTGAAGCCCAAGGTTTGTACGCTAGTTAGGCAATCGTTCAATGGCTAATTTGATCTCTCTTTTGTAAAAGCAAACTTTAGTTTATACTCTTTTCTATTTTTATATCACTTAATATATAACCCCTCAAAGTTCTTTTAACTTGAGATAAGATCTGATTTGGCCAATGATTTGAATTCAGATTCTTGTTCCTCAATCAACAGGTTTGATAATTGTCTCTTATTCTCTAATTAATAAATATTCAAATTTACTTTTCAAATTATACGTACCTTGGTTTGAAAGAATGTCACTATAATCAAAAGAGTAATTAAAATGTTAATGTTCATATCAAACTTTTAATTTTAGTGATTAAGATTTAATATCTAGTAATTTAAAAAAGGTTGTTCAACTTTTTTTATTCTTTTTATGTTCTGATCTATTAGAATATTTCCTTAATTTATATGAAATTTTTGGTCTATTGAAGTCTATCTAGTTTTTTTTTTATATATATATATATATAATTTTATAAATCTTGATCCTCTAAAGGAACAATCCCTATAGAATAATAAATGAATAAATGTTAGTTAAAGAGGCTTCCACTCTTTACTAATTATTAATAATGCTAAAGAACGGTGCCATAAATTTCCTTTTGTCTTTGCAGCCCTGTTTTATAGGAAAATGAGCTTCATAGCTGTTGCTTTTTTTTTTTTTGGGTGATAATTTAGTATTTTAGATTACAACAATGATTATAATTGATACATAGGCAAATACAAAAGGGACCACAAAATTCTTTAGGTTAAGGACCACACATAACTCCATGCGATGCCAAGTGCCAAGAAAAAAGCCAATTGCTTTTTTCCAGAATCATTAAAAACGTTTTTATATGGTTTAATCACATAAACAATACCTTTGAATTTCTGAAAGTTTGCATGTCTATCTCTATTCTTTTGTGCAATTGATGTTGCTTTTGAGATAGGCAGGAAAGCCTTTGTAACATGCATGCACAACTCTCACTGGCATTTGCCATTGTTTATTATTTAATTTTCTTCTTTGCTTGAAAGATCTAGTTCCCATAAACAACCTATAGCGAATGTATCATTCATGATTATAAAAGGTTGGAAAATTAAACATATAGAATTTATACTTAATTTCACGCATGGGGTGGCTAGGGATGTGCCTCCCCATATTTTGAGGTTCCTAAATAATACATATTGTAATGAGATTGAAAATCGATGTTCAACTCAATTAATTCATTTAATTTTTTTAAGAGTTGATATCCAATAAATTTGAATTTAAATTTTAGTACCTATAATTATTTTTATATCCCTAAACTATAATTTTTTTTAAAAAAAATATTGCAATTAGATTTGCTTCTTTACCTTTATTTATAACTGTTCTTCCAACTTCATTAGTGTCGCAACGGTGTTTGGACCGTTAGACGTAAAGTGTTTTAAAATTTAAAAAAAAAAAAAAAAGAGTCACCATCAATCTTTTTTATGGTGCGATTGATCACTTAAAAGTTTATCTTTTTAATAAAACTATAAAAACGGGTTTAAAGTTTATCAAAACATAAATTTTGATCTACGAAAAATTAGGTTAGACTCGGAAGTTGGTTACGTGTGGAAAAGTATTAGCACCCCCACAACGCCTATAAATTGGCACCATTTAATTATGTACTTTTTCGATGTTGGATGAAATAGTTTTAATTTGAAATTTAATAATAATTCCTTTCGTTTGAAAAAATAAAATTTTGCTAAAGCTTTTTATTTAGGAATATTGAGAAAATCTTTAAATTAAAGAATTATCTTCAAAATTTTCAACATCTAGGCAAAATTTAAAATAATTCTTTTTGCTTAAGATTTAACATAACAATCTTTAAAATGAAATAACACTCTTTATAGAAGATAATTGTTGGTGACTCTCTAACATCTAGGCAGAGTACTAAAAATTATTTCCTTCTGAATATTATTTTTATATTTTTTTTAAATTGCACATTTTTAAAAGTAAGTAAATTAAATTAAAAAAATATTTTATACGAAAAAGTAAATGATGGTGTTATCAGGTAACAAGTAGAAATTAAAGATAGAGAAATGCAAATAAGTGCAAACAATAACAAATAAATGCATGTAAATTAATAGGTGCTATGTATAATGATGAAATGCAAACTTCAAATTGGATTCTTAAATATAATGAGACCATCTTGACTCTCCAACGTTTAGGTAGAGCTTAGGTGCGACTATTTATATTTAAAATCTCATTTTATTATTATTCTTTTTTTATTATTAAACAATTATTAACCCCACTATTAAAGCAAATTATGGACTCATGAGAAAAACTTAATGGAATAAGATTTCTTTTAATACCCCATCATCTAGGAGGAAATCGAGAACAAATTACTTCACTTAAGATTTTCGCACGTATCCTTAAAATTTTGAAAAGGTTTTGAGTATAAGTTTAGGTTAAGGTTTTAAGATTTGGTGAGTTTCGGCAATGATTCGAGATTTTATACCAAATTTAAGGTTTTTAGAATTTTGGATTTTAAGGTTTTATATTTCAGGGTTTAGGATTTTAGATTTTAGGGTTTCAATTTTAGGGTTTGAGGTTTTAAGTTTTAATTTTAGGTTTAAAAGATTTAGGGTTTTGATTTCAGGTTTTGAGGTTTGATTTCAAGGTTTAGAGGTTTGGAGTTTAGGGTTTCAATTTGATGTTTTGTTTTAGAGTTTAGAGGGTTTCAGGGTTTAATTTTAATTTTGAAAAAAAAAAACAAACATCTCTCAAAATTCTCAACATCTAGGCAAATTTTCAAAGTAAGTTCAATTTTTATGATTTTTGAAAATTTATTAAAATTTTTTCATATATTTCCCTTTTTATGAAAACTTATTTTTAACAATAACATTAAATTTATTATTAGTATTATTATTATTATTAATTTTAATTTTTTATGCCTTTTTTTAATTAATTTTCTTTTTATAATTTCCTAACATCTAGGTGAAATTATTTTTAGAAGTATGTTTTTATTCTCTCCAACATCTAGGCAGGAAAAATAAAATAATAAAAAATTTTAATTTTTATTACTATTTTTTAGATTATTATTATTTTTTTAAGCATTTTTAATATATATATTTTTAATTATTATCTTACTTGTTTTCATTTTTATTATTATTAAAACAATTAAATATTTATTCTAAAAAATTTTAAAACTTATCATGCATAAATATATAAAAAAAAACTCAAAATAACAAAAATAATGATATATAAAAAATTAGAAAATTCAAAAAAAAAACATGAACCAGATCGATCAACGTCGGTTCAGCTGGGTCGAAAATAGGGGCAGCTTAGTAAGCAGTTCGGTTGAACTAATTGAGTGATGGTTCGGCACACAGTTCAATTGAACTGGTTCAAGGTTGGTTGAACGACGTTGTTTTGGGTTTTAAGCTTTTATATATAACTAAAAAAAAAATTTTGGGTCATTCTTCTTCTGTTTTAGAAAAAAAAATGGTCAGAGCTTTGGGGAGAGCTCCAGATCTCCCATCATCTAATCGTCGGACTGTCGCGCCGACCGTCGCTTGGGTCACCGTCAGCGGTGGTCACCGGTGATTGACGGTGATCGAAAATTCTAAAATTGACCGGGAGGTTCCTTTTAACCTCTTGAATTCAAATCTATCATCCTTTTCACGAGAAGTAACTCCGATCATTGTAGATCTGGGCTTGAAGCTTTTTGTGTTCTTTTCTTTCCTCTTTTCTTTTTTGTTTTTTTGTTTGAAAACTAACTGATGCCTTTTTCTTTGGTGTAGGTGGCTTGGCGCTGGGTTCCTCCCTACAGAGAGGAGTGTGTTTTTGTTTTTGTCTTTTGTTTTTTTTTTTTGTTATTATTTTGGTTATGGAATAGTTTGGGGTTTCTGAGGGTGGCAGGGAGCTGTGTTTGGTTTTTTTTTAGGTGTGAAAGTTTTCACTTTTTTGGAAATTTTGGGGGTGTGTCCAAGAGAGAATAGAAGGGGATGAAGTTGGGTTCTTTATAAAGTCCGATCTGTGTTGGTATGGGTGTCTTAAGGGCTGTAGGGGGTGGCTATAGGAACGGCCGTAAAAGTGGCTGTCCAGTCTGGTCACATGGGTCAATGGTCTGCTAGGACTAGGTAGGGTGGTTGGATCAGATGGGGTCAGGTAGGAGGCTGAACATGGGTAGCAGCGACGTCGTACCAGCCCTTTGTTTTCTATCTTTTCTTTTTTTTTAATGATTATGTTAATGATTTTGATTTTTAATTTTTAATTTTTAATTAAATCGATATTATTATTAATATCATTATTAATGTTATTACTATTAATATTAAACTAAAACTGAAGATAATAGATCCGAACAAAATTCGATGTCTACAGCTGTCCCTCTTTGCACATTACTGAGAATAAAAAATAGGGCAAAGACAAAGACAACGATTTTGTCCGGAAGCAAATTGTGGACTTTTTAAAAGTTTTTTTTTTAACCACAAGTCAAGTGATAAAGAAAACGATCGGGACGACACCGCAAATCGAAAAATAAAAAATCGATCGAGACAACACCATGAGTCAAAATTAAAGAATCAATCAGGACAACACCATGAATCGAAATTAAAGAATCAATCAGGACAAGACCGTTAATCGAAATTAAAGAATCAATCAGGACAAGACCGTTAATCGAAATTAAAGAATCGATCGAGACAACACCGTGAATCAAAATTATGCCCGGAGATCTTAAAGATTGTGCCCGAAGATCTTACAAATCATGTCCAGAGATTTTACAGAATTGATCGGGATAACACCGCAAGTCAAAAAATAAAGAATCGATCAGGATAACACCACGAATCAAATTTATGTTGGGAGGTCTTAAAGATTATACCCGGAGGTGTCAAAAATCATGCTTGGAGGTCTTACAGAATCAACTGAGATAACATCGTAAATCAAAAAAACAAATCGATCGGGATAACACCGCGAATAAAAATTATGCCTAGAGGTCTTATAGAATTTATCGAGATAATACCGCAAGTTAAAAATAAAAAATTGATTAAGACAACACCGCGAATCAAAATTATGTTTGGAGGTCTTAGAAATCATGCTCAGAGGTCATACAGAATTGACCGAGATAACATCGCAAGTCAAAAATAAAAAATCGATATGGATAACATCGCGAATCAAAATTGTGCTCGAAGATCTTACAGAATTGATTGTGATAACATCGTAAGTGAAAAAATAAAGAATCGATCGGGACAATACCGTGAATTAAAAAATAAAAAATCGATCGGGACAACACTGCGAGTCAAAATTAAATAATTGATTGGGACAACACCACGAATTGAAATTAAAGAATCGATTGAAACAACACCGCGAATCAAAATTATGTCCGGAGGTCTTACAAAATTGATCGAGACAACACCATAAGTCAAAAAATAAAGAATCGATCAAGATAATACCACAAATCGAACTTATGCTTGAAGGTCTTAAAGATTTTACCTGAAAGTTTCAAAAATCATGCCCGGAGGTCTTATAGAATCGATCGGGATAACACCGTAAGTTAAAAAATAAATTTTTAAAGATTATACCTGGATATTTCAAAAATTGTCATAACATTTAGATCCGGGGATCTATTGCTAGACATTGACTTAAGTAGTCACCATCAATCTTTTTTATCTAGGTGTAATTGATCACTTAAAGAATCTATCTTTTTAGGGAACACCTAAGTTTAAGGGTCCCTAAAAAAATAGGTTCGGATCTACTAACCAGAACAGGATTCGAGATTTCGGTTACGTGTGAGAAAGGTTATGGCACCCTCACAACGCCCATCAAAAGATGATATCAGCCTAATTTTATGTTATCCAATAAGCCTTAAAAATTTACCAAGTAATTAGTTATTGAAAATTATTCTCAATTGACTCTAATACTTTTAGCAGAAAATTAAGAAAATCTCATCACCTCAAAAGTATGCAAGAAAACTACTGTTTCACTTGCAGAGGCTCCATCGTCGGATTATTTAACATTAAAGAAAATTTTGAAAAAATAAAAAAGAAGAAAAAAATGATTGCTTTTGTGCAGGGAAAATTGATACTTTCAACTTTTTTCCAAAAATATTTTTTGAAAACTTTAATTTCGAAGAAAATTGATATTTTCAACTTTTCCTAAAAACCTTTTTTTTGAAAATTTTATTTTTAAGGAAAATTGATACTTTCAACTTTTTCTCAAAACCTTTTTTTTGAAAATTTATTTTTAAGGAAAATTAATACTTTCAACTTTTTTTTAAAAATATTTTTTGAAAACTTTAATTTTGAGAAAAATTGGTACCTTCAACTTTTCTTCAAAACCTTTTTTTTGAAAATTTATTTTTTAAAAAATTGATAATTTCAACTTTTCCTCAAAATCTTTTTTTGAAAATTTATTTTTAAGGAAAATTGATACTTTCAACTTTTTCCCAAAAATATTTTTTTTTGAATTTTATTTAAAGAAAATAAATAATAAAATAAATAAAAATAAAAATACTAAACAATTATAATATTATAATAATAATAAATAAATAAATAAAAGAAAAAAAAACATGGGAACGGCTCGGCTTGAGGAAGAAAAACGGCTCGGAGACGCGGCTCGGCTCGGGAAGCGGCTTGCACTCGGGTCGAAAGCAGGTCGACACTCGGGTTGGATCGGATCTTGGTAAAACGCGCGGATCCTCTAAGTTACTTAACGTAGAAACGACGTCGTTTTGGAGAGGGTATATAAGGTTGATTACTCTATTTTTTCAATAGAACGCTCTTTTCCTCTCTCTCTCTCTTCCTTCCTCTTCTCTCATTCTCTCTAAAAACTCAAAGAACTCCAATTGAATGCCTGCTGGATTCTGAAAATTTTCATCGAAATTTGAGTTTTTTATCGAAAGTTCACCAAAAAATTGATCGATTTCTGGAAATGGTTGTCGAAAACTAAGAAGTTGACCGAAAACTTCAAACTTGGTCGGAATAATCGTCGAAAAATTCAATCGAAATCTAAAAATTTTCCAAAAAAAAATTCGTAAAAAATTTCCCAAAAATTCTCCATCGATTCCTAGAGCTATTTTAACGCCTCTAAACCCTTTTTCAGCTTTTAAATCTTCTCTGTGTCTACCTTTTTCTCTATCATCCAGTATCTCTTTTTTCTCTATCTCCTCTTCTGTTGATCCGTGGGTCTATTTATAGAGATTGATCAGAAAAATTTTTGATCAATCCCAACTCATCCTTGGATTGAGATTCAATCATTGAATCCAATATGGACTCTGATTGAATCCCTATTCACGGTTGGATTCTTCAAAATTGTTCCAATCTCCAGTCGAAAAAGAAAATAAAAATAAAAAAATAATATATATATTAATAGATAATTAAAAGGAAAATAATCAGATAACAGATAAATGAAAATAAATAATAGATAAATTATAATATATAAATAGATAAATACTAATAAATACATATATATAATAATATATAAATAGATAAATAATAATAATAATTATAAATATATATTAATAAATAGTAATAAATAATAAATATATAAATAATAAATAAGATACACAGAAGAAAGAGAAGAGAAAAAATATAAAATATAAAATAAAAATATAGAAATATAAAATACAAAAATAAAATTAAAAAACAATGGGCCTACCCATTTGGACCAGGCCTAATGATCCGGGCCTGAACCAAATTGAGTGTCTATAGCTGACCTTCTTTGCACATTTTCTGTGAAACAAAAATTGCGCAAAGACGTAGACACCCATTCAAAACTCAACTCGACCTCTTTTTTCATTTTTTTTGTTAAAGATTTGATCAAACTCCTCTAAGCAGAGCCTCAACGACTTTGAAAAACATAAACAAATGCTTCTTTAATCAGAGGCTCAACGACTTTAGAAAGATAAACAAAGCTCCTTTAATCAGAGGCTCAACGATTTTGGAAAGATAAACAAAGTTTCTCTAATCAGAGGCTTAATGACTTTTGAAAAATAAATGGCTCATATAATCAGAGGCTCAACAACTTTTGAAAAAATAAATGGCTTCTCTAATCAGAGGCTCAATGACTTTGAAAAGTAAATGGCTCCTTGACAATCATGTCCAAAGGAGTTGAAAATCGTGTTTAAAGGAATTTCAGGAGATTATGCCCAAAGGTCTTATAAATCAACCCCGATACCAAGAAACATCCTATTTCAAGGATTAGGAACTTACCTGACAAGTTTTTTCTCAAATTTGAAAATGTCTTCGCATCTGTCTTCTCTATGTGGGATTTTAGAATACTCCTGCTTCTTGAATTTATGTAGTATATGTTATGCAATGCATATGAAATTCAATGCATGTTATGCAAATGTTAGCTAATTAACTCCTATTCAATTGTGGTACTCAAGTTTCTCAAACTCTTTTCCTGAGCATCAAACCCTTTGATTCTTCAAAAACCAGATTATGCTGCTCTTCTAAAATCGAGCCAATGTAGCTCTTAATTGTCTCTTCCACTCACATTCTTCCTGTAAAAAATCTCTTTCCAAATTCAATGTCTTTATCAAGAACTGAACATCTTGATTCTGCCTTTATCACTCTTGACTTATTCAATGTAATGTAAAAATATTTCATGCTGTTATTCATTCATCAATCATTATTTCAAACTCAAAAAGTAAGAATGCATTTACACATTTCTTCCATTGTAGGGTATTAGGAAGAAAAGAATATAAATGGTTGAGAAACAGTCACCAGAAAAAAAAACATAACAAGTGAAATAGAATGTCTTTTATTAGCAAAATGTTGGCAAACTTTGGCCAAGTGTGGGGATAAAGCCCAAAAATGAGCAATCGGATAATCATGATAACATATCTCAAGGTTTTTCTGAAAACCCAACCCTTTGATGTATTTAACAATTTGGAGCTCCTCCGAATTGCTAGTCTCCATGCCAACGGATTTTCAAATTCAATGCTGTATTCTCTTTATCTAAGCTGCTTTTTAGGTTTTCAACTTAAACAAACCCCTATGACTCAAACTACCCTTTTAGGGTTTTCGCCTTGAGTCCTCCTTTTTTATCCACTTTTTTTTTCTTTTTTTCTTTTCATTTTCTTCTTTTCATTTTCTTCTTTTCATTTTCTTCTTTTTTCATTTTTTTTATTTCAAGCATAGTATTTCTTCACAGCATCAGAATTTATAGGATGGGATAAATCATTTCCATCCATCTTAGTCAGTATCAACGCTCCACCGAAAAAAGCTCGTCTCACCACATACGACCTTTCCAATTCAGAGTTTATTTTTTTCTACTATCGTACTGGATTGAGATGATTCTTTTCAAGACCAACTCTTCTTCTCGAAAGCAACGGGGTCGAATCTTCTTATCATAAGCCTTCATCATTCTTTTTTAATATAGCTGATCATAGCACAGTGCAGTCAATCTCTTTTATTCTATAAAATTTAACTGTTCATAGCGTTCTTGAATCCATTCAGCTTCTTTCAACTCAATTTTTTTTAAAACCCTCAAGGAGGGATCTCCACTTTCACTGATAGTACAGCTTCCATCTTATAAACAAAAAAAAATGAGATTGCCCTAGTAAAGGTGTGCACTGATATTCGATATGCATGCAGTGCAAATGGTAACTTCTCATGCCAATCTTTATAAGTCTCGATCATCTTCTTCAGAATCATTTTTATGTTCTTGTTAGCTGGCACAACTGCCCCATTCATTTTTGAACGGTATAGTGCCAAGTTATGATGCTTGATCTTGTATTGAGCACATATTTCTTGCATCATCTTACTATTTAGATTCTTAGTATTGTCTGAAATAATTTTCTCTGAAAGTTTATATCTATAGATGATCTCTTTCTTTATGAACTTACAAACTACAGATCATGTTACGCTTACATATGATGTTGTCTCTACCCATTTTGTGAAGTAATCTATCATCACAAAAATGAATCTATGCCCATTAGAAGCCTTTGAGGTGATAGGACTAATGACATCCATGCCCCACATTGAGAATGGCCAAGGTGGTGCCATAACATGTAAAGCAAATGGTAGAGCATGGATCTTATCAGCATATATATAGCATTTATGGTGTTTATGAGCATAATCAATGCAATCACTCTTCATTGTCAATCAGTAATACCCTACTCTCATGATCTGTCTTACCATCTTATGTCTACTGGTATGTGCCCCACATATTTCATCATGCACCTCTTCAATGATTTTTTTAGCTTCAGCCTTACTTACGCACTTTAGTAATACTTGATCTCGACTTTTTTTATACAAAACATCCCCATCCAGGAAAAAGCTCATAGCCAACCATCGAATGACCCTTTTATCATTTTTTATTGCTTGAATTGGGTATTACTGATCCTTAACATATTGTAGGATATCATAATACCAAGGCTTCCCATTTTTCTCCTCTTTTACATTGGAACAATGAGCTAGCGTCTCTTTAACATCTAGCTTGAAGAGCTGAATGTCAGTATTATCATTAATTTGAATCATTGTAGCCAGAGTAGCCAATGCATCAGCAATCAAATTCTCTTCTCGAGGTAAGTGGTCAAATTGAATGTCTTCAAATTATTTTATCAACTCTAGAATATACTTATGATATGGAATGAGTTTTGAATCTCTCGTCTATCATTCCTCTTTCAATTGATATATAACTAGAGCTGAGTCTCCGAACACTTTTAATGATCTCACTCTTCTATCTATAGCAGCTTACAAGCCTATGACACATGCCTCATATTCAGTAATGTTATTTGTGTAATTAAAATTTAACCTTACTGTTATAGGGCAGTATTGTTCTTCTGGAAAGATTAGAATTACCTCAATTCTATGTCCCAAGGCATTGGCAGCTCCATCAAAATATATTTTTCAATATTTTTTCTCATGCTCTCCTTTCTCCAGTTGGAAAATAGTCATTAGGTCTTCATCAAGGAATTTTAACTTTATTGGTTCATAATTTCAGTAGCACGATCTACAAAAAATTCTGTTATAGTGCCCCTTTTTATTACCTTTTGCTTCACATATATAATATCATACTCCTAGAGCATTACTTACCATCTAGTAATTCTTTCAGACAAAGAAGGCTTCTCGAAGATATATTTAATTGAATCCAGTTTTGCTATGAGCCATGTGGTATGATAAAGCATATACTGTCTGAGTCTTTTGGCAGTCCATGCTAATGCATAACATATTTTTTCCAATAAAGAATACTTAGATTCATATTCTGTGAACTTTTTACTCAGATAGTAAATAGCTCTCTTCTTTCAGCTAGACTCATCTTATTGTCCTAGCACATATCCTATTAAATTTTCACACAATATTAAGTATAGAATTAAAGTTTTCCCTGAAACAAGTGGCACCAACATTGGAGGGTTTGACAAGTATTGCTTAATTTTATCAAATGCCTCTTGACATTCCTCATTCTATTTTTTAAGATTATTCTTATGGAGAAGCTTAAATATATGATCACATTTGTAAGTAAGCTGAGAGATAAACCAAAAAATGTAGTTCAATCTCCCTAGAAAACTTTAAACTTCTTTTGGTGTGCTGAGAGGTGACAAATTCTGAATGGCCCGTATCTTATCTGGATCGACTTCAATTTCTCTTTCACTGATCATAAAACCTAGTAACTTCTCTGACTTTACCCTAAAGGTGTACTTGGCTGGGTTTAATTTGAGCTGAAATCTTCTCAACCTCTCAAATAACTTTCTGAGGTTGGTGACATGATCTTCATCCTCACAAGACTTTATAATCATATCATCTACATACATCTCGATCTCTTTATACATCATGTCATGAAAGAGTGTTACCATGGCCTTTTGATATGTTGCCCCAATATTCTTTAACCCAAAAGGCATGACCTTGTAGCAAAAGGTTTCCCATATAGTCGTAAAAGTAGTTTTTTTCATATCATTTGTAGCCATTTTTATCTGATTATACCCTGAAAAACCATCCATAAAAGAGAAAATTGAATGCCTAGCCGTATTATCTACCAATGTATCGATATAAGGTAAAAGAAAGTTATCTTTTGGGCTAGCCTTATTCAGATCACGATAGTCTACACATATTCGTACCTTTTTATCTTTCTTAGGAACTGGTACTATATTGGCTACCCACTCTGAATACTTAACCACTTGAAGAAAACCTATATCAAATTGTTTCTTCACCTTTTTTTTTATCTTTAGTAGCATTTCAGGCTTCATTCGTCTCAGTTTCTGTTGAACTGGCTTACATTCTGGCTTTAGGGGTAATCTATGCTCCACTATCTTCGTGCTCAGCCTTGGCATATCCTGGTAAGACCAAACAAATACATTTATGAATTCTTGAAGTAGGCCTGCCAATCATTGTCTATCTCTTGATGAAAGTGAAGTGCCAATTCTGACATCTTTCTTATTCTCTTCATCTCCTAGATTCACTAAGTCAACTATCTCCTGATGAGGCTCAATTGGCTTATTTTCTTGTTCAATCAATCTCACTACATCCAGAGACATAACATATTCCTTATAATTCTCTTCATTGTCAAGTTCATCAGTGTTAATTAAATTCTCAAAACTAACCTCTTGATTGTTATCATAATTATCTTCATGTTCATTTAAAGACCTAAAATTGAATGAAATGGGATATGTTGGCGAGATGTGTTTGGAAAGATGAAAATAATGAAGACATAAGAATAAATGAATGAAAATGCATCCTTCTTAATTTTTATTAAAAATAATAAAAGATAAATAGTCCAAACAAGAAAGATCACCCCAATGCCTTGGGTAATAGCTATTGGGATGTTACAATTACATTGTATTAGTTTCAAAAGTCACAGGCATCTCAATGGCACTCCAATTATTCAACTCATAATCTGGCAGACAAAGACGAACCCACCCCTCTTGATTAATCTCTATTTCATCTTCAATAGCATCAATGGTTAACTGGGCAAAAATGTTTTCTACATTTTTTTTTGTATCTGGGTACATGAATCCTCTAGGTCTGAAAGTCTCATACAGGTGTGGGATAACCATTAGTCTTACTGTCTTTCCTACTGGCCTTCTCTTGATCTCCTATTTTGCCATCTCATAGCTTAAGCCTAACCTGTCGCTATTGTCTATCACCGTCGGGGGTTCCTTTATTCCCTGCAAGTTCTTACCCAGTCCTAGTCCTGGATGTCAACCCTTATTGATGACTTGGCTCATCACTATCTTTGAAAAAGATTGATTTTTAAATCTTTCACCTACAAAATTAACTAATTCAAAAGATCGATAGGAGCATTCTAATGCTTTTTCAGTAGCCTCTACATATGAAGTATTCAATGGTTGGGTCACTAACATGTCTTTCTCCCCAACTACCACTACTAGTTGACTTCTACATTGAACTTGATCTTTTGGTGCAAGGTAGAAGGCACAGTTCTTACCATGTGAATCCATGGCATTCCCAATAAATAGCTGTAGGATGGAGAGATATCCATCACTTGAAACTTCACATTAAAAGTGCATGGCTCAATTTACAAGGGCATTTCGATATCCCCCAGGACTTCTCATTTGGTCCCATCAAAAGCTCTCACAATCATCTGACTGTCTTTTATATAGAGTAATCAATGAGTAGCCTCACCAAAATTGACATAGGCATGACATTGATAGCAGAGCTATTATCAATAAGGACTTTGGCTATGATATGACTTTTACACTTAATCGTGATATGCAGAGCCTTGGTATTTCCCTTTCCCTCTAAAGGAATCTCATCATCGCTAAATGAAATGTGATTCGGCATGACTAGATTTCCAGTCAGGTGATTCACATATTTAATAGATACATTATGTGCCACGTATGCTTGGTTCAAAACTTTCAACAGGGCATTTCGATGTGGCTTTGAGTTTAATAGCAGTGATAGCAATGAGATTCGAGCTGGCATTTTATTCAACTGTTCAACAACTGAATACTCACTATGTTTTACCAGCTTCAGGAATTCACACACCTCTTTTTCTGACACCGACTTTGAGTAATCTTTTTCAGGCTCTACTTCAGGGTTATTTCACCATTCTCCTTCTTTCACCTTCTCTCTTCGAGCCTTCTCCAACATTTTTAGAGTGTAACACCTTTCACTTCGGGTAATACCTTCTATACCAATTATATTAGAAGCGTCAGCTTTAGAAACATCCCCTTCTTGTCCCTGAACTACTGTATTACAACCATATCTTCAGGTATAGCTTTATCATCCTTATACGAAAAAAGAGTCAAAACTTTAAAAGTTACTGACCTGGGAATGAGTTTGTCTATGATTGACTTTGGTTTGTTCTCATAATGAATTGTCACTGGTTTTGGAAATAGCTTTGCAGGCTTATCAGTCATGGACACCTCAACACTTCTCAAGTCTTCTTTTCTTTCATAGACTTTCATCTGGTATGAATCTAAGAGTTTTTATATCTCTTGGTGAAACTGCTCACAGGTTCAATAGAATGGCCTATTGCCTCATTATGATACTTACAATTAGTACTGACTATATATACGCCATGATAGCTATGTGGACTCACTAGTTGTATCATGTTAGCTTTCCATAGAACATCAAATAGTTGGGTGAGAGGTGTCTTAATATCTGCCACTTATTTTTTCAAATGGCACTCCTGTTCTTCACTTAGAGCATTCACATTATGATTAGGTAAGGGATTGCCACTAACATTCGGTGTAGTCACCCCTCCTGTATCAAAGCTAATCATTTCATCTTTGATCAACCATTGCACTTTATGTTTCAGGGCAGTGTAATTTTTAATGGAGTGACCAGCAATCCCATAATGGTAGTCATAATGGGCTATGAGATCGTACCACTTAGGGTAAGGTGGCTTGAAGGGTTCCAATTTACTAGGAGCAATCAAATGACTGTTGTAAAGCTCCCTATATAATTCTATATAAGTCATTAGAATTGGGTCAAATACAGGTTTTTCACGGGTAATTCATTGCTCCTGTGAACCACCCATAGGGTTAATTAGATGATTTTGAGGTCTTGGGGTAAGCTGAGTGTTAGGATTGTATGTGGTATTTTAAGGCTTAAGAGGGGTTTGATATGTTTAGGAGAAAGGTGACTATACAAATGGTTGGTATAGGTAAGGGGAAGTGTTATTTACAGTAGGGTAATATGGCAAGTATCTTGGTGGTTAGTAGGGTTGGTAACCCCTAAATTACTGTCTATCAAAGCTCAGAGCCTGAGCTTTAGTCTCTTTCTTTTTGAGACTCTTTTACTAGATACTTCACTTCCTTCTAACTTGTCATTCTTGATAGCACTCTCAATAATTTCTCTCGAAATTACCATATCAGTAAAATTTTTTATTGCATTTCTTATCATCTTTTCATAATAAGGAGGTTTCAAAGTGCTAACAAACAGTATTGTAGTCTCTTTCTCAGTCAGAGGAGGTTGTACTTGAGAAGCAATATCCTTCCACCTCTAGGCATACTCTTTAAAAGTCTCGTTTGCCTTTTTTTCCAAGTTCTGTAAAAACAAACGATCAGGAGCCAAATCAATAATATGTCGATATTGACTGATGAAGTCATGAGCTATATCGCTCTAAAAGTGAATGCGAGTTCTGTCCAACTAAACATACCACTTGGCAGCAGAGCCTGTAAGGCTATCCTGAAAGACATGCATCAAGAGTTTTTCATCATGAGCATGGGCTACTATCTTTCGAGAATACATGGTGATGTGGGTTTTGGGGTACTTCGTACCATCATATTTTTCAAATTCTGGTACTTTGAACTTAAGAGGAATGACCACATCAGGGACTAAGCAAAGCCCTGCAATATCAACTGAACCATAAAAACCAATTCTTTTCACAACCCGTAGCCTTCGTTCTAGCATACTAATTTTGGAGCTTTTCTGAGTTTTCACTCTTATCTTTTTTTTCTCCTTCTCTTTCAAATCATCTAGATCAAGAATCAATTTTACTGCCCTTTTAGTAAAGACAGGATTTACATAGCTATGGTAATGTCCTAGGTTGAAGACTGATGGCATTCTGGGATATGTTAGATATGCGAAGTGTTGTGGTGGAACCTCTTGTGCAGACTGAGCTTGAGGTGGGTCAAAATCTGGAGGATACAAAGGGTCAGCCATTTCTTACAATGGGAGAACTTGTTAGCTTGTATTTTTTTCAACTTATTTTCCCTTATTCAGCTTATTGAGAGCATCAAGAATCTTGCTCAACTCATTTTCAATCTTCTCCTATGCTTTTTCTATCTTTTCAAATCTATGAAAATTTTTTTGCTCCATTTGTCTGGCTTTGAACTTGTGTTGTATCGATAGACAGGGTTCTCGCTAGATGGAGCTATCCTTGAACCTTGAGTACCATATCTTAAAATTAGTAAATTTGCATGACTATCTCATGGTTACTTTGTTAAGTGTAATGAATGATAATGTCATGAATAAAAAATGCATGTATGCAAAGAACATTTACCTTAAAGACGGTTTTAACTAAAAGATTTCATTTATTCCAAAAAACTTTTATTTACATTGAGTTTATCATCCTAGAACTATAACCATAAAATTGTTTGATCTGTTCATACTAGGCCTTGGCTTCTTCGATGAAGTTCAACAGATGCTGTCCATGTTCTCCTACTGGAGTCACCACTTATTTCAATGCCTCTGCTTTTTCCACCATCTCTCTTGCCTTGCATACCCCTTTACAGATTTGGGTCGTTAGATGCTTAATGTATTTTTATCTTCCTAAGTTCTCTCTTTTACCATACCAGACTTGGTATGATAACTCTCTATGCTCTCTAATTAATACAGCAATGTGGTCTTATTGTTCATTCAACTTTTATCTCAGCCTGCTTAGATAGCTATTCAGCATGTTATTCTCTATCTGTACTTGGGTACTTTCTTCTTCCAATTCAGCATACTCTTGCTTCAATCTTGTATTTTTTTTCAGTCAACTCAATAATGGTTATTTCTTTGACCCTTTCTCTTACACATAACCTTTTATGTTTTTGGTGTAGCTCTGCTAAGTCTTCAACAGCTATATCATGCTCTCTAGCAATCTTGTGAAATCTAGCTTCATGACTTTCAGCTCTATCTTTTCACTGGTCTTTTTTTTCTTAAAGCTTTTGGATTTTTTGCTTTAACTTACCCTTTTCAGACTCAAATTCTTTTGTTACGAGCTCTAATTCTGAAGGTGTCTCTTCAAGTTTTTTTTCTGTTGGCGGTTGAAAGCTTTTATAAGTGAATACCATTTCTTGTTTTCGTTTTGCTCTCCAAACTAATTACCCTGGAGTGACTTTATCATTAAATGGTTTATGACTCACTCTTCAGGGATTTTTTCATGCTTTAATCATCTCATTCATCCTCTGAAATGGTTTAGGCTCACTGTAAGAGAAATCTAACTGATGAAGCCCATAAGTCATATGAATGAACTATTTTGCCCTAAATTACCTTCTCACTAGGAGTGATGCATAATTTGTCACTCCTCATAAACCCAGAAGTGAGACCACTGTATTATCTCCACATTGATACAACATAAGCTCACGATTCATCCATGGGGCCAACCATCTCACATCGACACTGGTCAACTTTTGTAAAAAAGTTATCCATTCCTTTTTAGACTTTCGTTTTGACCACCCACTTTCACAGAATTATTTGATCGAAGCTTGATTACAGATATAAAGCTTCGAGAAAGTACCATTTTCCCATTTAAAATGGTTTTTCATCTATAAGTACAATAACTGTATGTAACCTATAAAGTACCCTCCATTTTGACAACAGTAACTCAAAGATCTGATAATCTCTGTTAATATTATCGTTGAAAGATTACAGCCATTGATCACACTCTCGAAGAAGTCAACCACCGCTATCTTAATATAACCCAAAACTTTTAGGAAGATCACCATTTCGTATATGGCTAAGGCAAATATATCTAACCCCTGTTCTTCATTGGCATGTTGCACTAGAAACTCATGAAAGAACTTCCAACGTAGGCAAATCTGTTCTTGTTTCTTCTTTGTATAAGAATCCACAACTTCCTTGTCTATCGCCATGAGTTGAGCCAGACCCTTATGAAATTTTGACTTGTGTTTTTTGACATATATCTGATCAAAAGTCATGACGTGCAAACCTAATAAAATCGAATATTCTTCGATGGTGGGAGTCATATCAGCTTCATTAAAGATGAAACACTTATATGCAGAATCCCAGAATTATGTTGTAGCTTTGATTAGTTGATCATCAACAACTACTGCTAAAAGATGTGCTATATGTCCGTGTCTTTGGTAAAACTGCTCTTGTCTTGACGGACTCATCTTCTTTTAAATATCAACCAAATCCTCTAGATTATTTTGTTTGAGGAGGATAGATGTTTCTTGAGACAAAGTAGAATCATATCCGATTGGTAAACAATTTCCCATCTTCAGTTGAATCTTTTCTGACTGGGCCCTCACTTCGTTGGTTGTTTCACAAGGTGCTAATATGGATGAAGAACAAACTAGTCGTTCATTGGAGTCCATGAAAAGTTTTGTTGAAGACCATCTTTCAAGCAAATATTCTTTATGCAACTTTATGATATGCATATAAACCAATGCAAAAGAATGAGAGAAAAGGTTAGTATGCCCAGAAAAAAGAAATAAATAAATAACTAAGTAAATTTAAACATCACACAGAATAAAAGGAATGAATCCTATGCTTTTGGTCAATTCTAAAAGGGAAGAGTGATGGCTCTATCTATAGGTTAGGCACTCTTAAGGTTCACTATATATGGTTTAAGGTCAAAGTCTAAAGATTCCCAAATTGCTCCCTACATCCTTGTCCATCACAGACTAGTAAGGCACCCTAATCCTCACCCATTACAGGTTACAAGCGAAAAAGGTTCAATTTGAGTGGGAGTATTTCGCTAGCCACTGTAGAGGCATTAGACCTCACGAAAGCAATAGATACTTTACTCCCTCCTAGAGGGACAGAGCTTGGGTATAGAGCTCATGTTATGCACATGCATATGAATGACATAATTAATAAAGTAAATAAACACGAATGAATAAATAAAATATATACAAAAAGGTTCAATTTTATTAGGCTTTTGGATAACACAAATTTATTTGCTAGCCTGACTCTCGGACTTCCCCAGTGGAGTCTCTAAGCTGTCATAACGTCTAGATCTGGGGATCTATCGCTAAACATTGACTTAAGGAGTCGTCACCAATCTTTTTTATCTAGGTGCGATTTGCCACCTAAAAAATCTATCCTTTCAGGGAACACCTAAGTTTAAGGGTCCCTAAAAAAATAGGTTCGGGTCTACTAACTAGAATAGGATTTGGGAGTTCGATTACGTGTGAAGAAGGTTATAGCACCCTTGTAACATCCATCAAAAGATGGTACCAGCCTAATTTTGTCTTATCAATAAGCCTTAAAAATTTACCAAGTAATTAGTTATTAAAAATTATTCTCAATTGACTCTAATACTTTTAGCAAAAAATTGAAAAAATCTCTTCACCTCAAGAGTATGCAAGAAAACTACTGTTTCACTTGCAGAGGCTCCATCGTCGGATTATTTAACATTAAAGGAAAATTCGAGAAAATAAAAAGGAAGGAAAAAAATGATTGCTTTTGTGCAGGAAAAATTGATACTTTCAACTTTTCCTCAAAAATCCACTTTTGAAAACTTATTTTTAAGGAAAATTGATACTTTCAACTTTTTCCCAAAAATATTTTGTAAAAACTTTAATTTCGAGGAAAATTAATACTTTCAACTCTTCCTCAAAAAAACCTTTTTTAAAATTTATTTTTAAGAAAAATTGATACTTTCAACTTTTTCCCAAAAATATTTTTTGGAAACTTTAATTTCGAAGAAAATTGATACTTTTAACTTTTCCTAAAACCTTGTTTTTGAAATTTTTATTTTTAAGGAAAACTGATACTTTTAACTTTTCCTCAAAACCCTTTTTTTGAAAATTTATTTTTAAGAAAAATTGAGACTTTCAACTTTTTCCCAAAAATATTTTTTGAAAATTTTAATTTTGAGGAAAATTGATACCTTTAACTTTTACTCAAAACCTTTTTTTTGAAAATTTATTTTTAAGGAAAATTGATACTTTTAACTTTTTTCCAAAAATATTTTTTGGAAACTTTAATTTCGAGAAAAATTGATACTTTCAACTTTTCCTCAAAACCTTTTTTCGAAAATTTATGTTTAAGGAAAATTGATACTTTTAACTTTTCCCCAAAAATATATTTTTTTTAATTTTACTTAAAGAAAATAAAATAATAAAATAAAAATAAATAAAAATAAAAAAATTAAACAATTATAAGATAATAATAATAATAATAATAATAAATAAATAACATGGGAACGGCTTGACTAACGGCTCGGCTTGAAGAAAAAAAACGGCTTAGAGACGTGGCTCGGCTCAGCTCGGATCACCTCGAGAAGCGACTTACACTAGAGTTGAACGCGGGTCGAAAGCGGATCGACGCTCGAGTCGGGTCGGATCAGATCTTAGCAAAACGCGTGGATCCTCTAGTTACTTAACGCAAAAACGATGTCATTTTGAAGAGGGTATATAAGGCTGATTACTCTATTTTTTCAACAGAACCCTCTTTCCCTTTCTCTCTCTTCCTTCCTCTTCTTTCCTTTTTCTCTAAAAACTCAAAGAACTCCGGTTGAATACCCGTCGGATTTTGGAAATTTTTTTCGAAATCTGAGTTTTCCGCAGAAAGTTCGTTAGAAAATTGATCGGTTTCTGGAAATGGTTGCCGAAAACTAGAAAGTTGACAGAAAACTTCAAACTTGACCGGAATAGTCACCGAAAAATTCAATCTTCGCCAAAAAATTCAATCGAAATCTGAAAATTTTCTAAAAATTTCTAGAAAAAAATTCGCAAAAAATTCTCCAAAAATTTTCCACCGATTCTTAAAGCTATTCTAACTCCTCTAAACCCTTTTTCAGCTTTTAAATCTTTTCTGTGTCTGTCTTTTTCTCTATCAGCCAGTATTTTTTTTTCTCTGTCTCTTCTTCTATTGATCCGTGGGTCTATTTATAGAGATTGATCAGAAGAGTTTCTGATCAATCCCAACTCCTCCTTGAATTGAGATTCAATCATTGAATCCAATATAGACTCTAATTGAATCCCCATTCATGGTTGGTTCTTCAAAATTGTTCCAATCTCTAGCCGAAAAAGAAAATAAAAATAAAATAATAAAAAATATATATTTAATAGATAATTAAAAGGAAAATAATCAGATAACAAATAAATGAAAATAAATAATAGATAAGTTATAATATATAAATAGATAAAATACTAATAAATACATATATATAATAATATATAAATAGATAATAAAAAAATAATAATAAATATATATTAATAAATAGTAATAAAAAGTAAACATATAAATAATACATAAGATACACAGAAGAAAAAGAAGAGAAAAAAATATAAAATATAAAATATAAAATATAAATATAGAAATATAGAAATATAAAATACAAAAATAAAATAAAAAAATAATGGGCCTACCTATTTGGATAAGACCTAATTGATCCGGGCCAGGACCAAATTGGGTGTCTATAGAAATCATACCCGGAGGTCTTACAGAATCGATCGGGATAACATCGTAAGTCGAAAATAAAGAATCGATCGAGACAACACAGCAAATCGAAATTATGCCCAGAGGTCTTAAAGATTATACCCGGATATTTCAAAAATCATGCCTGGAGGTCTTACAGAATCGATCGGGATAACATCGCAAGTCAAAAATAAAGAATTGATCAGAATAGCACAGCAAATCAAAATTATGCCCAGAAGTCTTACAGAATTGACAGGGATAACACTGCAAGTCAAAAATAAAAAATTGATTGGGACAACACCGTAAATCGAGGTCTTACAGAATTGATCGGGATAACACTGCAAGTCAAAAATAAAGAATCGATTGGGACAACACTATGAATCGAAATTATGCCCAGAAGTCTTATAGAATTGACCGGGATAACACCACAAGTCAAAAATAAAGAATCGGTTGGGACAACACCACGAATCGAAATTATGCCTAGAGGTTTTAGAAATCTCAAAATCTTTGAATGCTCTTCCTAATCAGAGGTAATAAAACTTTAAAAATTTAAAAATCTTTTTAAACATGGCTTTCGTTTGATCAAAAATTTTTGAGACTCTAAAGGTCTTGTTTAAAGAAGGTTCCTCCTAAACCAAGGCTTTGAAATCGTGAGAAAAAACTTGCCCCCTCTTATTTTTTTTCCTTTTTTTTATTTTTAATACTTACAAAGTTGATAAATACAATCATGATGAAAATGTCTATTCTCATCAAATGATGTTAATGGAAATGTTGATACAAATGTCAATGCCAATGCAAGAATGTGAATGCTTGATGCAAATACATTCGACAATGATAATATTCTTTTCATGTAAATGCTCCTATAAATACCTTTTCTTAGGATGCAGATGCCATGATACAAATGCAAATTTTTCTTATAGTACGAATGAAAATATCTTATACATATACAAATGCAAGTGATGAAAATACGAATGTCTTTCTTGAGGTGCAGATGCAAGTGATGCAAATACAAATGTCCCTTTCATGATACACAGGCAGGTGATGCAACTTCAAATATCTCTTTCTTTTTTTTTTTTTTGGCAAGTCAAATATCTTTATCATGATACAAGTAATGCGAATGCAAGATCTTTCAAAAATTTTGCATCAAGAATTTTTTTTATTCTAGATAGAACCTTGAAACTCTAAAACTCTTTTGGGACTAGATAAACTAGGCTTAAATTTTATTGAGTGTCAGTTAAACTAGGCTTAAAACCTCATTTGGGGCTAGATAAACTGAGCTTAAAACTTCATTAATGGCCAGATAAATTGGGCTTAAATTTTTTTTAAAGGCCAGATAAATTGGGCTTAAAGATTAGAGGCTAAATAAAATGAGCTTAAGATTTCCTTGGGGGCCAGATAAATTGAGCTTAAGATTTCTTTAGAGGCCAACTAAACTGGGCTTAAAACATTCTTTGAAGGCTAGGTAAATCGGGCTTAAAACTTTATTGATAGCCAGATAAACTAGGCTTAAGATTTTCTTAAGGGCCCGTTAAACTGGACTTAAAACTTCATTGATGGCAAGATAAATTGGGCTTAAATCTTCTTTGACGGCTAAGTAAACTGGGCTTAAAATTGGGAGCCAGAGCTTAAAATTTCATTGATGGCAAGAAAAATTGAGCTTAAATCTTATTTGATGGCCAAGTAAACTAGGCTTAAAATTAGGGGCCAGTTACACTGGCTTAAAATTTTTTTTTAGAATTTGGCAATCCATATCAAAAATGAAAAAGTGAGAATTTTCTTTCCAAATGGATGTAATGGTTCTGTAGATAGAGATGTTTTTTCAAAAGGTTCCAACACTTGAAGGGAATGAAAGAGGCATATAATTTTTCATGCAAGCTCACAGATGAAACACAAGCTTTTCTAAAAACATGAATTGTTTGACAATTAAACATATTCAACATTTTTCTTAGTCTCCAAATGTGACATTTTGATATATATCAAGGTCAGTTTTAAGGGCTTGATATTTTAAAAGGTTATTTAGGAATGGACAAAAGTTGAGATTTTCGAAATCAACCCATCTCAAACTTCTATGGCTTTGATATTTTAGATATTTCAAAAAGGTTTGGCTTTACCTTTATTCAACATCCACCATATTTAGCATCAGGAATGGCCTTTCAGGATTTACTCTAGACTACCCTTTTGAGGGTTTTCATCTTAGAATTGCTTTTATTTTTATTTTTTTCTTTATTTCTCTTTATTTATTTTTTTTTACACACCATGCACTTAAAAAAAATTCAAACCTAATCCGAAAGAGAAAAAGAATTTTTCTGAAAGGGTTTAACGGTTTAAACAGAAAATTAGATAATAAAGGAGAACTCAAAAGATTCATGTTCATTTTTCCAAGAGAAACTTTTCAAGTTTAAGCCTTCATACTTAATCCAATATGGATTTTTTAAAGGTTGTAACGTAGGTTAATATTCATGGTTGCCAAAGAAAATGATAGAAAGGCCCAAAACAAGTATTTAAGGGTATTTGAAACTAAGGATCATTTTTCCATTTGAAGGATACACTCTAAGGTATATTCCTTTTTATGCTTTCCACCCATTCATTTATTTTCTTTTTCCTTCCTTTATTATTCCTTTCCTTTCATATTTCTTTTTTTTTTTTTTTTGCATTCTTTCACTGAATGGATTCAAAACTTTTATGAACTTTTATATTGGGCTTTTGCCTTTATCACATGAGATTCCATTAGACATTCCCATTCTTAACCTTCAAACACATTCTTTTTTGCCCCCCAATGTGGATGGTGATCCTTAGTTAGGGTTTATTTTAAAATAATTCAATTAGGCTCAAAAGGGTAACAAGGGATAAATTTTTATTTTGTGAAGGAATAATGAAATATGACCATTTATCATTTTGAGCATAAACACTTAAATTGAAGAACAATTCTCTTCAAGAAAATGAACTTGAAGGAAGGTTTTTATTCCAACAATTTTTGACTTTTTCTATTTTAGTTTTTTTTTTCGACTCTTTTTGAAAACTTTGACTTTTTCAGGATTTTATTTAGATTTGTTTAAATTTTCTAAGTGCATGGTGCCATAACCATTTTTATTTTTTCCTTTGCTTTTTTTTCTTTTTTCTTTGGCCTTTTTTTTTTTGCATGCCTCCATGGCTCACACATAGATTCATTTTGCCAGTAATATGCTCTATGAAAAATGCTCCATTTGAACAGACCACCCTTAATGAAAGAAAATGATTATGTAGAATGAACAAGAGAAGGATCATATGGAGTGAATTAGAATAGGATTATAAAGGTTGAAACTGTTTAAGGTATCAGATGATTTAAGTTAATCCACAAAAGGAGAACAAAAATATTGATCATAACTCAAGTTGTCTTTTAAAGGCAATGGGGTCTTTCTTCTCTGACAAACATGCCCCCAGGCCAAAAGACCAAGTCGATTTTGGGTTAAAGAGCTGAAAGGTCAATATGTTTGAGTTCATTCAAAACTTGGGTTTAAAAATTTTAGAACTACAGCATAATCTTGACACATCAAATTACCGCATTTGAATTCTTAAAAAAAAGTCATATACACTTGCTTTTCTAGAAACCACACATTTTTTCAATGGCTATTTCATTGTTCATTACCTTAGAAAAGAATATTGCATTTTGATATAATAACAGTGTTAGGTGAAAGCAAGATTCATAAATTTGAATTCAAGGTTATCAAAGGGTCATGGCTGATGAATAGGGTCAAGTGAATGATTAAAGCAAATTAGTGTTTGGATATTTGGGAAATAACTAATAGTGATCGCCAATTCATCTTAGACTCAAAACTTTTTTTTTCTTTTTTTTCTCTTTTTTTTCATTTTTTACTTTTTTTATATTTTTTACTTTTTTTATATTTTTTAAGACATTGCTATAGCCTCAGTATTTAACCACGTAGGGGCTTTATTCATATCTAACATCTTCCCATTTTTTACTAACCTTTCTTTTTTTAAGAAAACCAACCATATATAAAAAAATTTATATGAAATAAAAGACCTCAAATGATAATATAACCACAAAACACTATGATGCACAATGTCTATTCATGCAATGCAAACTTTTGAACCTGACAAAAAAAAATTTACCATCATGATGTGCTCTTGAGATGACATTTAAAGTTACATAAACAAAAGCTTCCCCCCTTTGAATTTTCAACTTTAGCATCACTAACTTGCAACTCTACTACCATTAATCATTAAGACTTCCAACTAGCTCTTTAAACTTTACAGCATCTGTATCGATCAAAGCTTGAGTTGTATCCTTGAAAATAGTACAATCTTCTATGGAATGCCCTTTAACTCCATCGTGAAATTCACATTTAGCATTAAGATCATACCACTTTGGGTACAGAGGCCTTTTGGGTCTTGCAAAAATAATAGAGACTATATGATTCTTGATCAGTAAGGTAAAGAGCTCAGTGTAAGGTATTGAAAGTGAATGATACACTTTGACTCTCTTTCTTTTACGGTTTCGTGAATAGCTTGAGTTGATCTTTGGTTCTGTTTGTGGTGAAGGAATTTGAGCACACAGATGAAGTGGTTGAGAAAAATCATTGATCTGAAATATCGATTAAGAACAATATGATGGCCATTATAAATAGTCATCCGTTAGATCTTCCTATATCATGGTGAGATTTCTCTCATTTTACCTTTTAACAATTGTTTCTTGAGCTTGTTTTGTAAAAATATCTCTCATCTTTTCATCACCAGCATCTATAATTTTTCCCTTTTTATTCCATCCTCAATTTTACCTACAGCAAACAATAATCCATAAACTTTGACGAAATATTACTGATCAACTTATCATAATAGGGAAAAAAAGGGTATCCACAAACAGGAAATTCAACTCTCTATTGGTAAAATGTGGTTATACTTGCGATGCCATATTTTTTCATCTAACAGCATATTTTTTGTAGCTTTCATTATGGTTTTTTCTCATATTTTGAAGGGTTAATCGATTTGGAGCCAACTTCAATATATAATGGTATTACTTCAAGAATACCCATGATAAATCTTTTCAAGTACAAATTTGACTGCTTTTCAAATTATAATATCAATTAGCTGTTACCCCAGTCAAACTTTCTTGAAAAATATGAATAAGTAGCTTTTCGTCACTAGTATACCCAACCATTTTGTGATAATATTAAGCTAAATGTATTTTAAGACATTCAGTTTCATTATACTTTTCAAACATTGGAACCTTAAACTTGAGTGGAATAACCACATTTGGAACTAGCTAAAATTTTTTTGCATTGCAAGATTCATCTTTACCCTCAATAGCTTAAACTTTTTTTTTCACGAGATTATACCTTCTCTGTTCATTTAGATTCTCGGGCTTTTCTCTTATGAGTCTTAAGCTAGACCCTTTAGGATGATTATTTCCTTGAGCACACTGTACATCAATGATCTTCTCCATCTCTCTTAAACCGATCAATATTCTCTAAATTCTTAAAAGAAATTACAGAGATTATTCTTGAAAAAAATTCTCTTTTAGAGCACATAAGAATTGTATTATATTGAATGAATACATAAATGGATGAATGAATGAATGAATGAATGAATGAATGAATGGGTAAATGTACAACTAACAAAACTCTTTAGTGAAAACTATGAAAATTGGCAAAAGGGTAAAAATGAAGGATGAACCATAATTCACATATCTAAGTTCAATAGACAATGTCATGTCAATATAAAAAATTTTCAAATAGAAGAAATTCATAAGGCATTTTATTTTTTAAACAGCTTATCACTTAAAGATCCTCTTTAAACAAAAGTCTCATCCATGTTTATCATCTTGCAATCTTTTTCTCATTATTCCTAGATCTTTTAATCCCCTATTGTAGTTAGATCAAACCATTTCACATCTATGAATAATTGTACCTTATGCTTAAAACAGTTTCAATTCTCAATAGAATGTCTTATATTTCCACTGTGGTATTCACATCTTGCATTTGGGTCAAATTATTTTGGTTATGGAGGCTTTAAAGGCTCTAAAAGCACAGGGACAATAAGGTGTCTCTCAAATAGATGAAAAAAAAATTTTTAATGAAATAGGGAGAAGGTCTTGTTACTTCTTTTTCTTGGGCAATTTTGGGATAACAAGTTGACTAGGAGTTCTAGGATTCGACAGTGGTGTAAAGGTTTAAACTTGAGCAATCAACTGAATAGGTGGTTGGGGAATGAAAGGTCAAAAATTTTGGTTCAAATATGAACTTCTTGAAGATTGTCTGAAATTTGAGGCCTGATCATAGATATTTGGAAAAAAGGTCAAAAACAGTCATAGAGAGGATTTGAATGCGAGTTTGAAGTTGGAACAATTAGCGAAAGCTACACGAAACCTGGTAATCCTGTCTTGAAAATCAAATTCTAAAGCTCAAACCTTTGAATGGTCAGATCACTCATCTCTCTCATGATCTTATCGAGATTTTCATTATTGCTCAAACCATTGAATGATTCGGTATGCTTTAAAAGTGTACTAAGCCTAGTGGGAATCGATTGATCATGACTCTATGAATTCATAGGACTCACTTGGGCTAAAGTTAGTAAAGACTTTTTGAAAATGTGTCAAAATAAATATCTTAAATCTATCCACCGTTTTCATCAACTTAATAAGCTATTTTTAAATGTCATGACCAAACTCCTCTTGATTTCGTTTTAATGCACTAATTCGGGCCTTCGAGTGATCTTTCATATTTTTGGCTTCTTATACCCACTCACAAAAATATTATTTCAAAGGTTTAACACCAACAATGCTTATGCTATTATTCTTGCTGAATGAATGGTACAATTCTTAATTTGCATGTAACATGTTTGTGAATGCTTGAATATGATAATGATACAAAGATATATACAAAAAATAAAATAACCCAAAAATATACAAACTAACTTAATAATGAATGGAATGACTAAATCCCAAAAAGAAAACCAACTTCTTACCTATCCTAAATCTCTTTTTTTCTCTTTTTTTTTTGCTTTTTTTTCTTTTTTTCCATCTTTTTTTTATTTATCCTAACTTTATTTACACTATCATTACCCTTAAACACTAACTGTATCAAAATGCCCCACCTATCCTAATTTGAATAATTTTTATGGAAGAAGAAGAAAAAAATGGCATGGCTTTGGACTTCTAAATAATTTTTACAAAAGGTTGACACCACTAATGGCTCCATGAGAACTCTTTTTTTTTCATTTTTTTTTTAATGATTGACCTAAAATAAATACCACATCTTAAGTAATGCACACAATAAAGGAATATATATAAAAAAAATGACTTAAGAATTCAAAACAAACAAGTAAGAGAAATAATATAACCACTATACAACAAAATAATATAATGTATAATGTCCTAACTTTTGGTAATTTTTTAAAACAGGTGACATAGCTCTATCCTAGGCAGGCTTCCTATGGCTCTCAATATGTTGGGTGAGGATTTGTTCATCTAAAGGTTCTCAAATTATTCCCACTAGCATCCACACTAAACTAGTAAGGCACTCAAATCCTCATCCATTACAGCCTACGAACGAAAATGGTCAATTTAAGTGAAAGTATTCAATTAGCAAATGCGAAAGTTATCACCTCACGAAAACATAACTACTTCACTTCATCCTAAAAAGGACGGAGCTCGGGCATAGAGCTCATGCATGTAGACAATGCATATGCAAAATGTGTGCAGAGTAAAGTATTAATCAAAATAACATAAATAAATCATAAATACATAATCAAAATAAAGTAATAAATAACATATAATTTATTTTATTTATTAACTTGTATGCATATATATTTTGAAAAATTAAAATAAAGGGAATTAAATTAAATATTAGATAAAATCAATTAAATCCAATAACTATTAATAGCGTATAATTAAAATTTTGGCCTGACTCTCAAATTTTCTAGTGGAGTCGCCAAGCTGTCGTAATAGTTTTTGGACCATTAGACGTAAGGTGTTTTAAAATCTAGAAAAAGAAAAGGGGAGTCGCCACCAATTTTTTTTAGGGTGCGATTGGTCACCCAAAAGTTTATCTTTTTACTAAAACTATAAAAGCGGGTTTAAAGTTTATCAAAAAGATAAATTTTGATCTACGAAAAATCAAGATAGGCTCAAGAGTCTATTACGTGTAGGGAAGGATTAGCACCCCCACAATGTTCATAAATTGATATCATTTAATTATGCGTTTTTTTGATGTTGGATGAAATAGTTTTAATTTAAAATTTAATAATAATCCCTTTCGTTTGAAAAAATAAAATTTTGCTAAAGCTCTTTATTTAGAAATATTGAGAATATCTTTAAGTTAAAGAATTATCTTCAAATTCTCCAACATCTAGGCAAAATTTAAAATAATTTTTTTCACTTAAGATTTAACATAACAATCCTTAAAATGAAATAACACTCTTTATAGAAGATAATTATTGGTGACTCTCTAACATCTAGGTAGAGTACTAAGAATTATTTCCTTTGAAATATTATTTTTATTTTGTTTTAAAATCGCACATTTTCAAAAGTAAGCAAATTAAATTAAAAAAATATTTTATACAAAAAAATAAATGATGGTGTTATCAAGTAACAAGTAGAAATTAAAGATAAAGAAATACAAACAAGTGCAAACAATAACAAATAAATGCATGTAAGCTAATAGGTGCTATGTATAATGATAAAATACAAACTTGAAATTGGATTCTTAAATATAATGAGACCACCTTGACTCTCCAACATCTAGGCAGAGCTTAGGTGCAACTATTTATATTTAAGATCCCATTTTATTATTATTCCCTTTTTATTATTAAACAATTATTAACCCTATTGTTAAAGTGAATTAAGGACTCATGAGAAAAACTTAATGGAATAAGATTTATTTAAATACCCCATCATCTAGGCGGCATTCGAGAACAAATTACTCCACTTAAGATTTTTGCACGTATCCTTAAAATTTTGAAAAGATTTTGAGTATAGGTTTAGGTTGAGGTTTCAAGATTTGGTGAGTTTCAGGCAATGATTCGAGATTTTATACCAAATTTGAGGTTTTCAGAAATTTGGATTTTAAGGTTTTGCATTTCAAGGTTTAGGATTTTGGATTTTAGGGTTTGAGGTTTGAAGTTTTGGTTTTAGGGTTTAAAGGATTTAGGGTTTTGATTTCAGGGTTTAGAGGTTTGGAGTTTAGGTTTTCAATTTGGTGTTTTATTTTAGAGTTTAGAGGGTTTAAGGTTTTAATTTTAATTTTGAAAAAAAAAATGAACATCTCTAAAAATCTCCAACATCTAGGTAAATTTTCGGAGCAAGTTCGATTTTTATCATTTTTGAAAATTTATTAAAATTTTTTCATATATTTCCCTTGTAGACACCCAATTGGTCCAGGCCCGGATCAATTGGGCCTGGTCCAAATGAGTAAGTCCATTTTTTTCTTCTTTATTTTTATTTTTATTTTTATTTTTATTGTATTTTACATTTTTATTTTATTTCTATTTCTATTTTTATTTTATTTTATTTTATTTTTATTATTTTATATTTATTTATTTTTTTAGGTATTTATGTATTTTATTAATATGTAGATATCTTTATTATTTTTTTTTCTTCTTTTTTCTTTTTTTTCTTGTTAATATTTATGTATATCAAATTATGTATTATCTGTTATTTAATTTTAATTATCTGTTAATTTTCTTGATTTATCTTTTTTTTTTATATTTTTCGTATTTTTTTATTTCTTTTTTTGATTTACTTGGCTGGAGATTGGATTAGGATTCAATCAGAAGAGTCCAGATTTGATTCAAAGATTGAATCCCCGTCTAAAGAGAAATTGGGATTGATCAGAAACTCCTGATCAATCCCTATAAAAAGGACCCTCTGGAACATAACAGGATACACAGAAAAACAGTAAGCAAAAGCTACTGATTGAGAGAAAAGAGGCGTATAGCAGGCTAAGAAAAGGTTTAGAGGTGTTTTGGGAATTAGAAAAAAATTTTTAAAGATTTTTGGTGATTTTTTTCTAAGAATTTCTGAAAAATTCCAGATTTCGGTTGAATTTTTTGACGAAATTTACATTTTTCAACGAAAATTTTGGCCAACTTTGAAGTTTCCGATGAGCTGCCCAGTTTTCGGTGAAGGATCCCAAAAATCGACCAACTTCTGACGAAAAACCCAGATTCCGGTGAAATTTTCCAGAATCCGATGAACATTCAACCGGAGTTCTTCGACTGTTTAGAGAGAAGCGAGAGGAAAAAGAAAGAAGAGAGAGAAAAAGAGGAACTTTCTACCAAAAATAGAGGGAAGAGCCTTATATACCCTCCCAAAATGACATCGTTTTTGCGTTAAGTGACCTAGAGGATCCGCGTGTTTTGTCGAGATCTGACCCGACCCAAGCGTCGACCCGCTTCCTGACCCACGCGTGTTCCCCCCTCTGAGCCGATAGCCGAACCGAGCCGAGCCAAGGTCCTAAGCTGCTTCGCCGAGTCGTTTTCTCTTTCTTGAGCCGAGCCGAGCCGAACCACCTTCCAAGCCGCTCCAGGTTTTTTTTTTAATTTTTTTTTAATTTTTTTATTATTTTATTTATTTATTTATTATTTATTAGATTAGGTTTATTTAGTATTCTTTTTACCTTTATTTTATTTTTTATTTTTATTTTACTTTTCTTTATTTTATTTTTTTTATTTTCACTTTTATTTTGTTTCATTATTTTATTTTCTTTAAATAAAAATCAAAAAAAATATTTTTGAGAAAAAGTTGAAAGTATCAATTTTTCTTAAAAATAAATTTTCAAAAAATATTTTTGGAAAAAAGTTGAAAGTATCAATTTTCCTTAAAAATAAATTTTCAAAAAAAAGTTTTTTTGAGGAAAAGTTGAAAGTATCAATTTTCCTTGAAAATCAAAGTTTTCAAAAAATATTTTTGGAAAAAAGTTGAAAGTATCAATTTTTCTCGAAATTAAAGTTTTAAAAGAATATTTTGGAGAAAAGTTGAAAGTATCAATTTTCCTTACACAAAAGGCAATCATTTTTTTTTCTTTTTGAATTTTTCTTAATGTCAAATAATCCGACGACGGAGCCTCTGCAAATGAAATAGTAGTTTTTCTTGCATACTCTTGAGGTGAGGAAATTTTCTCAATTTTTTGCTAAAAGTATTAAAGTCAATTGAGAATAATTTTTAATAATTAATTACTTGATAAAATTTTAAGGCTTATCGGATAACATAAATTTAAGCTGGTACCATCTTTTGATGGGTGTTGTGAGGGTGCTATAACCTTCCTCACACGTAACCGAACTCCCGAACCTTGTTCTGGTTAGCAGACCTGAACCTATTTTTTAGGGACCCTTAAACTTAGGTGTTCCTTGAAAGGATAGATTCATTAGGTGACCAATTGCACCTAGATAAAAAAGATTGGTGGCAACTCTTTTAAGTCAATGTCTAGCGATAGATCTCCGGATCTAGACGTTATGACAGCTTGGCGACTCCGCTAGGAACTTTGAGAGTCAGGCCAGCAAATAATTTGTATTATCCAAAAGCCTAATAAAATTGAACCTATTTGTATATATGTGTTATTATTCATTCATGTTTATTTACCTTGTTAATTATGTCATTCATATGCATGTGCATAACATGAGCTCTACACCCGAGCTCCGTCCTTCTAGGAGGGAGTAAAGTACCTATTGCTTTCGTGAGGTTTAATACCTCCGCAGTGGCTAGCAAAATACTCCCACTCAAATTGAACCTTTTCCGCTTGTAGCCTGTAATGGGTGAGGATTAGGGTGCCTTACTAGTCTGTGATGGATAAGGATGTAAGGAACAATTTGAGGACCTTTAGACTTTGACCTTAAAATCGCATATAGTGAACCTTAAAAGTGCCTAACCTATAGATAGAGCCATCACTCTTCCCTTTTAGAATTGACCAAAAGTATAAGATTCATCCATTTTACTTTGTGTGATGTTTAAATTTACTTAGTTATTTGTTCTTTTTCTGGGTATACTAACCTTTTTCTTATTCTTTTGCATTGGTTTATACGCATATCATAAAGTTGCATAAAGAACATTTGCTTGAAAAATGGTCTTCGATAAATTTTTTTCATGGACGCCAATGGACGCTTAGTCTGTTCTTCATCAGTATTAGCACCCTGTGGGACACCCAATAAAGTAAGGGCCCAGTCAAAAAATACTCAACTGAAGATGGGAGATTGTTTGCCAATTGGATATGATTCTACTCTGTCTCAAGAAACATCTATCCTCCTCAAACAAAACAATTTAGATGATTTAGTTGATATCTGAAAGAAGATGAGTTCGTCAAGACAAGAGCAGTTTTGTCAGAAACATGGGCATATAGCACACCTTCTAGCAGTGATTGTTGATGATCAATTAATCAGAGCTGCAACATAATTTTGGGATCCTGCATACAAGTGTTTCATCTTTAATGAAGTTGATATGACTCCCACCATCGAAGAATATTCGATCTTGTTGGGTTTGCATCTCAAAACTCTTGACAAGATATATGTCAAAAAATATAAGTCAAGATTTCGTAAAAGTCTGGTACAACTCATGGGGATAGACAAGAAAATTATAGATTCTCATACAAAGAAGAAACAAGAACAAGTTTGCCTATCTTGAAAGTTCTTTCATGAGTTTCTGATGCAACATGCCAATCAAGAACGGGGGTTAGACATATTAGCCTTGGCTATATACGGACTGGTAATATTTTCAAAAGTTTTGGGACACATTGAGATAGCGATGGTTGATTTCTTCGAAAGTGTGATCAATGACTATAATCCTTCAACGGTAATATTAGCAGAGACTATCAGATCTTTGAGTTATTATCGTCAAAATGGAAGGCGCTTCATAAGATGCATACAGTTATTGTACTTGTGGATGAAAAGCCATTTTGAACAAGAAAATAGTGTTTTCTCGAAGCTTTATATCCATAATCATTTTTTGATCAAAGAATTCTGTGAAAGTGGGTGGTCAAAGTGAAAGTCTAAACAAGAATGGATAACTTTCTTACAAAAGTTAGAAAGTGCCAGGGTGAGATGGTTGGCCCCATGGATGAATCGTGAACCTATGTTGTGTTAATGTAGGGATGGTACAGTGGTTCCACTTCTGGGTTTATAGGGAATGACGAATTATGCACCACTCTTAGTGAGAAGGTAATTTAGGGGAGAACAATTTATTCTTATGACTAATGAGCTTCATCAGTTAGATTTCTCTTACAGTGAGCCTAAAGCATTTCAAAAGATGAATGAGATGATTAAAGCAAGGAAAAATCCCTAAAAAGTGAGTCTTAGACCGTTCACTGAAAAAGTCACCTTAGGGTACTTGGTTTGAAGAACAAAGAGAAGACAAGAAATGGTATTCACTTATGAAATCTCTCAACCACCAACAGAAGAAAAATTTGAAGAGACACCATCAGAGTTAGAGTTGGCAACAAAAGAATTTGAGTCTGAAAAGAGCAAGTTAAAGCAAGAAATTCAGAAGCTTCAGGAAGAAAAAGCCCAGTGAAAAGGTAGAACCGAAAGTTATGAAGTTAAAGTTCACAAGATTACTAAAGAACGAGATACAGCTACTGAAGATCTAGCAAAGTTACACCAGGAGCATAAGAGGCTATGTGTGAGAGAAAGAGTCAAAGAGATAACCATTGTCGAGCTTACTGAGGAAAATACAAGATTGAAACAAGAGTATGCCGAATTAGAAGAAGAAACCACCGAAGCACAGGCAGAAATTAACATGCTAAATAGTTATTTGAGTAGGCTAAGTCAAAAATTGGATGAACAAGGAGACCACATCGCTGCATTGATTAGAGAACACAGAGAATTATCATACCAAGTCTGGTGTGATAAAAGAAAGAACTTAAGAAGGTAGAAATACATTGAGCACTTAACAACCCAAATCCATAAAGGGGTATGTAAGGCAAGAGAGATGGTGGAAAAGGCAGAGGCATTAAGACAAGTAGTGACCCCAGTAGGAGAACATGGACAGCGTCTCTTGAACTTCATAGAAGAAGCCAAAGCCCAGTATGAACAG
>NW_019167982.1:258698-281596 GCF_002303985.1 Durio zibethinus | reverse complement strand
CCAAAAAATCGGAAAATTTTGATACTTTCAACTTTTCTCCAAAAATATTTTTTTATTTATTTAAAGAAAATAGAATAACAAAACAAAATAAAAATAAATAAATAAGAAGTAAAAATAAAAATAAAATAAAATAAAGATAAAAAAATATTAAATAAACCTAATCTAATAAATAAATAAATAAATAAATTAAAAAAAAAACCTAGAGCGGCTCAGAGTACGGGTCGGCTCGGCTCGGCTCGACTATCGGCTCGGAGGGGGGAAGACACGCGTGGGTCAGGAAGCGAGTCGAAGCTCGGGTCGGGTCGGATCTCGATAAAACACGCGGATCCTCTAGGTCACTTAAGGCAAAAACGACATCATTTTGGGAGGGTATATAAGCACTTCCCTCTATTTTTCGACAGAAACCTTCTCTCGTCTCTCTCTCTTCTTTCTTTTTCCTCTCATTCTCTCTAAACAGTCGAAGAACTTCGGTTGAATGTTCACCAGATTCTGGAATTTTTCATCGGAATCTGGGTTTTTCATCGGAAGTTCACAGGAAAGTTGGTCGGTTTCTGGGATCCTTCACCGAAAATTGGGCAGCTCGCCAGAAACTTCAAAGTTAGCTAGAATCATCGTCGAAAAATTCAACCTTCGCCGAAAAAATCACCAGAATCTGAAAATTTTCCAGAAATTTTCAGAAAAATTTTCGCCAAAAATCTCTTAAAAAATTATTTTCGATTCCCACAGCTATTCTAACACTTTTCAACCTTCTTTAAGCCTTCAAAAACTCTTCTATACGCCTCTTTTCTCTCAAATTAGTAGCTTTTTGCTCACTGTTTTTCTGTGTGTCTTGCTTCTGTTCCAGAGAGTCCCTTTTATAGGGATTGATCAGAAGAGTTTTTGATCAAACCCTATTTCTTTTTGGACGGGGATTCAATCTGTGAATCCAATCTGGATTCTGATTGAATCCCCATTCTCGATAGGATTCCTCAACAGGATTCAATCATAGTCTTCCAAAATAAAAATCAGATAAAATAAAAAAAATTAATAGATAATTAGAAAAATAATAAAAGATAAATCAAAAAATAATATTATAAGATAATAAAAAAATAATAATAACAGATAAATAAATATATAATTAGATAAATAAAAATACATATAAATAAAATAAAAAAAAAAAAAAAATAAAATATATATAATAAATATAATAATAAATAAATAAATACATAATATAAAAAAATATATACATAAAATATAAAATAAAATAAAATAAAAAGAAAAAAATATAAAAAAAAAATTGGCTTACCCATTTGGACCAGGCCCAATTGATCCGGGCCTGGACCAAATTGGGTGTCTACAGCTGCCCCTCTTTGCACATTTTCTGTGAAACAAAAATTGCGCAAAGACGTAGACACCCAATCAAGACTCAACTCAACATTTTCATTTTTGTTTTTTTGTTTTTGTTTTTTTGTTTTTTGACCAAAGCTCCTCTAAAGAGGCTCAACGACTTTGAGAAACATAAATGGCTCCTCTAAACAGAGGCACACGACTTTGAAAAATAAATTGCTCCTCTAAACAGAGGCACCACGACTTTGAAAAGTAAATTGCTCCTCTAAACAGAGGCACCACGACTTTGGAAAGTAAATTGCTCCTCTAAACAGAGGCACCACGACTTTGAAAAGTAAATTGCTCCTCTAAACAGAGGCACCACGACTTTGGAAAGTAAATTGCTCCTCTAAACAGAGGCACCACGACTTTGAAAAGTAAATTGCTCCTCTAAACAGAGGCACCACACTTTGAAAAGTAAATTGCTCCTCTAAACAGAGGCACCACGACTTTGAAAAGTAAATTGCTCCTCTAAACAGAGGCACCACGACTTTGGAAAGTAAATTGCTCCTTGACAATCATGTCCAAAGGAGTTGAAAGTTGTGTTTGAAGGAATTTCAGGAGATTATGCCCAAAGGTCTTATAAATCAACCCTGATACCAAAAGACATCCTATTTCAAGGATTAGGAACTTACCTGACAAGTTTCTTCTCAAATTTGCAAAATATCTTCATATCTGTCTTCTCTATGTGGGATGTTGGAACACCCTGCTTCTTGAATTTATACACTATACTTTCCTGAAAGTAGTGTATGCTATGCAATGCATATGAATTTCAATGCATGCTATGCAAATGTTGGCCAATTAATTCCTATTCAATGTATGGTACTCAAGTTTCTCAAGCTTTTTCTTGGGCATCAAGCCTTTTGATTCTTCAAAGATCCAATTACACTGCTCTTCTAAGATCGAACCAGTGTAGCTCTTAATTGTCTTTTCCACTCACATTCTTCCTTGTTCAGTTTCTCAATACTTTGGAATAAGCTTCATCAATCGATCATCACTTGACCATCATTCAATGAATTTCTCAGCACTAACAAATTTCAAAACAAGTTTCATCCACCATCACTGGGTCATTACTCATAGGTGTCTCAGCATTAACCATTCCAAAACAAACTTTGTCCACTGATTGTTCTCATCATTCAATCATAACTTGCAAGTCATATCGACCAATTCATCCTTGTACTCATCACTTGGTTATACCACTTTTCAAGATTTGCCCCATTATATTCTTCATTTGATCACATCATATATCTTTCCAAATCATCTCTTTTAGGTTTCTACCATTTCTTCATTTTGTTACCACCATCATCTTAGATTTCTTTTCAAATGAATGCAAGATTTTTTAAACACATATTCATTCATTCATTATCATTTCAAATCTTGACAAATACAATGCAATCAAGCATTTTCTCAATTCATTCTAGGGGTGTAACAATAAGAGAACACAAGGTGAATTATGGTAAAGATAATCAATGAAGATCTATTTTGGTACAAAACAAATGGGAAAGGAAATAAATTGGATACATGTCATTGGGATGGATGGTATGTCCAAATGATGAATATTCAGACAATTCTCAACATTAATCTAGGATTCTTTTTCAAAAACTCATTCCATTTACTGTTGAAGTCATCTTGAGCTTGGCGAACTTTGCCCCAGTCTTTGAGGGATCTTCAGATGTCTTTGATCTTCCATTCATGTGAGCCATTTGACCTGGATCTTTTTTACCAAAATCACCCTTTCAGGTTTTCAATTTGAATTTTTTCATTTTCATTCATTCTTTCTTTTTTTTCTTTTTTTTTTCTCATTTTTCATCCATTGTTGATATCTTTCATACATCAAACTTTAGAGCAATGTAGCATGATTCCATTGCTTCATCATGATACCTTCGCTCAACATATGATCATTCAAGTTGAGTATTCACACTTGATCCAAATGGACTTTTCAAGGTTGTAATGTAGGCCAAGGTGAAGGGTCATAAAAAAATGGATATAATAGGCTCAAAACATGTATTAAAAAGGTTCAAAACCAAAGGATCATTTGATACAACTTGGCATTTTGCCCCACATCGTTTCACTACTTTTTTCTTTCCACACAAAGGATTCTCATTACTTTGCCCCAAGTCATGTGTGGCATTTATTTTTCTTTTTTTTTTTTTTTTATTTTTGAGACCTTTTGTGATTTTTTCAAAAATTACCCCCAGTGTAGAGGGTGATCCTTGGTTGGGTTCTTCCGAAAAAAATCATAATAGGCTCAAAGGGTAGCAATAAATGGTTTTTCGAATGGTAAAAGAAAGATGGCCATTTTTCATCTCAATTGTGAATACTTTTCTTGAACATCATCTATTGAACAAAGCTCATGATCCTGTATAAAAGATTACATATCTTCAAGACATATCTCTTTCACCTCTGGTAATGGCTTACCTTTTTTTTTTGCTCAAATCATCTCCTCATATTAATGTGGATGAGTTCTCAAAATTAAATCTCAGAATTATTGTTATCATTGTCTAAATATTCATCATCTGAAATTTAAGAATGGGAGTATAAAGTTATGAAAGGTAACAGAGCATGGAGTAATGGTCAAGTGAAAGAGAAAAATGTAATGAAATGCATTAACTTGCCTTTATTAAGATGATAACAAGTGAAGTCATATTGCAAAAAAGAAATCTAACATTACTCGAAAAGAAATCTTAAAATGACAAAAAAACCTTCAACCAGCCTTATCTCCATTCTTAAAAATTATCCCCTATATGATCAGGTGAAGAATCTCTATTGACATCTTGCCCCTCAATTCATTGTGACTCTCCGGACCTTTCTGTTCTTGACTTTCACTCAGAACGCTAACATTAGGTGTTGTTGCTTTTCCTTGATCAAAACTTACCATTCCATCATTGATCAACCGTTGCACCTTATGCTTTAAAGCAGTGTAATTTTCAGTAGAATGGCCAGTAATTCCATAGTGGTAGTCGCAGTGGGCTGTAGGATCATACCACTTTGGATAGGGTGGTTTAAGCGGCTCCACATGGCTGGGGGCAATCAAATGGCTATTATAGAGTTCTCGATATAACTCTGTATAAGTCATAGGGATTGGATCAAATACAGGTTTTTCTCGAGTAGTCGTTGTTCTCGTGAACCACTTGCTGGGTTAATAGGGCGAATTTGGGTTCTTGCAGGAGCTTGAATGTTAAGGCTATATGTAAGATCTTGAGGGCTAAAAATTGATCGGTATGTGGATGAATAAGGTGGTTGTGGAGCTAGCTGGTATGGGTAGGATGAGGCATTATTCACAGCAGGATAGTATGGAGAGTAACCTTGGGATGGATAGGGTTGATAACCCCTGAATTGTTGTCTATCAAAGCTCACAGCTTGAGCTTGAGCTTCTTTCTTTTCTGATGCCTTCTTGGTTTCTCCTCCTTTCAACTTACCATTTTTTATGGCACTTTCAATAATTTCTCCAGAGATTACCATGTCGAAAATTCTTTGTTGCATTCCCTATCATCTTTTCATAATAGGGAGACTTCAAAGTGCTGACAAATAACACTGTAGTTTCTTTCTCAGTCAAAGGAGGTTGTACTTGAGAAGCAACATCCCTCCACCTCTGGGCATACTCTTTAAAAGACTCGTTTGCCTTTTTTTAGATTCTGTAAAGACAAACGATCAGGGGCCAAATCGATAATATGTCGATATTGAAGTCATGTGCCATATCGCTCCAAGACGAATGCGGTTCTGTCCAGCTGAACATACCACCTGGCGCTGAGCCAGTAAGGCTATCCTGAAAGACATGCATCAAGAGTTTTTCATCATGAGCATGAGCTGCCATCTTTCGACAATACATGTGATGTGAGTTTTGGGGCACTTTGTACCATCATATTTTTCAAATTTTGGTACTTTGAACTTATGGGAATAACCACATCAGGACTAGGCAGAGCCCAGCAGCATCAACTGACCCATAAAAGCTAAATCCTTCCACAGCCCGTAGCCTTTGCTCTAGCATACTAATCTTGGAGCTTTCCTGAACTTTCCACTCTTATCTTTTCTTTCTCTTCTCTTTTAAATCATCTAGATCAAATTGGTTCTGCTGCTTTTCAGTGAAGACAGGATTTACATAGCTATTATACTGCCCTGGGTTGAAAGCTGATGGCATTCCAGGATATGTTGGATATGCGAAGTGTTGTGGCGGGAACCTCTTGAGTAGACTGGGCTTGAGGTGGGCTAAAACCGAAAGGATATAAAGGGTCAGCCACCTCTTGCAATGGGAAAACTTGTTGGCTTGTATCTTCTTCAACTCTTTTTCCCTTATTCAGCTTATTAAGAGTATCCAGAATCTTACTCAGCTCACTTTCAATCTTCTCTTGTGCTTTTTCTATCTTTTCAAATCTATGAGAATTTTTTCTGCTCCATTTGTCTTGCTCTGGATCTTGTGTTGTATCGATGGGTAGAGTTCTCACTAGATGGAGCTATCCTTGAACCTTTAGCACCATATTATGATTAGAAATGTTATGCTATGCTTTATGTATGATGCTTTGATGCACGAATGAAATGTACATTTTTCTGAATGAAATCTAATATGAAATGGATGCAAATGATTGTGTTAAAACATGATCATGAAAGTAATGCAGATGCATACAATCAGACAAACAACCTAGTTAGTTTCATGGATGAAATGAAAGTGATGCTGATGCGATGCACAATGTTACTATGATAATGAAAATGATGCACAAAGTTAAACCCACAAAATGATTAGAATAAACACCATTTTGTGTCTATAATTTCCAGGGTATATCTATCATCCGGGTAGAAAGGGCCTCTATCCTAGGTTTACGGCACTCTAAGGCTCACTACTATACGTGGTTTAAGGTCAAAGTCCTAAAGGTTCCTGCAAATTGCTTCCTTACATCCTTGTCCATCACAGACTAGTAAGGCACCCTAATCCTCACCATTAATAGGCTACAAGTAGAAAAAGGTTCAATTTAAGTGAGAGTAATTTCGCTAGCCACTACGGAAGGCATTAGACCTCACGAAAGCAATAGGACTTTACGCCCCCTAAGAGGGACGAAGCTCGGTTGTAAGAGCTCAATGTTATTGCACATGCAATGAATGACCATAATTAAGCAAAGGTAAATAAACATAATGAATAATAACACATATATACAAAAAGGTTCAATTTATTAGGCTTTTGGATAACATAATTATTTGCTGGCCTGACTCTCAAAGTCCCCAGTGGAGTCGCCAAGCTGTCATAACGTCTAGATCCGGGATCTATCGCTAGACATTGACTTAGGGAGTCGCCACCAATCTTTTTTATCTAGGTGCGATTGGCCACCTAAAGAATCTGTCCTTTCAGGGAACACCTAAGTTTAAGGGTCCCTAAAAGAATAGGTTCAGGTCTACTAACCAGAACAGGGTTCGGAGTTCGGTTACGTGTGAGGAAGGTTATAGCACCCTCACAACGCCCATCAAAAGATGGTACCAGCTTAAATTTGTGTTATCCAATGAGCCTTAAAATTTTACCAAGTAATTAATTATTGGAAATTATTCTCAATTGACTCTAATACTTTTAGCAAAAAATTGAGAAAATTTCCTCACCTCAAGAGTATGCAAGAAAAACTACTGTTTCACTTGCAGAGGCTCCATCGTCGGATTATTTAAAGAAAAATCAAAATCAAAATAAAAAGGAGGGAAAGAATGATTGTTTTTGGGCAGGAAAATTGATACTTTCAACTTTTCCTCAAAAATTGATTTTTTTGAAAATTTATTTTTAAGGAAAATTGATACTTTCAATTTTCCCAAAAAATGTTTTTCTGAAACTTTGATTTTCAAGGAAAATTGATACTTTCAAATTTTCCTCAAAAATATTTTTTTGAAAATTTATTTTTAAGGAAAATTGATACTTTCAACTTTTCCTCAAAAATATTTTTTTTGAAATTTTATTTTTAAGGAAAATTGATACTTTCAACGTTTCCCAAAAAATGTTTTTTTGAAACTTTGATTTTTAAGGAAAATTGATAGTTTCAACTTTTCCTCAAAACCTTTTTTTGAAAATTTATTTTTAAGGAAAATTGATACTTTTAACTTTTCCCAAAAAATCTTTTTTTGAAAATTTATTTTTAAGGAAAATTGATACTTTCAACTTTTCCCCAAAAATATTTTTTTTTATTTTTATTTAAAGAAAATAGAATAATAAAACAAAAATAAAAATAAAATAAAGATGAAAAGAATATTAAATAAACCTAATCTAATAAATAAACAAATAAATAAATAAATTCAAAAAAAAGAAACCTAGAGCGGCTTGGAGTATGGCTCAACTCGACTCAGCTCAAGGAAGAGAAATGGCTCGGAGAAGCAGCTTGGGATCTCGGCTCGACTCGGCTATCAGCTCGGAGGGGGGAAGACACGCGCGGGTCAGGAAGCGGGTCGACGCTCGGGTTAGGTCAGATCTCGATAAAACGCACGGATCCTCTAGGTCACTTAAAGCAAAAATGACGTCATTTTGAGAAGGTATATAAGGCACTTCCCTCTGTTTTTCGAAGAAACCTTCTCCCCTCTCTCTCTCTTCTTTCTTTTTCCTCTCGCTTCTCTCTAAACGATCGAAGAACTTCGGTTGAATGTTTACCGGATTCTGGAATTTTTCATCGAAAGTTCATCGAAAAGTTAGTCGGTTTCTAGGATCCTTCATCGAAAACTGGGCAGCTCACCGAAAACTTCAAAGTTGGCCGAAATTGTCGCTGAAAAATTCAACCTTCATCGAAAAAATCACCGGAATCTGGAAATTTTCCAGAAATTTCCAGAAAAATTTTCGCCAAAAATCTCTAAAAAATTATTTTCGATTCCCACAGCTATTCTAACACTTCTCAACCTTCTTTTAGCCTTCAAAAACTCTTCTATACGCCTCTTTTCTCTTAAATCAGTAGCTTTTTGCTCACTGTTTTTTTGTGTGTCTTGCTTCTGTTTCAGAGAGTCCCTTTTATAGGGATTGATCAGAAGAGTTTCTGATCAATCCCTATTCCTTTTTGGATGGGGATTCAATCTTTGAATCCAATCTGGATTCTGATTGAATCCCCATTCTCGGTAGGATTCTTCAACAGGATTCAATCACAGTCTTCCAAAATAAAAATCAGATAAAATAAAAAAAATTAATAGATAATTAGAAAAATAATAATAAGATAAATCAACAATAATATTATAAGATGAATAAAAAAATAACAATAACAGATAAATAAATATATAATTAGATAAATAAAAATACATATAAAATAAAATGAAAAAGAAAAAAAGGAAAAAAAATAAAAATATATATTAATAAATAGTAATAATAAATAAATAAATACATAGGATATAAAGGAAAATATATACATAAAATATAAAATAAAAATAAAATAAAAAGAACAAAAATATAAAACAAAATTAGGCTTACCCATTTGGACCAGGCCCAATTGATCCAGGCCTGGACCAAATTGGGTGTCTACATCATAAAACACTTGTTTCAGTTCATAAAAGCTTATTTGAAATAAAATAATATTACTTTATTAATATTTCAAAAATTGATAAGTTAGAGATTTAAAAAATAAGTTAGTTTATCGAATTAGTTCAAATAATTACGGCCATTTGAACAATTATTTATTTCAAATTGTTATGAACTTTTCTTTTGTCATAAAACAATTGCTTTTTATCATACAAACCTATTCAGAATAAAATAATCTAATTTATTAATATTTCAAAAATTGATAGGTAGAAGATTTAAAAAATAAATCTATTTATCGAACCAATTCCTATTTGAACAATTATCTATTTCAAATTGCTATAACCTATTGTTCTGTTATAAAATAATTGTTTAAGTTCATATAAGCTTATTCGAAATAAAATAATACTAATTTAATAATATTCCAAAAATTAATAACTAAGAGATTTAAAAAATAAATTTGTTTGTCGAAGCAGTTCAAATAGTTAAGACTATATGAACAATTATCTATTTCAAATCGTTATGACATTTTGTTTTGTTATAGAACAATTGTTTCAGTTCATACAAGCTCATTCAAAATAAAATAAAACTAATTTATTAATATTCTAAAATTTAATAAGTAAGTGATCTAAAAAGTGAATCTATTTACTGAATCAATTCAAATAATTATGGCCATGTGAACAATTATCTATTTCAAATCATTATTACCCTTTACTTCATTATATAACAAATGTATTTGAAAATTCAAGCTTATTCAGAATAAAATAATACTAATTTATTAATCTTTCAAAAATTAATAAGAGATTTAAAATATAAATCTGTTTATCGAACTAGTTCAAAAAGTTTTGACTATTTGAACAATTGTAAACTTGAAATCGTTATAACTTTTTGTTCTGTCATAAAACAATTATTTTTGTTCATACAAGTTTATTTGGAATAAAATAACACTAATCTAATAATATTCCAAAAATTAATAACTAAGAGAATTAAAAAATAAATTTTTTTCTAAACTAGATGAAATATTTAAGACTATACGAACAATTATCTACTTCAAATCATTATGACCTTTTGTTTTGTCATAAAATAAGTTTTTTTGAATTCATAGTAGCTTATTTAGAAAAAAAAATTAATTTATTAATATTTCCAAAATTAATAAATGAGAGAATTAAAAAATAATTCTAAATACTTTCAAATAGCTATGACTATTTGAGCAATTATCTCTTTTAAATCATTATGACCTTTTGTTTTGTCATAAACCAATTATTTTTGTTCATAAAAGCTTATTCGAAATAAAATAATACTAATTTATTAAAATTCAAAAAATTAATAAGTAAAAGATTTAAAAAATAAATTTGTTTACCTAAAGAGTTTAAATATTTATGACTATTTAAACAATTATTTATTTCAAATCATTATGATATTTTGTTTTGTCAAAAATAATTGTTTCTATTCATAAACATTTATTCGAAATAAAATAATATCAATTTATTAATATTCTAAACATTAATAAGTTGGAGATTTAAAAAATAAATCTGTTTACCAAATAAGTTCAAATAGTCATGTCCATTTGAACTATTATCTCTTTCAAATTGTTATGAAATTTTGTGTCACAAAATAATTGTTTTTATTCATACAAAATTATTTAGAATAAAATAACACTAATTTATGAATATTTCAACAATTAGTAAAACATTTAAAAACTAAATCCATTTACCGAACCAATTTAAATAGTTTGACTATTGAACAATTATCTATATCAAATCATTATGATCTTTGTTTTGTCATAAAACAATTGTTTCTATTCATATAAAGCTTATTCGGAGTAAAATAATTGCTAAACTAATCATATTCTAAAAATTAATAAGAGATTCAAAAATAAATGCGGCTTGTCGATTTGTTCAAAATAGTGAAAACGATTAAAATAATTATCTATTTCATATCATTCTAACATTTTGTTTAGTCATAACATAATTGTTTCGATCTATACATACTTATTTGAAATAAAATAATGCTATTGTATTAACATTCAAAAATTAATAAGCAAAAAATAAAAAAATTAAGTCTTTTTTACTGAACAAGTTCAAATAGTTATGACTATTTGAACAATTATCTATTTAAAATCATTATGATCTTTTGTTTTATCATAAAACAATTGTTTCGGTTCATAAAAGCTTATCCAAAATAAAATAATATTACTTTATTAATATTTCAAAAATTGAGAAGTTGGAAATTTAAAAAATAAATTAGTTTATCAAATCAATTCAAATAATTATGGCCATTTGAACAATTATCTATTTCAAATTGTTATAAACTTTTTCTTTGTCATAAAACAATTGTTTTTCATCATACAAGCCTCTTTGGAATAAAATAATACTAATTTATTAATATTTAAAAAATTAATAAGTAGGAGATTTAAAAATCAATATGCTTACTGAACCAGTTCAAATAGTTATGATTATTTGAACATTTATATATTTCAAATTGTTATAATATTTTGTTTTGTCATAAAACAATTATTTATCTTCATACAAGCTTATTTGAAATAAAATAGTACTAATCTAATAATATTATGAAAATTCATAACTAAAAGATATAAAAAATAAATATGTTTACCGAACCAATTTAAATAGTTAAGATGATATGGATAATTATTTATTTCAAATCATTATGACCTTTTGTTTTGTTGTAAAACAAATATTTTTGTACATATAAGTTTGTTCAAAATAAAATAATATTAATTTATTAATATTTTGAAAATTAATAAGAGTTTAATAAATAAATCTATTTACCAAACTAGTTCAATAAATTATAACTATTTAAATAATTATTTATTTCAAATTGTTATGACCATTTGTTTTGTCATAAAATAATTGTTTCTATTAATACAATCTTATTCTTAATAAAGTAATGCTAATTTATTAATATTCTGAAAATTAATAAGTAATGGATTTAAAAAATGAATCTGTTGGCTTGACCAATGCAAATAGTTATAACTTTTGAATAATTATTTATTTCAAATCATTATGACCTTTTGTTTTGTCACAAAACAATTGTTTTTTTTTGTACAAGCTTATTCAGAATAGCATAATTCTATTTTATTAATATTTCAAAAATTAATAAGTAAGAGATTTAAAAACTGAATATATTTATTAAGCAAGTTTAAATAGTTATGACTATTTGAACAATTACCTATTTCAAATTGCTATAACCTTTTGTTTTGTCATAAAATAATTTTATTCTATTGATACAAGCTTATTTCAATTAAAATATATGAATTTATTAATATTCATACAATTAATAAGTAAAAGATTTAAAAAAAACTCTGTTTATGGAATAAATTCAAATAGTTATGACTATTTGAACAATTATTTATTTGAAATCATTATGACTTTTTGTTTTGTCGTCAAAAAATATTTTTGTTCATATAAGCTTATTTGAATTAAAATAATATTAATGTATTAATATTTTGACAATTAATAAGCAAAAGATTCTTAAAATAAATATGTTTACCAAACAAGTTTAAATAGTCATGACTATTTGAATAATTATCTATTTCATATCGTTATGACTTTTTGTTTCATCATAAAACAATTGTATCAGTTCATATAGGCTTATTCAAAATAAAATAATACTAAGTTATTAATATTTTGAAAATTATTGAGTAAGAGATTTAAAAAATGATTCAATTTACCGAACAAGTTCAAATAGTTACAACTACTTGAACAATTTTCTATTTTAAATCATTATGATATTTTATTTTGTCAGAAAATAATTGGTTCTATTCATACAAGTTTATTCCAAATAAAATAATAAAAATTCATTAATATTTCAAAAATTAATAAGTAAAAATTAAAAAAATAAATCTGTTTTTTGAATACGGTCAAATAGTTATGACTCTAGCCTTAACTATTTGAACTAGTTTGGTAAACAAATTTTTTTTTTAAATCTCTTAGTTATTAATTTTCACAATATTATTAGATTAGTATTATTTTATTTCCAATAAGCTTGTATGAACATAAATAATTGTTTTATGACAAAACAAAATGTTATAATGATCTGAAATATATAACTATTCAAATAGTCATAACTGTTTGAATTAGTTCGGTAAATAGATTTATTTTTTAAATCTCATTCTCATTAATTTCTGAAATATTAATAAATTAGTACTATTTTATTCTAAAATAGGTTTATATGATGAAAAACAATTTTTTGATGACAAAACAAAAGTTCATAATGATTTCTAATAGATAATTGTTCCAATGGCTATAATTATTTGAACTGATTCGATAAATTGATTTAGCTTTTAAATCTACAACTTCTCAATTTTTTAAAATTAATAAAGTAATATTATTTATTTTGGATAAGCTTTTATGAACTAAAATAGTTATTTTATTATAAAACAAAATGTCATAATGATTTTAAATAGATAGTTGTTTAAATAGTCAGAACTATTTAAATTTGGTCAATAAATAGATTTATTTTTTTTAATTTCTTACTAATTTTTTGAATGTTAATAAAATAATATTATTTTATTTCGAATAAGCATGTATTAACTGAAATAATTATTTTATGACTAAATAAAAAGGTCAGAACAATTTGAAATAGATAATTGTTCTAATAGCCTTAACTATTTGAATTGGTTTGGCAAACACATTTATTTTTGAAATCTCCTACTTATTAATTTTAGAATATTATTAGTTTAGCAATATTTTACTCCAAATAAACTCGTATAAACAGAAACAATTGTTTCATGACAAAATAAAGATCATAACATTTGAGATAAATAATTGTTCAAATAGTCATAACAATTTGAATTAGTCCAGCAAACAGATTTAGTTTTTAAATTTCTTCTTAATTTTTGAAATATTAATAAATTAGTATTATTTTATTTTGAATAATTTTGTATGAATAAAAACAATTGTTTTATGACAAAACAAAATATCATAATGATTTAAAATAGATAATATTTCAAATGGACATGACTATTTGAACTTTTTGGGTAAACAAATTAATTCTTTAAGTCTCCAACCCATTAATTTTATAACATTAATAAATTAGTATTATTTAATTTCAAATAAAATAGTATGAATAGAACCAATTGTTTGATAACAAAATGAAAGGTTATAATGATTTAAAACAGATAATTATTCAAATAGTCAAAACTATTTAAAATGGTTTGATAAATAGATTTACTTTTTAAATCTCTTACTGATTAATTTTTTAAATATTAATAAATTAGTATTATTTTATTTCGAACAAACTTATATAAACAAAAACAATTGTCTTATGACATAACAAAAAGTAATAATGATTTGAAATAGATAATTATCAAATAGTTATAATTATTTAAACTAGTTTAGTAAATAGAATTATTTATTAAATCTCTTACTTATAAAATTTAAAATATTAATAAATTAGTATTATTTTATTTTGAATAAAGTTGTATGAGCTGAAATAATTGTTTTATGACAAAACAAAATGTCATAACGATTTGAATTAGATAATTGTTCATATAGTCTTAACTATGTGAATTGGTTCAGCAAACGTACTTATTTTTTAAATCTCTTAGTTATGAATTTTTTGAATATTACTAAATTAGTATTATTTTATTCCAAATAAACTTATATGAACAAAAATAATTGCTTTATGATAGAATAAAAGGTTATAACAATTTGAAATAGATAAATTTTCAGATAGTCATAATTATTTGAACTAGTTTATTAAATAAATAAATTTTTTAAATCTCTTACTAATTCTTGAAATATTAATAGTATTATTTTATTTCAAATAAGTTTGTATGTTGAAAAACAATTGTTTTATGACAAAACGAAAGGTAATAACAATTTTATTTCAAATAAGCTTGCATGTTGAAAAACAATTGTTTTATAACAAATTGAAATAAATAATTGTACAAAAGGCTATCACTATTTGAACTTATTAAAAAAACTAATCTATTTTTTAAATCTCTTACTTATTAATTTTTGAAATTAATAAAGTAGTATTATTTTATTTTAGAGATGCTTTTATGAACTAAAACAATTGTTTTATGACAAAACAAAAGTTCATAATAATTTTAAATAGATAATTGTTCAAATAATCATAACTATTTGAACTTGTTCGATAAACAGATTTATTTTTGCAAATCTTATGCTTATTAATGTTTTTAATGTTAATAAATTAATATTATTTTATCTCATATAGGCTTGTATGAACTGAAACAATTATTTGATGACTAAACAAAAGGTCAGAACAATTTGAAATAGATAATTATTTTAATAGTCTTAACTATTTGATCTAATTCGACAAACCCAATTATTTTCTAAATCACTTATTAATTTTTGAAATACTATTAAATTAGTATTGTTTTTATCAAAATAAGCTTGTATGATCAGAAACTATGTTTTATGACAAAACAAAGATCGTAATGATTTGAGATTGATATTTGTTCAAATAGTTGTAACTAGTTGAACTGATTTGGAAAACAATTTTAGTTTTTAATCTCTTGTCTATTAATTTTTTAAATATTAATAAAGTAGTATTATTTTATTTTAGATAAGTTTTTATGAACTTAAACAATTGTTTTATGACAAAACAAAAAGTCAAAACAATTTTAAATAGATAATTGTTCAAATATTCATATATGTTTGAACTTGTTTGGCAAATAGATTTATTTTTTCAAATCTCTTGTTTATTAATTTTTTGAATGTTAATAAATTAGTATTATTTTGTTTTGAATAAGTTTGTATGAATTGAAATAATTGTTTTATGACTAAACAAAAGGTAAGAACGATTTGAAATCGATAATTGTTCTAATAGTCTTAACTATTTAAACTAATTTGACAAACACATTTATTTTTTAAATTTCTTACATATTAATTTTTGAAATATTATTAAATTAGTACTATTTTAATCTGAATAAGCATGTATGAAAAGAAATAATTATCCTATGATAAAATAAAGATCATAACAATTTGAGATAGATAATTGTTCAAATAGTCATAAATATTTGAATTGATTTAGTAAACAGAGTTATTTTTTAAATCTATTATTAATTTTCAAAATATTAATAAATCAACATTATTTTAATTCTGAATAATTCTTTATGAACAAAAATAATTGTTTCATGACAAAACAAAAGGTCATAATGATTTGAAATAGATAACTATTCAAATGGACATGATTATTTGAATTTGTTTGGTAAACAAAGTTATTTTTTAAATCTCCTACCTATTAGTTTCCAAAAAATTAATAAATTAGTATGTTTTATTTCGAATAAACTTGTATGAATAGAAACAATTGTTTTGTGACAAAACTATTTGAAATAAATAATTGTTCAAATAGTTAACTATTTGCGCTTGCTAGGTAAACAAATTTATTTTTAAATCTTTTACTCATTAATTTTTGGAATATTAATAAATTAGTATTATTTTGTTCTAAATAAGCTTGTATGAATAGAAACAATTGGTTTCTGACAAAATAAAAGGTTGTAACTTTTTGAAAAGATAATTTTACAAATAGTTAAATCTATTTGAACGTGTTTAAAAAATAGATTTATTTTTTAAATTTTTACTTATTAATTTTTGGAATATTAATAATTTTATTGTTTATTTAAAATAAGCTTGTATGAACAGAAACAATTGTTTTATGACAAAACAAAAGGTCATAACGATTTAAAATAAGTAATTGTTCAAATAGTAAAAACTATTTGAACTTGTTCGGTAAACAGATTCATTTTATAAATCTCTTACTCAATAATTTTTAGAATATTAATATATTAATATTATTTTGTTTCAAATAAGCCTATATGAACTGACACAATTGTTTTATGACAAAATAAAAGGTCATAATGATTTGAAATAGATAATTATTCAAATAGTTATGACTATTTGAACTTGTTCAGTAAACATATTTTTTTTTTTAAAAATCTTGTACTTATTAGTTGCCAAAATATGAAGAAATTAATATTATTTTAACCCGAAATAAGCTTGGTTGAACAAAAACAATTATTTTATGACAAAACAAAAAGTTATAACGATTTGAAATAAATAATTGTTCAAATAGTCATAAGTATTTGAATTTATTTGGTAAAAAAATTTATTTTTTAAATCTTTTACTTATTAATTGTTTGAATATTACTAAATTTGCATTGTTTTATTTGAAATAAGTTTCTATGAATAGAAAAAATTATTTTATGACAAAACAAAAGGTTATAGTGATTTGAAATGCATAATTGTTCAAATAGTCATAATTGTTTAAACTTGTTCGATAAACAGATTAATTTTTAAATCTCTTATTAATTTTTGAAATATAAATAAATTAGAATTATGTTATTTTGAATAATTTTGTACGAATAGAAACAATTGTTTTATGATAAAACAAAAGATCATAACAATTTGAAATAGAAAATTGTTTAAACAGTTATAACTATTTGATCAAGCCAATAGTTTCATTTTTTAAATATGTTATTTATTAATTTTTAAAATATTAATAAATTAGCATTACTTTATTCAAAATAAGGCAATATAAATAGAAACAATTGTTTAATGACAAAACAAATGATCATAACGATTTGAAATAAATAACTGTTCAAATAGTAATAGGTAATTGAACTAGTTTAGTAAATAGATTTATTTTTTAAATCTCTTGCTTATTAATTTTCAAAATATTAATAAATTAATATTATTTTATTCCAAACAATCTTATATGAACAAAAATAATTGTTTTATGACAAAACAAAAGCTCATAATGATTTGAAATAGATAATTGTTCAAATGGTCATAATTATTTGTACTGGTTTGGCAAATAAAATTATTTTTAAATATCTTACTTATTAATTTTTGAAATATTAATAAATTTGTTTTACAACAAGACAAAAAGTCATAACGATTTGAAATAAAGAATTGTTCATATAGCCTTAACTATTTAAAGTAGTTGGGAAAACAAGTTTATTTTTTAAATATCTTAGTTATTAATTTTCAAAATATTATTACATTAATATTATTTTATTCTGAATAAGCTTATATGGACAGAAATAATTGTTTTATGATAGAACAAAAGATTATAGCAATTTGAAATATATAATTGTTTAATAGTAATAACTGTTTGAACTAGTTTAGTAAACAAATTTATTTTTTTAGATCTCCTACTTATTAATTTTTGAAATATTAATAAATTAGTATTATTTATTCCAAATAGGCTTGTATGATGAAAAACAATTGTTTTATGACAAAACAAAAGTTCATAGCGATTTGAAATAGATATTTGTTCAATGGCCATAATTATTTGAACTAATTCGATAAACTAATTTTTTTTAAATCTCTAACTTATGAATTTTTGAAATATTAATAAAGTAATATTATTTTATTTTTGATAAACTTTTATGAATTGAAATAATTGTTTTATGATAAAATAAAAAGTCATAATGATTTTAAATAGATAATTGTTCGAATAGTCATAACTATTTGAACTTGTTCGGTATACTGATTTATTTTTTTAATTTTTTGCTTATTAATTTTTTGAATGTTAATAAATTAGTATTATTTTATTTCAAATAAGAATGTATGAACTGAAACAATTATTTTATGGCTAAACAAAGGGTCAAAATGAGTTAAAATTTGTTCAGTAAATATATTTATTTTTTTAAATCTCTTTCTTATTAATTTTTCAAATGTTAATAAATTAGTAGTAATTTATTCTGAATAAGCTTCTATGAATTGAAACAATTGTTTTATGACTAAACAAAAGATCAAAATGATTTGAAATAGATAATTGTTCTAATAGTCTTAACCAATTGAACTAATTCGATAAACAAATTTATTTTTTAAATCTCTTATTAATTTTTGAAATATTATTAAATTAGTATTATTTTAATAAAAAAAGCTTGTATGAACAAAATAATTGTTTTATGACAAAAGAAAGGTCATTACGATTTGAAGTAGATAATCATTCATATAGTCTTAACTATTTGAACTAGTTTGGCAATTAGATTTACTTTTTAATTTTCTTAGTTATTATGTTTCAAAATATTATTAAATTAGTAGTATTTTATTCTAAATAAAATAGTATGAACATAACCAATTGTTTGATGACAAAATAAAAGGCTATAATGATTTGAAATAGATAATTATTCAAATAGTCAAAACTATTTGAAATGGTTTGGTAAATAGTTTTACTTTTTAAATCTCTTACTGACTAATTTTCTAAATATTAATAAATTAGTATTATTTTATTTTGAACATACTTATATCAACAAAAGCAATTGTCCTATGACAAAATAAAAAGTAATAACGATTTGAAATAGATAATTGTTCAAATAGTTATAATTATTTAAACCAATTAGATAAATAGAATTATTTTCTAAATCTCTTACTTATAAATTTTTGAAATATTTCTAAATTAGTTTTATTCTATTTTGAATAATCTTGTATGAGCTAAAATAATTGTTTTACGACAAAACAAAATGTCATAATAATTTGAAATAAATAATTGCCATATAGTCTTAACTATTTGAACTGGTTTAGCAAACGAATTTATTTTTAAATCTCTTAGTTATTAATTTTTAGAATATTACTAAATTAGTATTATTTTATTCCAAATAAGTTAACTTGATCGGTAAACAAATTCATTTATTCAAATCTCTTGCTTACTAATTTTTCAAATGTTAATAAATTAGTATTATTTTATTTCGAATAAGCTTATATGAACTGAAACAATTATTATATGACTAACAAAATGGTCAAAATGATTTGAAATAGATAATTATTCTAATAATCTTCACTATTTGAACTGATTTGGCAAAAACTTTTCTTTTTTAAATCTCTTATTGATTTTTAAAATATTATTAAATTAGTATTATTTTTATCCAAATAAGCTTGTATAATTAGAAACAATTGTTTTATGAGAAAACAAATATCATAACAATTTGAAATTGATGTTTGTTCAAATTATCATAATTATTTGAACTAGTTCGAAAAACAACTTTAGTTTTTAAATCTCTTGCTTATTAATTTTTGAAATATTAATAAAGTAGTATTTCGAAAAAGTTTTTATGAATTAAAACAATTGTTTTATGACAAAACAAAAGGTCATAACAACTTTAAATAGATAATTATTCAAATAATCAAATCTATTTGAGTTTGGTAAATAGATTTATTTTTTCAAATCTCTTGCCCACTAATTTTTTGAATGTTAATAAAGTAGTATTATTTTATTCTGAATAAGCTTGTATAAATTGAAATAATTGTTTTATGACTAAACAAAAGGTCAAAACGATTTGAACTAGATAATTATTATAATAGTTTTAACTTTTTAAACTGCTTTGACAAATAAATTTATTTTTTAAATATCTTACTGATTAAGTTTTAGAATATTATTAAATTAGTATTCTTATAATTCAAATAAGCTTATATGGAAAGAAATAATTGTTTTATGACAAAATAAAGATCTTAACGATTTGCAATAGATAATTATTCAAATAGTCATAACTATTTGAACTAATTCAATAAACAAATTTAGTTTTTAAATCTCTTATTAATTTTCAAAATATTAATAGATCAGTATTATTTTATTCTGGATAATTTTGCATGAATAGAAACAATTTTTTTATGACAAAATAAAAGGTCATAACAATTTGATTTAGATAATTGTTCAAATGGACATAATTATTCAAACTTGTTCAGTAAATAGATTTATTTTTTAAATCTCCTACCTATTAGTTTTCAAATTTTTAATAAATTAGTATTATTTTATTTTGAATAAAACTGTATGAACAAAAATAACTATTTTATGACGAAACAAAAGATCATAACTATTTGAAATAAATAATTGTTCAAATAGTCATAACTAATTGAACTTGCTTGGTAAACAAATTTATTTTTGAATATTAATAATCTAGTATTATTTCGACTATGCTTGTATGAATAGAAACAATTGGTTTATGACAAAACAAAAGGTCATAACTATTTGAATGTGTTCAGAAAATAAATTTATTTTTTAAATTTTTAGTTATTAATTTTTGGAATATTAATAAATTTATAATATTTTATTTGAAATAAGCTTGTATGGACAAAAATAATTGTTTTATGACAAAACAAAATGTCATAATGATTTAAAATAGATAATTGTTTAAATAGTCATAACTATTTGAGCTTGTTTAGTCAATAGATTCATTTTTTAAATCTCTTACTCAATAATCTTCAGAATATTAACAAATTAGTATTATTTTATTTTGAATAAGCCTATATGCACTGATACAATTGTTTTATATGAAACAAAAGGTCATAACAATTTGAAATAGATAATTATTCAAATAGTTATGACTATTTGAACTTGTTCAGTAAACATATTTATTTTTAAAATTTGTTACTTGTTAATTGTTGAAATATTAATAAAATAATATTATTTTAATTTGAATAAGCTTGTATGAACAAAAACAATTGTTTTATGACAAAACAAAAGTCATAACAGTTTGAAATAAATAATTGTTCAAATAGTCATAACAATTTGAACTTGTTCAATAAATAGATTTATTTTTTAAATCTTTTACATATTAAATGTCTTAATATTAAAAAATATACATTATTTTATTTGAAGTAGGCTTGATGAATAGAAAAAATTATTTTATGACAAAACAAAAAGTTATAGCGATTTTAAATAGATAATTATTCAAATTATCATAATTATTTAAACTTGTCCAGTAAACAAATTCATTTTTTAAATCTCTTAATTATTAATTTTTAGAATACTAATAAATTGGCATTATTTTATTTCAATATACTTATATGAACTAAAACAATTCTTCTATGACAAAACAAAAGGTCATAACAATTTGAAATAGATAATTATTCATATAGATATGACTAATTGATCTAGTTCAGTAACCATATTTATTTTAAAATTTTTCACTTATTAATTGTCAAAATATTAATAAATTAGTATTATTTTAATCCAAATAAGCTTATATGAACAGAAACAATTTGTTTTATAATAGAACAGAAAGTCATAAGGATTTGAAATAAATAATTTGTCAAATAGTCATAACTATTTAAACTAGTTTGATAAATAGATTTATTTTTTAAATCTCTTATTAGTTTTCGAAATATTAATATATTAGTATTACTTTTATTCTGAACAAACTTATACGAACAAAAACATTTATTTTATGACAAAACAAAAGGTTATAACGATTTGAAATAGATAATTGTTCAAATAGTCATAATTATTTGAATTGGTTAGGTAAACATAATAATTTTTTTAAATCTCTTACTAATTAATTTTGAAATATTAATAAATTCATTTTATTTTATTTTGATATAAGCTAGTATGAATTCAAAAAATTGTTTTATGACAAAATAAAAGTCATGACGTTTTGAAACAGATAATTGTTATTATAGTCTTAAATATTTGAAATGGTTCGACAAACAAATTTATTTTTAATTCTCTTACTTATTAATTTTTGGAATATTATTAGATTAGTATTTATTTATTCCGAATAAGCTTGTATGAATAGAAATAATTGTTTTATGATAGAACAAAAGGTTATAACAACTTGAAGTATACAATTGTTGAAATAGTCATAACTATTTGAACTAGTTTGGTAAATAGATTTATTTTTTAAATCTCTTATTAATTTTTGATAGATTAATAAATTAGTATCATTTTATTTTGAATAAGCTTGAATGATTGAAAACATTTTTATATGACCAAGCAAAAGGTAAAAATGATTTGAAATAGATAATTGTTGAAATGGCCATAATTATTTGAAATGCTTTGGTAAATAGATTCACTTTTTAAATCACTTACTTATTAATAAATTTGTATCATTTTATTTCAAATAAGCTTGTATGAACTAAAACAATTGTTTTATAACAAAACAAAAGGTCATAACAATTTGAAATACATAATTGGTCATGTAGTCTTACTGTTTGAATTGCTTCTACAAACAGATTTATTTTTTAAATCTTTTAGTTATTAATTTTTGAAATATTATTAAATTAGTATTATTTTATTTCGAATAAGTTTGTGTAAACTGAAATAATTATTTTATAATAAAAAAGGTTATAATGATTTAAAATAGGTAATT
>NW_019167982.1:0-257698 GCF_002303985.1 Durio zibethinus | reverse complement strand
AATTTATTAATATTTCAAAAGTTAATAAGTAGGAAATTTAAAAAATAAATATGTTTATCAAACCAGTTTTTATTTGAATAATTATCTATTTCAAATTGCTATAACCTTTTGTTCTACTATAAAATAATTGTTTCAATTCACACAAGCTTATTAGGAATAAAATAATATTAATTTAATAATATTTCAAAAATTAATAACTAAATTTTTTTTTAAAAAAATCTATTTACCAAAGCAATTCAAACATTTAAGACTATACAAAAAATTATCTATTTTGAATTGTTTTGACCTTTTCTCTTGTCATAAAACAATCGTTTCAGTTCATACAAGATTGTTTGAAATAAAATAATACAAATTTATTAATATTCCAAAAATTATTAAGTAAGTGATTTAAAAAGTGAATATGTTTACCGAATCATTTCAAATACTTAGGGCCATTTCAACAATTATCTATTTCAAATCATAGTTACCTTTTGTTTGGTCATATAACAAATGTTTTTGATCATTCAAGCTTATTTGAAATAAAATAATACTAATTTACAAATATTTCAAAAATTAATATGTAAAAGATTTAAAAAATAAATCAATTTACCAAACCAATTTAAATAGTTATGACTATCTGAACAATTATATATTTTAAATTATTATAACCTTTTGTTATGTCATAAAATAATTATTTCTGTTCACACAAGTTTATTCGAAATAAAATAATACTAATGTAATAATATTCTGAAAATAAATAACTAAGAGATTTAAAAAAATAAATTTGCTTGCCAAACCAATTCAAATAGTTAAGGCTATATGAACAATTCTTTATTTCAAAATGTTATGACCTTTTGTTTTGCCGCAGAACAATTTGAGTTCTTAGTAACTTATTCAGAATAAATTAAAATAAATTTATTAATATTTCAAAAATAAATAAGTAAGATATTTAAAAAATAATTCTATTTGCCAAACCTGTTCAAATAATTATGACTATTTGAACAATTATTTATTTCAAATCAGTATGACGTAAAACAAATATTTTTGTTAATATAAATTTGTTCAAAATATAATAAGATTAATTTATTAATATTTTGAAAAATAAGAAGTAAGTGATTTAAAAAATAAATCTAGTACTAAACCGTTCAATTAGTTATAACTATTTGAACAATTATTTATTTCAAATCGTTATGACCATTTATTTTGTCATAAAATAATTGTTTCATTCATACAATCTTATTTGGAATAAAGTAATGCTAATTTATTAATATTTTGAAAGTTAATGTAATTGATTTAAAAATGAATCTATTGGCCTGACTAGTGCAAATAGTTATGATTGCTTGAACAATTATCTATTACAAATTCTTATGACCTTTTGTTTTATCACAAAATAATTATTTCTGTTTGTACAAGCATATTCGAAATAACATAATTCTAATTTATTAATATTTCAAAAATTAATAAGTAAGAAATTTAAAAAATTAATTTATATACCTAACAAGTTCAAATAGTCTTAACGATTTGACCAATTATCTATTTCAAATTGCTATTATCTTTTTATTTTCTCATAAAACAATTTTTTTTCTATTCACACAAGCATATTTCAAATAAAATTAATAAGTAAAATATTGAAAAAATAAATCTATTTACCTAATAAGTTCAAATAGTTATGACTATTTAAAAAATTATTTATTTCAAATCATTATGACTATTTTGTTTTATCATAAAACAATTTTTTTTCTTCATACAAACTTATTTGGATTAAAAGAATATGAGTTTATTAATATTTTACCAATTAATAAGTAAAAGATTTTAAAATAAATTTGTTTACCGAATAAGTTCAAATAGTCATAACTATTTAAATAATTATCTATTTCAAATTGTTATGACCTTTTGTTTCATTATAAAACAATTGTACTAGTTCATATAGGCATATTCTAAAAATTAACAAGCAAGAGATTTAAAAAAAAATGAATCTGCTTACTGAACAAGTTCAATTAGTTATGACTATTTGAACAATTATCTATTTCAAATCATTATGACCTTTTATTTTGTCATGAAGCAATTGTTTCTATTCATACAAACTTATTCCGAATAAAATAATTAAAATTGTTAATATTGCAAAAATTAATAAGTAAAAGTTAAAAAATAAATCTATTTCTAAACTCGTTCAAATAGTTATGACTATTTAACTATTTGAACAATTATCTATTTCAAATAGTAATGACCTTTTATTTTGTCATAAACCAATTGTTTCTATTCATAAAAGCTTATTCAAAAAAAATAATACTAATTTATTAATATTCCAAAAATTAATAACTAAAATATTTAAAAAATAATCTATTTACTGAGCAAGTTAAAATAGTAATGACTATTTGAACAATTATTTTTTTCAAATAGTTATGCTATTTTGTTTTGTCATAAAATTATTTCTATTCAAACAAGTTTATTCTAAATAAAATCATACTAATTTATTAATATTCTGCAATTTAATTGATAGGAGATTTAAAAAATAAATTTGTTTACCGAACAAGTTCAAATAGTCACGTCCACTCGAAGAATTATCTATTTGAAATTGTTATGACCTTTTGTTTTGTCGTAAAAAAATTATTTCTGTTCATACATATTCTACAATTTAATAGGTAAGAGATTTAAAAAATAAATTTGTTTATTGAACAAGTTGACATAGTCATGTTCACTTGAACAATTATCTATTTCAAATTGTTATGACCTTTGTTTTATTGTAAAAAAATTGTTTCTGTTCATACAAAATTATTGAAAAAAAAAATAATATTGATTTATTAATATTTTGAAAATTAATAAGAGATTTAAAAACTAAATTTGTTTATCTAACCAGTTCAAAATAGTTATGACTATTTTAACAATTATCTACCTCAAATCGTTATGATCTTTATTTTTTCATAAAACAATTGTTTCTTTTCATACAAGCATATTTGGATTAAAATAATATTAATTTAATAATATTCCAGAAATTAATAATTAAGAGATTTAAAAATTAAATATATTTGTTAAACCAATTCAAATAGTTAGGACTATTAGATTAATTATCTATTTCAAATCGTTCTAATCTTTTGTTTAGTCATAAAATAATTACTGTAGTTCATACAAGCTTATTCGGAATAAAATAATACTAATTTATTAACTTTCGAAAAGTTAGTAACCAAGAAATTTTAAAAAATAAATCTATTTACTGAATGAGTTCAATTATTTAAAATTGTTATAACCTTTTGTTTTGTAATAAAACAATTGTTTCAGTTCATAAAAACTTATCTAAAATAAAATAATACTACTTTATTAATATTTTAAAAATTGTTAAGTAAGAGATTTAAAAACTAAAGCTATTTTTCGAACCAGTTTAAATAGTTATAACTATTTAAACAAATATCAATCTTAAATCATTATTGTTAGCCTTGAATTGATCCTTATTTTGAAATGACAAAACATTAAAGCTAAACAAACTTGATCAAGATTTTAAAAAAGGATTTATTTAGTACATGTTCTTAAGTTTTATATTTTGGTACTAAATAAATAATATGATTTTCAAAGTTTAAACAAACCTTTCTTGGTGTCATATTTCTCAAACCAAATCTATCTTTAAAGATTACTTATTTGAGCGTAAATGAAAGTCCAATTGTTATTTTAAAAGTGAACTTATTGATTTTGGACTTAATATAATTTTGATAATATTAGTTTTGAGAAATAGATTAACTTAAGAAAGCTATTTTTCAAGAACAAAGTTTCCCAACATTGAACTTGTTTTATTTTTTTGTATTAATTCACAAAGTTTTAATATTTTAATTTTATATGATTGGAAAGCTCTTTGAGTCTACTTTCTAATGGATCAAACAAAATCTAAATCTAAATTTTCTAAGAAAAGATTTTGAATTTTTATTAGACACTCTGCAGTTGTCAAAAAAACTATATAAGGCATAACTTTGAAAATTCACTATAATTCATACACAGTGAATTAGGTGATGAACTTTATATGGATAGAAAGCCCTTTAAGTATAGTTTTTAAATCTTTAAACTTTTTGTGATTTGGATTTGTATGACTTAAGATATGATCAAATTAGTGAGTAGAGTGCATAACAAGAGATAACCACCTAGCCACTGATATGATCGATCCCCCATGGAAGGGATCGATCGGTTCTGGGTGAAAACACTCCAACAATTACTTTTTGGTGCTTCCAATGGCTATTTTCTTCTCCTAAACACTTTTAATGGCTACCTCTTTAATTTCTCTATAAATTGGGCACTCCAACATACCAAGAAGATTGATGAATCAAAAGAGCAAGAGCCAATAAACCACATTTTCATTCTCTCAAAGAATCAAGAGTTTTTAGAGCTTTAAAGTCCATATCTTTGTATTTATTGTATCCAATTTTTATTTGTTGTTCATTCATCATTTTCTTGTACTTAAACTTAGTAAACACTTAGCCTTAGAGAGGTTGTTCTATTGTTTGCAAAATTACCTTTGATATACAAGGGTGGAAGAGAACAAGAGGTGAGGTATCTTCTTAAGAGCTTTGTAGTGAGATTGGGTAAAATACCACAAAGGGTATAGGTTTCTATCTTAAGCCTTAGAAAGAAAAAGATAGGTTGTATTTTCAATTCAAGAATAGTGGATTGAAGCCTTAGTGTGGACAACCAAGAAGAGAGGACGTAGGTGCCTTGTGAAGAAGGATCGAACTCTATAAATCATTGTGTTTGATTTCTCTATCCCTATCTCCTTACAATTTATTGTTGTTTATATTTGATTTTAGATTCATTAATTATTATTGTTTGCATTATATTTTCATCAAAAGTGCTTATTGTTTTAATTTCCATTCAACTATATTAAAATCATTTGTTTGGGAAGAATTTGGAGAAATCCAATTCACCCCCTCTTGGATCACCATCTAACCTATAAAGCTAACAATTGGTATCAGAGCTTTGGTCTCTTTTTGTAGGTTTAACCACCTTGAGAAAAGATCCTATGGCTCATTTTTGGTTCCAAAATGGTGAGAAAGTCCTCAAAGCTCTTATGATTGATAAATTTGAATTTTGTAAATGGAGAAGGAGGATGAAGACATTCACAATGGCCTGAGATTTTGAAGCTTGGTTAATGATAGAAAGAGGGCTTCGAACTCTTTTAAATGATGCAAACTATATGAGGCAAGTGATGGATGATGCAAAGGCCAAGTGCATTCTTTATGGAGCTTTAGATGATTACAACTTCAACTTGGTCTCAAAATGCTCAACCTTAAATGAGATATGGAGAAAGTTGGATGAGCTACATGAAAGAGAAATTTCCAACCAACATCTAACATGTCTCATGACTATTGAGGAACCAAAGGTAACCTCTAACTTTTGTGATTCAAAATCTTATACTTTTGATGAGTTACAAGATGCTTACGATGATTTAGTAATTAAGTTTGAAAATATGCATTTGAAACATAAAAAAATGATTTCAAAATTTAAAGTTGAAAATGATCTTTTGATGAATGCAAAAAATATTTTAGAAAAAGAAAATGAAAAGTTGAAAATAGATTTAAAAACCTCTCTAAGTAGAAATGAATTTTTAGAAAAAGAAAATTTTGATTTGAAAAAGAAATTTGATGATTTGATGAATGAAAAACAAAATCTTTTAAAGAATTCATTTAGTACTAAAATGATTAAATGCAATTTTTGTAATTTTCGTGGTCATACTACACATACTTGTTCTATTAGAAGAAAAGTCCCATTTAGAATTAGGCAAGTATAGGTTCTAAAAAGAACAAGAGACTTGGTGACTAACTTTCAAGGACCCAAAGCAATTTAGGTACCAAAAATCAAATGAGATTGTCTTTTGTAGGTGTGCTAGAGCAAAGAGCCATAATGTGAGAATGAAGATTGAATACTCTAGACACACAATGGAGATGGGCAACCTCGAAACTTTTATTTGAAGAGAATTTGAATTTGGTTACCTATTTTTGATGAAATTTGAATGCTTGATTGATTATGCAAATTTTGGTTAACATTGATTACAAGACATATGTTGCATAATCTTGAGAAAATGTGAGCTTGCATTCAATATGCATTTATTTTGCTCTTAAGTATGTTTGAGATGCTTGTTGAAATTGTTTGCGGTGTTAAATTGCTTGAGCATACTTTTGTTGATAAATTTTTTTTATTTGTGATTGTTAAACATGCTTATATGACCATGATGTTTAAAGTTGCCTAACTTATTTATAATGCTTGAATCTTGTGAAATATTATTATAACTCTTGATTTGTGAATTGATGAACACATTGTGCTTAAGTGGTATATATTGATTCTTTGTTCATCTATGTTTTTGGTCAAGGTATGTGCTCATATGATGATTGGTTTAACTTGACCTTAATGCTTATGATTTGAAAATACTTAAATTTTTTTTTATCTCTTGATTTTTAAAATATTTTTAAATATACTTGCTCTTGTGCTAAATTGATATATCTCTTGATTTGTGATTTTGAATATGATGAACTACTAGATTGTAAATAATATATGTTATTGGTTCATCTATTGTTCTTGTCAAGTGTGCATATATGATAAAGGTGATCTTTCTTGATTGACATGGTCGCAACATGACTTAAGTAAATGAATTTCTTATGATGCTTATTTTAGCTTAAGTCATTGTTGATTATGGCCCACAATTTGTGTAGACATATTTATGCTTTTGTGCTAAAAATTTTCTTGAATATGTTTTTGATGATAAATATGTCTTCCTTGAGTTTTTAGTTTTGATATGGCCTAAAATTTATTTTGGCATATTCTTTGGTGTTTTATTGTATATATATGAATATTGAATATGTCTTCTTTGTGTTTAATATTTCTAAATGATCTAGAAAGGATTCATGTTTGGCACATTACATGAGAACTTTAGCTTTAGTGCCAACATTGTGATATTTGATGCTTAACTTGATATATGGCCTCTAGCTTAAGTATATATCTCCCCTGCAATTGGCAACTTATGCTTAGTGAATAAATTTTCTTTTGCCTATAATGACTTAGAATATGGAATTTTTTTTCTAACAATTGGTATAATTTTTATCAATTGATTTTCTTGATGCTTCTAATGAAAATCCTTTATCAAGAATATTTTCTAAGTCTATACTAGGAGAACTTGAAATAAGCATAAATGAGCCTACATTTTTTAAATTTCAAGTATAGCAAGCAAAGCATGTCAAACTCATCAATCAAGCCTAGTTTTGCTCAAATGAAGTGGATTGGAGAATTCAAAGCCAAATGAGCACAATAACAAAGCTTGACATGGATGGAGGTAAATGTATCAACTTTATGATATGATGTATGAGTTTGAATACATATACATGCTTGCTTTAATATGTGCAAATATATGATTTTGTGGTTGAAGATATGAACACATTGCACAAATTAATCACCAAGCTACTTGACAAAATTTGTCTTAATATTTTTTTTAAAGCTTGGATTGATTAATTCACCTTCATTAATATCAATGCCTAGTTCTTGATTGCTTTGATTAATAGTTTAATTGTATGAATATTCATTTGAATCTTTGGACATGGATATGAGTTAAATAGATTGATTTCTTTGAACATGTTCATTGATTGAGTCCATTGAGCATGTACCATGTTGTGTCTAAAGGTTTGCATTTTTTTTGGTATATTGCTATACATGTTTTGAAATGTTCTTGCATATGCTTGTGTGATTTTGTTTGAAAGAAATATATGTTTGATTACTTGCATATGCTTAGATTAAGTACATTGTTATGCATTGAAATAATTTGGATTATAATTGAACAATTATGCTTTCATTATTTCTTTGCTATAGCATATGTGCTAATCATGTTTGAAAATTGCTTGAATAATCTTTGTTATGACATGATGATAATTGAACCTCATTGCTCATTAGTACTTATGATTTATTATATACATATGAGCTTTTGGTTCTTGTTTGGATAGGATAGCTTATGAAAGATTACTACTATCATTTATGCATGTATTGAATGGATCTTTCATATGCTTGAAGTATGTTTATTCTATGAAAGTTGTTGAATAAAATTGCTAAACCTTTTTTTTAACTTTTATAGACACTTATTTATGTGCCTATCCTTGATATAGCTTGTACCTTTCATGCAAAATTATGTGTGCCTTAAATTGATTAATCTTTATTTTGAAAATAAGGAGAAATCTTATAATACAATTTTGCTTGATTTGTTTTGTGATAAAAATTGGTATGCTTCTTGATGACATATTTTTAACAATTGGTATGAGCTTGTATGCATGTGCTTGAATTTATGCTTAATTGCAATTGATGTTTTAGGTTCTAAGCACATCTTATGATAGCATGATTTATGAATAGATTGCATATCATTCATTATCCTTTGCTCATAAATTTCATGTAGTACATTTGATGACTTGTTCTAAAATGCTAAATTTGGATACACTTATGCTTTTGTGCTTGAATACATGTATGTGAACTTTATTTTGCATATTACACTTGATTACATGCATTCAAAAATACTCTTGATATTATTGGTATCAAGCATTTTGTCCCATGCCTTGAATTGATCTCTCTTTCTTTTGAAATGACAAAAAGGGGGAGAGAATTTAAAGATATTTCTTCTTATTGCAATTGATATAGGAGCTTAAACATTTGGTACATAGAGCATAAACAAAAGGGAGGAGAAATGTTTTATGAATATATTTATTAATTATACCTTTTTGTGTTTATTTGCTCATTAATATTCTCATGCCTTTTTGCTATGACAAAAAGGGAGAGAAATATCATATAGACAAAATTGCTTGTGCTTGATATGCATATGTTTGATTGTGCTTATTTCATATATTTGACTAGCATATGTTTGTTAAGTTGTGTTGGATTAGGATGCATAAATTGAGGGGGAGTTTTGCCATTGGATTAGGATGCATAAATTAAGGGGGAGTTTTCCAAAATGTCTTTCAAAATCTTAAATGTTTCAAAGAAAGTTCTTCATCAAGCAGATTTATCTTTAAGTTTTGTCATATCAAAATGGGGGAAATTGTTAGCCTTAAATTGATCCTTATTTTTGAAATGACAAAACATTAAAGCTAAATAAACTTGATCAAGATTTTGAAAAAGGATTTATTTAGTACGTTTTTAAATCTCTTGCTTATTAATTTTTGAAATATTAATAAAGTAGTATTATTTTATTTCAGATAAGTTTTTATGAACTAAAACAATTCTTTTATGACAAAACAAAAGGTCATAATGACTTTAAATAGATAATTGTTCAAATAATCAAATATATTTGAACTTATTCGATAAATAGATATATTTTTTAAATCTCTTGCTCATTAATTTTTTGAATGCTAATAAATTAGTATTAGTTTATTCTAAATAAACTTGTATAAACTGAAATAATTATTTTATGACAAAACAAAAGATTAGAATGATTTAAAATAGATAATTATTCTAATAGTCTTAATCATTTAAACAAGTTTGGCAAACACATTTATTTTTTAAATCTCTTACTTACTAATTTTTGGAATATTATTAAATTAGTATTATTTTAATCTAAATAAGCTTTATGAAAAGAAACAAGTGTTTTATGACAAAATAAATATCGTAACAATTTGAGATAGATATTTGTCCAAATAGTCATAACTATTTGAACTATTTCAATAAATAGATTAATTTTTTAAATTTTAAAATTTAAAAATGTTAATAGATTAGTATTATTTTATTTTGAATAATTTTGCATGAACAAAAACAATTGTTTTATGACAAAACAAAAGGTCATAATAATTTGAAATAGATAATTGTTCAAATGAACATGATTATTCAAACTTGTTCGGTAAATAGATTTATTTTTTAAATCTCCTACCTATTAATTTTCAGAATATTAATAAATTAGTATTATTTTATTCCAAAATAAACTTTTATGAATAAAAACAATTGTTTTATGACAAAGCCAAAGGTCATAACTATTTGAAATAAATAATTATTCAAACAGACATAAATATTTAAACTTGTTTGATAAACAGATTTATTTTTAAGTTTATTAATTTTTTAAATGTTAACAAATTAGTTTTATTTTATTTCGAATATGCTTATATGAAAATAAGCAATTGGTTTATGGCAAAACAAAAGGTTATAATTATTTGACATTGATAATTATTCAAATAGTCATAACTATTTAAATGTGTTCAGAAAACAAATTTATTTTTTAAATTTTTACTTATTAATTTTTAGAATATTAACATATTTATATTTTTTTTTATTCAAGAAAAGCTTGTATGAATAGAAACAATTATTTTAGAAAAAACAAAAGGTCATAACAATTTGGAATGGATAATTGTTCAAAGAATCATAACTATTTGAACTTGTTCAATAAACAAATTCATATTTTAAATCTCTTACTCGTTAATTTTTGGAATATTAATAAATTAGTATTATTTTATTTCAAATAAGCATATATGAACTGACACAGTTGTTTTATGATAAAATAAAAGCTCATAATGATTTGAAAATAGATAATTATTCAAATAGTTATGATTATTTGAACTTGTTCGATAAACATATTTATTTTTAAAATCTTTTACTTATTAATTATATAAATATTAACAAATTAATATTATTTTAATTCAAATAATCTTGTATGAACAAAAACAATTATTTTATGACAATTTGTTCAAACAGTCTTTACTATTTGAATTTATTCGATAAACATATTTATTTTTTAATTCTTTTACTTATTAATTGTCTAAATATTAATAAATTTGAATTATTTTAATTGAAATAAGCTTGTATGAATAGAAAAAATTATTTTATGACAAAACAAAATGTTATAACGATTTGAAATAGGTAATTATTCAAATAGTCATAACTATTTAAACTTGTTCAATAAACAAATTCAATTTTTAAATCTCTTACTTATTAATTTTTAGAATATTAATAAATTAGAATTATTTTATTCCAAATAAGCTGGTATGAACAGAAACAATTGTTTTGTGACAAAACAAAGATCATAATGATTTGAAATAGATAATTATTCAAATAGTTATAATTATTTGTACTGGTCAAGCCAATAGATTCATTTTTTTAAATCCATTATTTATTAATTTTTAGAATATTAATAAATTAGCGTTACTTTATTTCGAATAAGAATGTATCAATAGAAACAATTGTTTCATGACAAAACAAATGGTCATAAAGATTTGAAATAAATAATTATTCAAATTGTTATAATTAATTGAATTGGTTTGGTAAACATATTTATTTTTTAAATTTCTTATTAATTTTTAAAATATTAATAAATTAATATTATTTTATTCTGTTCAAACTTATATAAACAAAAATATTTGTTTTACGATAAAACAAAAAGTCATAATAATTTGAAATAGATAATTATTCATATATGCTTAACTATTTGAATTGCTTCAGCAAACAAATCTATTTTTTAAATCTTTTAGTTATTCATTTTCATAATATTGTTATATTAGTATTATTTTATTCTGAATAAGCTTGTATGAACATAAATTATTTTATGACAAAATAAAAGGTTATAACGATTTGAAAGATATAATTGTTCAAATTGTCATAACTATTTGAACTAGTTTGGTAAGATTTTTTTTAAAATCTCCTACTTATTAATTTTTAAAAAATTAGTATTATTTTATTTCAAAGAGGCTTATATGATAAGAAACAATTGTTTTACGACAAAACAAAAGTTCATAATGATTTGAAATAGATAATTGTTCAAATGGTCATAATTATTTGAACTGGTTCGATAAATTGATTTACTTTTTAAATCTCTAACTTCTCAATTTTTGAAATATTAATAAAGTAATATTATTTTATTTTGGATAAGCTTTTATCATTTGAAACAATTGTTTTATGATAAAACAAAAGGTTATAATGATTTTAAATAGATAATTGTTTAAATAGTCATAACTATTCGAACTTGTTTAGTAAACAAATTTATTTTTTTAAATTATTGCTTATTAATTTTTGAATGTTAATAAAATAGTATTATTTTATTTTGAATAAGCTTGTATGAAATAAAATAATTATTTTATGACTAAACAAAGGTTAAAACGATTTGACATAGATAATTGTTCTAATAGTCTTAATTATTTGAACTGGTTTGGCAAACACATTTATTTTTTAAATCTCTTATTAATTTTTAGAATATTATTACTTTAGCAATATTTTACTCTAAATAAGCTTATATGAACAAAGATAGATAATTGTTCAAATAGTCATAACTATTTGAATCGGTTTGGTAAACAGATTTAGTTTCTAAATCTCTTATTAATTTTTCAAATATTAATAAATTAGTATTATTTTATTCTGAATAATTTTGTATGAATAAAAACAATTGTTTTACGACAAAACAAAATGTCACAATGATTTGAAATAGATTATAGTTCGAATGGATATAACTATTTGAACTTGCTCGGTAAACATATTTATTTTTGAAATCTCCAACTTTTAATTTTTAGAATATTAATAAATTAGTATTGTTTTATTTTAAATAAACTTGTATGAATAGAAACAATTGTTTTATGACAAAACAAAAAATCATGACAATTTGAAATAAATAATTATTTAAATAGTTATAACTATTTAAACTCACTCCATAAACAAATTTATTTTTTAAACCTTTTACTTATTAATTTTTGAAATTTTAATAAATTAGTATTATTTTATTTTGAATATTCTTTTATACATAGAAACAATTGGTTTAAGACAAAACAAAAGGTCATAATGATTTGAAATAAATAATTGTTCAAATAGCCATAACTATTTAAACATGTTCAAAAAATAGATTCATTTTAAAAATTTTTATGTATTAATTTATCAAATATTAATAAATTTAAATTATTTTATTCGAAATAAACTTGCATGGAAGCAATTGTTTTGTGACAAAACAAAAGGTTATAATGTTTTGAAATAGATAATTATTTAGATAGTCATAACTATTTAAATTTATTCAATAAACATATTTTTTTTGTTAATTCTCTTACTCATTAATTTTTGAAATATTAATACGTTAATATTATTTTACTTCAAATAAGCTTATATGAATTGAAACAATTATTTTAATTACAAAATAAAAGGTCATAATGATTTGAAATAGATAATTATTCAAATAGTCATGACTATTTGAACTAGTTCAGTAAACATATGTATTTTTAAATCTTTTACTTATTAATTGTTAAAACATTAATAAATTAATATTATTTTAATCCAAATAACCTTGTATGAATAGAAAACAATTGTTTTATGTCAAAACAAATTTATTTTTTAATTCTTTTAGTTATTAATTTTTGGAATATTATTAGATTAGTATTTCTTTATTTTGAATAAGCTTGTATCAACAAAAATAATTGTTTTATGACAGAACAAAAGGTTATAACGATTTGAAGTTTACAATTGTTCAAATAGTCATAACTATTTGAACAAGCTCAGTAAACATTTATTTTATTCCAAATAAGCTAGAATGTTCAAAAACAATTATTGTATGCCCAAACAAAAGGTAATAATGATTTGAAGTTGATAATTGTTGATAAGGTCATAATTATTTGAACGGATTCGATAAACAAATTCACTTTTTAAATAACTTACTTTTTAATTTTTGAAACATTAATAAATTAGTATTATTTTATTTCGAATAAACTTGTATGATTTGAAACATTAGTTTTATGACAAAACAAAAGGTTAGAAAGATTTGAAATAGATAATTGTTCATATAGTTTTAATTATTTGAACTGTTTCGGCAAACAGATTTATTTTTCAAATCTCTTAGTTATTAATTTTTAAAATATTATTAAATTAGTATTATTTTATTCCCAATAAGCTTATATGAACTGAAACAATTATTTTATAACAGAACAAAAGGTTATAATGATTTCAAATAGATAATTATTCAAATATGAACTGGATTGGTAAACAGATTAATTTTTTAAATCTTACTTATGGATTTTTGAAATACTTAAAACTTAGTATTATTTTATTCCGAATAGACTTGTATGATAGAAAGCAATTGTTTTATGACAAAACAAATGTTCATAACAATTTGAAATACATAATTGCTCAAATGGCCATAATTATTTAAACTGATTCGATAAATTGACTTATTTTTTAAATCTTAACATATCAATTTTTAAAATATTAATAAAGTAATATTATTTTATTTCCAATAAGCTTTTATGAACTGAAAAATTATTTTATGATAAAACAAAAGGTCATATTTATTTTAAATAGATAATTATTCAGAAACATATCTATTTGAATTTGTTTAGTAAATAGAATTATTTTTAAAATTTTTTATTTATTAATTTTTTGAATGTTAATAAATTAAATTTATTTTATTTTTAATAAGCATGTATGAATTGAAACAATTATTCATAACTAAACAAAAAGGTCAGAATAATTTGAAATAGATAATTGTTCAAATAGTCTTAACTATTTGAACTGGCATGGCAAACACATTTATTTTTTAAATCTCTTACTTATTAATTTTTAGAATATTATTAATTTAGGAATATTTTACTTTGAATAAGCTTGTATGAACAAAAACAATTGTTTTATGACAATATAAATATCATAATGATTTAAGATAAATAATTATTCAAATAGTCATAACTATTTAAATTAGTTTCACAAACAGATTTATTTTTTAAATCTATTATTAATTTTTGAAATATTAATCAATTAGTATTATTTTATTTTGAATAATTTTGTATGAATAGAAACAATTATTTTATGACAAAACAAAACGTCCTAACGATTTGAAATAGATAATAGTTCAAATGGACAAGACTATCTAAACTTGTTCAGTAAACAGATTTATTTTTTAAATCTCCAACTTATTAATTTTTAAAATAGTAATAAATTAGTATTATTTTATTTTGAATAAGCTTATATGAATAGAAACAATTGTTTTATGACAAAACAAAAGATCATAACTATTTGAAATAAATAATTATTTAAATAGTCATAACTATGTGAACTTGCTCAGTAAACAAATTTATTTTTTAAATTTTCTACTTATTAATTGTTGAAATATTAATAAATTAGTATTATTTTCAATTGAATAGGCTTGTATAAATAGAATCAATTATTTTAAAATAGAACAAAAGGTCATAATGATTTGAAATAAATAATTGCTCAAATAGTCATAACTATTTAATTTAGATTGGTAAATAGATTTATTTTTTAAATCTCTTATTAACTTTTGAAATATTAATGATTAGTTTTACCTTATTTCGAACAAACTTATATCAACAAAAAAATTTGTTCTATGACAAAAGAAAAGGTTATAATGATTTGAAATAGATAATTGTTAAAATAGTCATAATTATTTAAATTGGTTATATAAATAGAATTATTTTTTAAATCTCTTACTTATTGAGTTTTGAAATATTAAGAAATTTGTTTATTTTATCCCAAATAAGCTAGTATGAATTCAAAAATACTTATTTATGACAAAACAAAAAGTCATAATGATTTGAAATAGATAACTATTCATATAATCTTAAATATTTGAATTGGTTCTGTAAACAAATTTATTTTTTAATTATCTTAGTTATTAATTTTTGGAATATTATTAGATTAGTGTTTTTTTTTTTTTGAATAAGCTTGCATCAATAAAAATAATTGTTTTATGACAGAACAAAAGGATATAATGATTTGAAGTTTGCAATTGTTCAAATAGCCATAACTATTTGAACTAGTTTAGCAAATAAATTTAGTTTTTAATCTCTTACTTATTAATTTTTGAAAGATTAATAAATTAGTATAATTTTACTCTAAATAATCTTGAATGTTCAAAAACAATTGTTATATGACCAGACAAAAGGTAATAACAATTTGAAATAGATAATTGTTGACAAGGTCATAACTATTTGAACTAATTCGGTAAACAAATTCATTTTTTAAATCACTTGCTTTTTAATTTTTTAAATATTAATCAATTAGTATTATTTTATTTCAAATAAACTTTTATGAACTGAAAAAATTATTTTATGATAAAACAAAAGGTCAGAACAATTTGAAATAGATAATTGTTTATACGGTCTTAACTGTTTGAACTACTTCGGCAAACAATTTTTTTTTCAAATCTCTTAGTTATTAATTTTTGGAATATTATTAAATTAGCATTATTTTATTTCAAATATGCTTATATGAGTTGCAACAATTATTTTATAACAGAACAAAAGGTTGTAGTGATTTGAAATAGATAATTGTTTAAATAGTAACTAGATCGGTAAACAAATTTATTTTCTTAAATCTCTTACTTATTAATTTTTGAAATATTAATAAATCAATATTATTTTATTCCAAATAGATTCTTATGATGGAAAGCAATTGTTTTATGACAAAACAAAAGTTCATAATGATTTGAAATACATAATTGCTCAAATGGCCATAATTATTTAAACTGATTCGATAAATTGACTTATTTTTTAAATCTCTAACTTATCAATTTTTAAAATATTAATAAAGTAATATTATTTTATTTCGGATAATATTTTATGAATTGAAACAATTATTTTATGATAAAACAAAAGGTCATATTTATTTTAAATATATAATTATTCAAATAGTCATAACTATTTAAACTTGTTTGGTAAATAGAATTATTTTTTTTAATTTCTTGTTTATTAATTTTTTGAATGTTAAGAAATTAGAGTTATTTTATTTCAAATAGGCATAACAATTATTTCATGACTAAACAAAAGGTCAGAACAATTTGAAATAGATAATTGTTCTAATAGTCTTAACTATTTGAACTAGCTCGACAAACACATTTATTTTTTAAATCTCTTATTTAATAATTTTTAGAATATTATTAATTTAGGAATATTTTACTCTGAATAAGCTTGTATGAACAAAAACAATTTTTTTATGACAAAATAAATATCATAATGATTTAAGATAGAAAATTATTCAAATAGTCATAACTATTTGAATTGGTTTCATAAACAGATTTATTTTTTAAATTTCTTATTACTTTTTGAAATATTAATAAATTAATATTATTTTATTTTGAATAATTTTGTTTGAATAGAAACAATTGTTTTATGACAAAACAAAATTCATAATGATTTGAAATAGATAATAGTTCAAATGGACATGACTATTTGAACTTGTTTATTTAGTAAATAGATTTACTTTTTAAATCTCCAACTTATTAATTTTTAAAATAGTAATAAATTAGTATTATTTTATTTTGAATAAGCTTGTATGAATAGAAACAATTGTTTTATTAGAAAATAAAAGATCATAATGATTTGAAATAAATAATTATTTAAGTAGTCATAACTATGAGCTTGCTGGGTAAATAAATTTATTTTTTTAATTTTTTACTTATTAATTGTTGAAATATTAATAAATTAGTATTAATTTTCATCCGAATAAGCTTGTATGGACAAAAAAATTTGTTTTAAAATAGAAAAAAAAGTCATAACTATTTGAACTAGATCGGTAAATAGATTTATTTTTTAAATCTCTTATTAACTTTCGAAATATTAATGATTAGTTTTACCTTATTTTGAAACTTATATCAACAAAAACATTTGTTTTTATGACAAAATGAAAGGTTATAATGATTTGAAATAAATAATTGTTGAAATAGATAATTATTAAAGTAGTCATAATTATTTAAATTGGTTATATAAATAGAATTATTTTTTAAATCTCTTACTTATTAAGTTTTAAAATATTAATAGATTTGTTTATTTTATCCTAAATAAACTAGTATGAATTCAAATAAACTTATTTTATGACAAAACAAAAGGTCATAACGATTTGAAATAGATAATTGTTCATACAATTTTAAATATTTGAACTGGTTTGGGAAATAAATTTATTTTTTTATTCTCTTAGTTATTAATTTTTGGAATATTATTAGATTAGAATTATTTTTTTATTGAATAAGCTTGTATCAACAAAAATAATTGTTTTATGATAGAACAAAAGGTTTTAATGATTTGAAATTTGCAATTGTTCAAATAGCCACAACTCTTTGAACTAGCTTAGTAAATAGATTTATTTTTTAAATCTCTTATTAATTTTTGAAAGATTAATAAATTAATATTATTTTATTTTGAATAAGCTTGAATGTTCAAAAACAATTGTTATGTGACCAAACAAAAGGTAATAACAATTAGAAATAGATAATTATTAACAATGTCATAATTATTTGAACTAATTCAGTAAACAGATTCATTTTTTAAATCACTTACCTTTTAATTTTGGTAATATTAATAAATTAGTATTATTTTATTTCGAATAAGCTTTTATGAACTTAAAAAAAGTATTTTAGGATAAAATAAAAGGTCATAATGATTTGAAATAGATAATTGTTCATATGGTCTTAACTATTTGAATTGCTTCAGCAAATAGATTTATTTTTCAAATCTCTTAGTTATTAATTTTTAGAATATTATTAAATTAGTATTATTTTTTTCAGAATAAGCTTATATGAACTAAAACAATTATTTTATAATAGAACAAAAGGTTATAATGATTTGAAATAGATAATTGTTTAAATAAGAACTAGATCGTTAAACAGATTTACTTTTTAAATCTCATACCTAGTAATTTTTGAAATATTAATAAATTAGTATTATTTTACTTCGAATAGACTTGCATGATGGAAAGCAATTATTTTATGCAAAACAAAAATCCATAACAATTTGAAATACATAATTGCTCAAACGGCCATAATTATTTGAACTGATTCAATAAATTGACTTATTTTTTAAATCTCTAACTTATCAATTTTTAAAATATTAATAAAGTATGTCATTTTATTTCGGATAAACTTTTATTAACTGAAACAATTATTTTATGATAAAACAAAAGGTCATATTTATTTTAAATAGATAATTATTCAGATAGTCACAACTATTTGAACTTGTTTGTTAAATAGAATTATTTTTTAAAATTTCTTGTTATTACTTTTCTAAATGTTAATAAATTAGATTTATTTTATTTTTAATATACATGCATGAACTAAAACAATTATTTCATGACTAAACAAAAGGTCAAAACAATTTGAATTAGATAATTGTTTTAATAGTCTTAACTATTTGAACTGGTTCGGCAAACACATTTATTTTTTAAATCTCTTACTTATTAATTTTTACAATATTATTAATTTAGGAATATTTTACTCCAAATAAGCTTTTATGAATAAAAACAATTGTTTTATGACAAAATAAAGATAATAACGATTTAAGATAGATGATTGATCAAATAGTCATAACTATTTGAATTAGTTTCACAAAAAGATTTATTTTTAAATCTCTTATTAATTTTTGAAATATTAATAAATTAGTATTATTTTATTTTGAATAATTTTGTATGAATAGAAACAATTGTTTTATGACAAAACAAAATGTCATAACGATTTGAAATAGATAATAGTTGAAATGGACATGACTATTTGAACTTGTTCAGTAAACAAATTTATGTTTTAAATCTCTAACTTATTAATTTTTAAAATAGTATTAAAGTAGTATTATTTTATTTTGAATAAGCTTGTACGAATAGAAACAATCTTTTTATGACAAAACCAAACATCATAAAAATTTGAAATAAATAATTATTCGAATAGTCATAACGATGTGAACTTGCTCAGTAAACAAATTTATTTTTTAAAATTTTTAGTTATTAATTGTTGAAATATTAATAAATTAGTATTATTTTCATCCAAATAAGCTTGTATAAATAAAAATAATTGTTTTAAAATAGAACAAAAACTCATAACAATTTCAAATAAATAATTATTCAAATAGTCATAACTATTTGAACTAGATTGGTAAATATATTTTATTTTTTAAATGTCTTATTAACTTTCGAAATATTAGTGATTAGTTTTACCTTATTCTGAACAAACTTATATCAACAAAAATGTTTGTTTTATGACAAAACAAAAGGTTATAATGTTTTGAAATAGATAATTATTAAAATAGTCATAAAATTTTAAATTGGTTATATAAACATAATTATTTTTTAAATCTCTTACTTATTAAGTTTTGAAATATTAATAAATTTGTTTATTTTATCCCAAATAAGCCAGTATGAATTAAAAAAATTATTTTATGACAAAAAAAAAGTTATAACGATTTAAAATAGATAATTGTTTTTATAGTCTTAAATATTTGAACTGGTTTGGCAAACAAATTTATTTTTTAATTCTCTTAGTTATTAATTTTTGGAATATTATTAGATTAGTAATTTTTTTTTCGAATAAGCTTGTATAAAAAAATTGTTGTTTTATGACAGAACAAAAGGTTATATTGATTTGAAGTTTGTAATTGTTCAAATAGCTATAACTATTTGAACTAGTTCAGTAAACATATTTATTTTTTAAATCACTTATTAATTTTTGAATGATTAATAAATTAGTATTATTTTATTCTGAATAAGCTTGAATGTTCAAAAACAATTGTTATATGACCAAACAAAAGCTAATAACAATTTGAAATAGATAATTGTTGACAATGTTATAATTATTTGAACTAATTCGGTAAATAGATTCCCTTTTTAAATCACATACTTTTTAATTTTTGAAATATTAATAAATTAGCATTATTTTATTTCGAATAAGCTTCTATAAACTAAAAAAAATATTTTATGATATAACAAAATGTCATAACGATTTGAAATAGATAATTGTTTATATGGTCTTAACTGTTTGAATTGCTTTGGCAAACAAATTTATTTTTCAAATCTCTTAGTTATTAATTTTTGGAATATTATTAAATTAGTATTATTTTATTTCAAATAAGCTTATATGAACTGAAACAATTATTTTATAACAAAAGAAAAGATTGGAATGATTTGAAATAGATAATTATTCAAATAGGAACTGGACCGGTAAACAGACTTATTTTTTAAATCTCTTACTTTTTAATTTTTGAAATATTAATAAATTAATATTATTTTATTTCGAATAGGCTTGTATGATGGAAAGCAATTGTTTTATGACAAAATAAAAGTTCGTAATGATTTGAAATACATAATTGCTCAAATGGCCATAATTATTTAAACTAATTCAATAAATTGACTTATTTTTTAAATCTCTAACTTATCAATTTTTAAAATATTAATAAAGTAATATTATTTTATTTTGGATAAGCTTTTGTGAACTGAAAAAATTATTTTACGATAAAACCAAAGGTCATATTTATTTTAAATAGATAATTATTTAGATACTCATAACTATTTGAACTTGTTTAAAAAATAGAATTATTTTTTTAAAATTTCTTGTTTATTAATTTTTCAAATGTTAATAAATTAGAGTTATTTTATTTCGAATAAGCATGTATGAACTGAAACAATTATTTCGTGAATAAACAAAAGGTTAAAACAATTTGAAATAGATAATTGTTCTAATAGTCTTAACTATTTGAATTGGCTCGGTAAACACATTTATTTTTTAAATCTCTTATTTATTAATTTTTAGAATATTATTAATTTAGGAATATTTTACTCCAAATAAGCTTGTATGAACAAAAACAATTGTTTTATGATGAAACAAAGATCATAATGATTTAAGATAGATAATTGTTCAAATAGTCATAACTATTTGAATTGGCTTCATGACAGATTTATTGGCTTTATGATAGATTTATTTTTTAAATCCGTTATTAATTTTTAAAATATTAATAAATTAGTATATTTTATTTTGAATAATTTTTTATGAATATAAACAATTATTTTATGATAAAAAAAATGTCCTAACGATTTGAAATAGATAATAGTTGAAATGGACATGACTATTTGAACTTGTTTAATAAACAGATTTAGGTTTTAAATCTCCAACTTATTAATTTTTAAAATAGTAATAAATTAGTATTATTTTATTTTGAATAAGCTTGTATGAATAGAAACAATTGTTTTATGACAAAACAAAAGATCATAACGATTTGAAATAAATAATTGTTCAAATAGTCATAACTATTTGAGCTTGTTGGGTAAACAGGTTTATTTTTTAAAATTTCTACTTATTAATTGTTGAAATATTAATAAATTAATATTATTTTCATCTGAATAAGCTTGTATAAATAGAAACAATTGTTTTAAAATAGAACAAAAAGTCATAATGATTTGAAATAAATAATCACTTAAATAGACATAACTATTTGAACTAAATTGGTAAATAGATTAATTTTTTAAATCTCTATTAACTTTTGAAATATTAATGATTAGTTTTACCTTATTCAGAACAAACTTATATCAATAAAAATATTTTTTTATGGCAAAACAAAAGGTTATAATGAATTGAAATAGATAATTGTTAAAATAGTCATAATTATTTAAATTGGTTATATAAACAGAATTATTTTTTAAATCTCTTACTTGTTAAGTATTGAACTATTAATAAATTTGTTTATTTTATCCCAAATAAGCTAGTACGAAGTAAAAAAAAAACTTATTTTATGACAAAACAAAGGGTTATAATGATTTGAAATAGATAATTGTTCATATAGTCTTAAATATTTGAACTGGTTCGGCAAACAAATTTATTTTTTAATTCTCTTAGTTATTAATTTTTGGAATATTGGTAGATTAGTATTTTTTTTTTTAATAAGCTTGTATCAACAAAAATAATTGTTTTAAAATAGAACAAAAGGTTATATTGATTTGAAGTTTGCAATTGTTCAAATAACCATAAATATTTGGACTAATTCAGTAAAAAATTTATTTTTTAAATCTCTTACTTATTAATTTTTAAAAGATTAGTAAATTAGTATTATTTTATTCTGAATAAGATTGAATGTTCAAAAACAATTGTTACATGACCAATCAAAAGGTAATAACAATTTGAAATAGATAATTATTGACAAGGTCATAATTATTTGAACTAATTCGGTAACCATATTCACTTTTTAAATCACTTACTTTTTTATTTTTGAAATATTAATAAATTAGTATTATTTTATTCCAAATAAGCTTTTATGAACTAAAAAAATTATTTTATGATAAAACAAAAGGTCATAATGATTTGAAATAGATAATCGTTCATATGGCCTTAACTGTTTAAACTGTTTTGACAAGCATATTTATTTTTCAAATCTCTTAGTTATGAATTTTTGGAATATTATTAAATTAGTATTATTTTATTTTGAATAAGATAATATGAACTAAAACAATTATTTTATAACAGAACAAAAGGTTATAATGATTTGAAATAATAATTGTTCAAATAGGAATTGGATTAATAAATAGATTTATTTTTTAAATCTTTTACTTATTAATTTTTGAAATATTAAAATATTAATATTATTTTATTCTAAATAGACCTGTATCATAGAAAGCAACTATTTTATGATAAAACAAAAGTTCATAGCAATTTAAAATACATAATTGCTCAAATGGCCATAGTTATTTGAACTGATTTGATAAATGGACTTATTTTTTAAATCTCTTACTTATAAATTTTTAAAATATTAATAAAGTAATATTATTTTATTTTGGATAAGCTTTTATGAACTAAAACAATCATTTTATGATAAAAACAAAAGGCCATATTTATTTTAAATAAATAATTATTCAAATAGTTATAACTATTTGAACTTGTTTAGTAAATAGAATTATTTTTTTAATTTCTTGTTTATTAATTTTTTGGATGCTAGTAAATTAGAGCTATTTTATTTTGAAGAAGCATGTGTGAACTGAAACTATTATTTCATCACTAAACAAAAGGTCAGAACAATTTGAAATAGATAATTGTTCTAATAATCTTAACTATTTAAACTAGCTCAGTAAACAAATTTATTTTTTAAATCTGTTACTTATTAATTTTTGGAATATTATTAATTTAGGAATATTTTACTCTGAATAAGCTTTTATGAACAAAAACAATTGTTTTATGTCAAAACAAAGATCATAATGATTTAAGATAGATAATTATTCAAATAGTCATAACTATTTGAATTGGTTTCATAAACAAATTTATTTTTTAAATCTGTTATTAATTTTTGAAATATTAATAAATAGTATATTTTATTTTGAATAATTTTGTATGAATAGAAATAATTGTTTTATGAAAAACAAAATGTCATAACGATTTGAAATAGATAATAGTTGAGATGGACATGACTATTTGAACTTGTTCAGTAAACAGATTTATTTTTTAAATCACCAATTATTAATTTAGCAATATTTTACTCCGAATAAGCTTGTACGATTAGAAACAATTATTTTATGACAAGACAAAGATCATAACGATTTGAAATAGATAATTGTCTAGATAATCATAACTATTTGAACAGGTCTAGTAAACAAATTTAGTTTTTAAATCTCTTATTAATTTTTGAAATATTAATAAATTAGTATTATTTTATTCTGAATAATTTTGTATAAATAAAAACAATTGTTTTACGATAAAAAAAAATGTCATAACAATTTAAAATAAATAATTGTTCAAATAGTCGTAACTATTTGAACTTAATAGTTAAATAGATTTATTTTTTAAATCTTTTACTTATTAATTTTTAGAAAATTAATAAATTTATAATCTTTTATTCAAAAATAAGCTTGCATGAATAGAAACAATTATTTTTATGATAAGAGATTTAAAAAATAATTCTATTTACTAAACCAGTTCAAATAAATATAACTATTTAAATAATTATCTATTTCAAATTGTTATTACTTTTTGTTTTGTCATCAAACAATTATTTGTGTTCATATAAGTTTGTTCGAAATAAAATAATACTAATTTATTAATATTTAGAAAATTAATCAGTAAGAGATTTAAAGAGTAAATCTCTTTATTAAATCATTCCAAATAGTTTTGGCTATTTGAATAATTATCTATTTCAAATCATTATAACATTTTGTTTTGTCATCAAATAGTTGGTTTTGTCCATACTATTTTATTTTGAATAAAATAATACTAATTTAATAATATTATGAAACTTATTAACCATGAAAATAAAAAATAAATCTAATTGCTGAACTAGTTTAAATAGTTAAGACTAATGAACGATTATCAATTTCAAATCATTATGACCTATTGTTTTGTTATAAAATAATTTTTTGTTCGTACAGGCTTATTCAGATTAAAATAATACAAATTTAAGAATACTTCAAAAATTAATAGGTAAGAGATTTGAAAAATAAATTTGTTTATCGAACCAATTCTTATGGTTAAGACTATTATAACAGTTATCTATTTCAAATCATTCTAACCTTTTGTTTAGTCATAAAATAATTGTTTAAGTTCATACAAGCTTATTTGCAATAAATTAATACTAATCTATTAACATTAAAAAATTTAATAAGAAAGAGATTTTAAAAAATAAATATATTTATCGAACAAGTTCAAATAGTTATTACTATTTAAACAATTGTCTATTTTAAATCATTTTGACCTTTTGTTTTGTCATAAAACAATTATTTCAGTTAGTACAAGCTTATAGGAATCAAATAATACTAATTTATTAATATTTCTAAAATTAATAAGTAAGAGATTTAAAAAATAAATTTGTTTACTGAATCAGTTAAAATAATTATGGTCATTCAAATAATTATCTATTTCAAATCGTTATGACCTTTTGTTTTGTTATAAAACAATTGCTTTTGATCATACAAGCTTATTCAAATAAAATAATAGTAATTCATTAATATTTCAAAAATTAATGAGAGATTTAAAAGATAAATATGTTTATCAAACCAGTTCGAATAATTATGACTATTTGAACAATTATCAATCTCAAATTGTTATGATCTTTATTTTGTCATAAAACAATTATTTCTGCTTATTTGGTTAAAAATAATACTAATTTAATAATATTTCAAAAATTAATAAGAGATTTGAAAAATAAATGTGTTTAGCAAAATAGTTCAAATAGTTAAAACTATAAGAATAATTATCTATTTCAAATCATTCTAACCTTTTTTTAGTCATAAAATATTTGTTTCATATCATACAAACTTATTCAGAATAAAATAAACCTAATATATTAACATTCAAAAAATTAATAAGCAAGAGATTTGAAAAAATAAATTTGTTTATCGAACAAGCTCAAATAGTTGACTATTTGATCAATTACTTATTTAAAATTGTTATGACTTTTGTTTTGTCACAAAAAAATTGTTTTGATTCATAAAAGCTTATCCAAAATAAAATAATACTAATTTATTAATATTTCAAAAATTATTAAGTAAAAGATTTAAAAAAGTTAATTCGTTTTCTGAACAAATTCAAATAGTTACGACTATTTGAACAATTATATATTTAAAATCATTATGACTGTTGTTTTGTTATAATTTAATTGCTTCGGTTCATACAAGTTTATTTGAAATAAAATAATAATAATTTATTAATATTCTAAAAATTAATAAGCGATTTAAAAAGTGAATCTATTTACTAAATCAATTTAAATAATTATGGCCATTTCAACAATTATTTATTTCAAATCATTATGAACTTTTGTTTTGTCATAAAACAATTGTTTTCATCATACAAGGTTACTTAGAATAAAATAATACTAATTTATTAATACGTCAAAAATTAATAAGTAGGAGAAAATAAATCTATTTATTGAACCAGTTCCTATTTGAGTAATTACCTATTTTAAATCATTATAACCTTTTTTTCTATTATAAAATAATTATTTCAGTTTACACAAACTTATTCGAAATAAAATAATACTAATTTAATAATATTTCAAAAATTAATAACTAAAAGATTTAAAAAATAAATCTGTTTGTAGAAGCAATTCAAACAGTAAGACTACATGACCAATTATGTATTTCAAATTGTTATGACCTTTTGTTTTGTTATAAAACAATTGTTTTAGTTCATACAAGCTTATTTGAAATAAAATGATACAAATTTATTAATAAGTAAGTGATTTAAAAAGTGAATCTATTTACCAAAGCATTTCAAATAATTATGGCCATTTCAACAATTATCTATTTCAAATCATTTTTACCTTTTGCTTGGTCATATAACAAATGTTTTCAATCATTCAAGCTTATTCAAAATAAAATGATACTAATTTATTAATCTATCAAAAATTAATAAGAGATTTAAAAAATAAATCTATTTACCAAACTAGTTCAAATAGTTATGACTATTTCAACAATTGTATACTTCAAGTTGTTATAACCTTTTGTTCTATCATAAAACAATTATTCTATTCATACAAGCTTATTCGGAATAAATAAATACTAATCTAATAATATTCCAAAAATTAATAAGTAAGAGAATTAAAAATAAATTTGTTTGTCGAACCATTTCAAATATTTAAGACTATAATAACAATTATCTGTTTCAAAACGTCATGACTTTTTATTTTGTCATAAAACAATTTTTTGAATTCATACTAGCTTATTCAAAATAAAATAAAATGAATTTATTAATATTTCAAAATTAATTAGTAAGAGATTTAAAAAAATTATTATGTTTACCTAACCAATTCAAATAATTATGACTATTTGAACAATTATCTATTTCAAATCGTTATAACCTTTTGTTTTGTCATAAAATAAATGTTTTTGTTCGTATAAGTTTGTTCAGAATAAAAGTAATACTAATATATTAATATTTCGAAAACTAATAAGAGATTTAAAAAATAAATCTATTTATCAAACTAGTTTAAATAGTTATGACTATTTGACAAATTATTTATTTCAAATCCTTATGACTTTCTGTTCTATTATAAAACAAATTGTTTCTGTTCATATAAGCTTTATTGGATTAAAATAATACTAATTTATTAATATTTTGACAATTAATAAGTGAAAAAATTTTTAAAATAAATATGGTTTACTGAACTAGATCAATTAGTCATATCTATATGAATAATTATCTATTTCAAATTGTTATGACCTTTTGTTTTGTCATAGAAGAATTGTTTAGTTCATATAAGTATATTGAAATAAAATAATGCCAATTTATTAGTATTCTAAAAAATTAATAAATTAAGAGATTTAAAAATGAATTTGTTTACTGGACAAGTTTAAATAATTATGATAATTTGAATAAATTATCTATTTAAAATCGCTATAACTTTTTGTTTTTGTCATAAAATAATTTTTTTCATTCTCAAGGCCTACTTTCAATAAAAATAATGTATATTTTTGAATATTAAGAACATTTAATATGTAAAAGATTTAAAAAATAAATCTATTTATTGAAACTAAGTTTCAAATTGTATATGAACTATTTTGAACAATTATTATATTTTTCAAACTTTATGACTTTTGTTTGTCATAAAACAATTGTTTTTGTTCATACAGCTTATTCAAATTAAAATCAATATTATTTTATTTAATATTTCAACAATTAACAAGTAACAATTTTAAAAATAAATATCGGTTACTGAACAAGTTCAATAGTCATAACTATTTGAAATAAATTATCTATTTCAAATTGTTATGACCTTTTGTTTCTATAAAACAATCGTATCATTGCATATAGGCGTTATTCAAATAAAATAATACTAATTTATTTCTGAAGATTATTGAGTAAGAGATTTAAAAAATGAATCTATTGACTAAACAAGCTCAAATAGTTATGACTATTTAAACAATTATCTATTTTAAATCATTATGACATTTTGTTTTGTCATAAAACAATTATTTTTGTCCATACAAGCTTATTTCAAATAAAATATTATAAATTTATTAATATTCCAAAAATTAATAACTAAAAATTTAAAAAATAAATTTATTTTCTGAACACATTCAAATAGTTATGACCTTTTGTTTTGTCATAAACCAATTGTTTCTATTCATACAAGCATAGTCGAAAATAATACTAGATTATTAATATTCAAAAAATAAATTTGTTTACCAAGCAAGTTCAATTAGTTATGACTATTTGAACAATTATTTATTTCAAATAGTTATGATCTTTTGTTTCGTCATAAAATAGTTATTTTTGTTCATACAGTTTTATTCAAAATAAAATAATACTAATTTATTAAAAATTTGAAAACTAATAGGTAGGAGATTTAAAAAATAAATCTATTTACTGAACAAGTTTGAATAATTATGTCCATTTGAACAATTATCTAAATCAAATTGTTATGACCTTTTATTTTGTCATAAAAAAATTGTTTCTATTCATGCAAAATTATCCAGAATAAAATAATACTGATCTATTAATATTTTGAAAATTAATAAGAGATTTAAAAACTAAATTTGTTTATTGAATTAGTTCAAATAGTTATGACTATTTGAATAATTATCTATTGCAAATCGTTAAGATCTTTATTTTGTCATAAAACAATTATTTCTTTCCATATAAGCTTATTTGAATTATAAGAATACTAATTTAATAATATTCTAAAACTTAATCAGTAAGATATTTAAAAAATAAATTTATTTGTCAAAGCAGTTTAAAAAGTTAAAACTATTATAATAATTATCTAGTTCAAATCGTTTTGACCTTTTGTTTAGTCATAAAACAATTATTTCAATTTATACAAGCTTATTCAGAATAAAATAATACTACTTTATTAACATTCAAAAATTAGTGGGCAAGAGATTTGAAAAAATAAATCTATTTACCAAACTCAAATAGATTTGATTATTTGAATAATTATCTATTTAAAGTTGTTATGACCTTTTGTTTTGTCATAAAACAATTGTTTTAATTCATAAAAACTTTTTCGAAATACTACTTTATTAATATTTCAAAAATTAATAAGCAAGAGATTTAAAAACTAAAGTTGTTTTTCGAACTAGTTCAAATAATTATGATAATTTGAACAAACATCAATTTCAAATTGTTATGATATTTGTTTTCTCATAAAACAATTGTTTCTAATTATACAAGCTTATTTGGATAAAAATAATACTAATTTAATAATATTTTAAAAATCAATAAGAGATTTAAAAAAGAAAAGTTTTTGCCAAATCAGTTCAAATAGTGAAGATTATTAGAATAATTATCTATTTCAAATCATTTTGACCATTTTGTTAGTCATATAATAATTGTTTCAGTTCATATAAGCTTATTCGAAATAAAATAATACTATTTATTAAACATTTTGAAAAATTAGTAAGCAAGAGATTTGAATAAATGAATTTGTTTACCGATCAAGTTAACTTATTTGGAATAAAATAATACTAATTTAGTAAATTCTAAAAATTAATAACTAAGAGATTTTAAAAATAAATTCGTTTGCTAAACCAGTTTCAAATAGTTAAGACTATATGGCAATTATTTATTTCAAATTATTATGACATTTTGTTTTGTCGTTAAAACAATTATTTTAGCTCATACAAGATTATTCAAAATAGAATAAAACTAATTTAGAAATATTTCAAAAATTTATAAGTAAGAGATTTAGAAAATAATTCTATTTATCTAATTGGTTTAAATAATTATAACTATTTGAACAATTATCTATTTCAAATCGTTATTACTTTTTATTTTGTCATAGGGACAATTGCTTTTGTTGATATAAGTATGTTCAAAATAAAATAATACTAATTTATTAATATTTAGAAAATTAGTCAGTAAGAGATTTAAAAGTAAAACTATTTACCAAACCATTTCAAATAGTTTGACTATTTGAATAATTATCTATTTTCAAATCATTATAGCCTTTTATTTTGTCATCAAACAATTGGTTATGTTCATACTATTTTATTTAGAATAAAATACTTACTAATTTAATAATATTTTGAAACATAATAACTAAGAAAATTTAAAAAGTAAAATCTAATGCCAAACTAGTTCAAATAGTTAAGACTATATGAATGATTATCTACTTCAAATCGTATGACCTTTCTTTTGTCATAAAACAATTATTTTGTTCATACAAGCTTTTTTTATTAAAATAATACTAATTTAATAATATTTCAAAAATTAATAAGAGATTTAAAAATAAATTTGTTTATCGAATTAGTTCAATTGGTTAAGACTATTAGAACAATTTATCTATTCAAATCATTTTGATCTTTTGTTTAGTCATAAAACATTGTTTCAATTCATAGAAGCTTATTCAGAATAAATTACTACTAATTTATTAACATTTGAAAGATAATAAGAAAGAGATTTAAAAAAAATAAATATATTTACTGAACAAATTTTAACTCATTTTGACCCTTTGTTTAGCCATAAAATAATTGTTTCAGTTCATACATTCTTATTTGAAATAAATTAATACTAATTTATTAACATTCAAAAAATTAATAAGCAAAAAATTAAAAAAATAAATCAGTATACCGAAACAAGTTCAAATAGTATGATATTCGAACAATTTATCTATTTAAAATCATTATGACTTTTTATTTTATCATAAACAATTATTCAATTCATAAAAGTTTATCAAAAATAAAATAATATTACTTTATTAATATTTCAAAAATTCATAAGTTAGAGATTTAAAAAAAATTAGTTTATCGAATTAGTTCAAATAATTATGGCCATTTGAACAAATATCTATTTCAAATCGCTATGAACTTTTGTTTTGTCATAAAACAATTGTTTTTCATCATACAAGCCTATTTGGAATAAATAATACTAATTTATTAATATTTCAAAAATTAATAAGTAGGAGATCTAAAAAAATAAATTTGTTTACTAAACTAGTTCAAACAGTTATTACTATTAAACAATTATATATTTCAAATTGCTATAATCTTTTGTTCTATCATAAAACAATTATTTCTGTCCATATAAGCTTATTCAGAATAAAATAATATTAATGTAATAATATTTTGAAAATTAATAACTAAGATATTTAAAAATAAACTTGTTTTCCCAACTACTTTAAATAGTTAAGGCTATATGAACAATTCTTTATTTCAAATCGTTTATGACTTTTTGTCTTGTTGTAAAACAAATTTATTAATATTTCAAAAATTAATAAGTAAGATATTTAAAATAATTTTATTTGCCAAACCAGTACAATAATTATGACCATTTGAACAATTATCTATTTCAAATCATTATGAGCTTTTGTTTTGTCATAAAACAATTATTTTTGTTCATATAAGATTGTTTGGAATAAAATAATATTAATTTATTAATATTTTGAAAATTAATAAGCAAGAGATTTAAAAAATAAATCTATTTACTAAACTAGTTCAATTACCTATTACTATTTGAACAGTTATTTATTTCAAATCGTTATGATCATTTGTTTTGTCATTAAACAATTGTTTCTATTTATATTGCCTTATTTTGAATAAAGTAATGCTAATTTATTAATATTTTAAAAATTAATAAATAACATATTTAAAAAATGAAACTATTGGCTTGATCAAATAGTTATAACTGTTTAAACAATTTTCTATTTCAAATTGTTATGATCTTTTGTTTTATCATAAAACAATTGTTTCTATTCGTACAAAATTATTCAAAATAACATATTCTAATTTATTTATATTTCAAAAATTAATAAGAGATTTAAAATTTAATCTGTTTATCGAACAAGTTTAAACAATTATGACTATTTGAACAATTATGCATTTCAAATCACTATAACCTTTTGTTTTGTCATAAAATAATTTTTCTATTCATAGAAACTTATTTCAAATAAAACAATTGCAAATTTAGTAATATTCAAACAATTAATAAGTAAAAGATTTAAAAAATAAATTTTTTACCAAATAAATTCAAAATACTTATGACTAGTTTGAACAATTATTTATTTCAAATCGTTATAACTTTTTGTTTTGTCATAAAATAATGTTTTTGTTCAACCAAGCTTATTTCGGGTTAAAATAATATTAATTTCTTCATATTTTTGGCAACTAATAAGTACAAGGTTTTTTAAAAAAAAAATATGTTTACTGAACAAGTTCAAATAGTCATAACTATTTGAATAATTATCTATTTCAAATCATTATGACCTTTTATTTTGTCATAAAACAATTGTGTCAGTTCATATAGGCTTATTTGAAACAAAATAATATTAATATATTAATATTCTAAAAATTATTGAGTAAGAGATTTATAAATGAATCTGTTTACCGAACAAGTTCAAATAGTTTTTACTATTTGAACAATTACTTATTTTAAATCGTTATGACTTTTGTTTTGTCATAAAACAATTGTTTCTGTTCATACAAGCTTATTTTAAATAAACAATAAAATTATTAATATTCCAAAATTAATAAGTAAAAATTTAAAAAATAAATCTATTTTTAAACACGTTCAAATAGATTTAACTATTTGTAAAATTATCTTTTTCAAAAAGTTACAACCTTTTATTTTGTCAGAAACCAATTGTTTCTATTCATACAGCTTATTTAGAACAAAATAATACTAATTTATTAATATTCCAAAAATTAATGAGTAAAGATTTAAAAATAAATTTGTTTACCTAGCAAGCGCAAATAGTTAACTATTTGAACAATTATTTATTTTCAAATAGTTTGTCACAAACAATTGTTTCTATTCATACAAGTTTATTCGAAATAAAACATACTAATTTATTAATTTTTTGGAAACTAATAGGTAGGAGATTTAAAAAATAACTTTGTTTACCAAACAAATTCAAATAATCATGTCCATTTGAATAGTTATCTATTTCAAATCATTATGACCTTTTGTTTTGTCATGAAACAATTATTTTTGTTCATAAAGAATTATTCAGAATTAAAATAATGTTGATTTATTAATATTTTGAAAATTAATAATAGATTTAAAAAATAACTCTGTTTACTAAATCAATTCAAATATTTATGACTATTTGAACAATTATCTATCTCAAATTGTTATGATCTTTATTTTATCATAGGATAATTATTTCTTTTCATACATGCTTATTCAGATTAAAATAGTACTAATTTAATAATATTTCAAAAATTAATATGTAAGAAATTTAAAAAATAAATGTGTTTGTCAAATTAGTTTAAATAGTTAAGACTATTAGAAACAATTATTGATTTCAAATCGTTTCTTACCTTTTGTTTAGTCATAAAACAATTATTTCAATTCATACAACTTATTCAAAACAAAATAATACTAATTTATTAACATTCAAAAAATTAATAAACAAGAGATTTGAAAAAATAAATCTATTTGCCAAACAAGTTCAAACATATATGAATATTTGAACAATTATCTATTTAAAATTGTTTTGACTTTTGTTTTGTCATAAAACAATTGTTTAAGTTCATAAAAACTTATCTAAAATAAAATAATACTACTTTATTAATATTTAAAAAATTAATAGACAAGAGATTAAAAACTTAAAATTGTTTTCCAAATCAGTTCAACTAGTTACAACTATTTGAACAAATATCAATCTCAAATCATTACGATCTTTGTTTTGTCATAAAAACATAGTTTCTGATCATACAAGCTTATTTTGATAAAAACAATACTAATTTAATAGTATTTCAAAAATTAATAAGTGATTTAGAAAATAATTGGTTTGTCGAATTAGATCAAATAGTTAAGACTATTAAAATAATTATCTATTTCAAATTGTTCTGACCTTTTGTTTAGTCATCAAATAATTGTTTCAGTTCATACAAGCCTATATGAGATAAAATAATATTAATTTATTAACATTAAAACATTAATAAGCATAAGATTTGCAAAAATAAATCTGTTTATCGAACAAGTTCAAATAGTTATGATTATTTGAACAATTATCTATTTAAAATTATTATGAACTTTGTTTTGTCATAAACAATTGTTTTAGTTCATAAAAGCATCTCTAAAATAAAATAATACTACTTTATTAATTTCAAAAATTAATAAGTAAGAGATTTAAAAAATAGATTAGTTTTTTTAATAAGTTCAAATAGTGATAGCCTTTTGTACAATTATTTATTTCAATTTGTTATAAAACAATTGTTTTTCAACATGCAAGCTTATTGAAATAAAATTGTTATTACCTTTCGTTTTGTCATAAAACAATTGTTTTTCAACATACAAACTTATTGAAATAAAATAATACTATTAATATTTCAAGAATTAGTAAGAGATTTAAAAAATTATTTATTTAATAAACTAGTTCAAATAATTATGGACTATCTGAAAATTATCTATTTCAAATTGTTATAACCTTTTATTTCTATCATAAAGCAATTATTTTGTTCATATAAGTTTATTTGGAATAAAATAATACTAATTTAGTAATATTTCAAAAAATTCATAACTAAGAGATTTAAAAAAATAAGTACGTTTGCTAACCAATTCAACATAGTTAAGACTATATGAACAATTATCTAATTCAAATCGTTATGACATTTTGTTTTGTCATAAAACAATTATTTCAGCTCATACAACTTTATTCAAAATAAAATAATACTAATTTATTAATATTTTAAATTTTATAAGTAAGAGATTTAATAAATAATTCTATTTACTAAACTAGTTTAAATAATTATAAACTATTTGATAATTATCTATTTCAAATCATTATTACTTTTGTTATGTCATAAGACAATTGTTTTTGTTTATATAAGTTTGTTCGAAATAAATAATACTAATTTATTAATATTTAAAAAATTAATCAGTAAGAGATTTAAAAAAGTAAATCTATTTATCAAACCATTTAAATAGTTTTGACTATTTGAATAATTATCGTTTTAAATCATTATAACCTTTCATTTTGTTATCAAACAATTGGTTCTATTCATACTATTTTATTTGAAATTAAATAATACTAATTTATTAATGTTATAAAATTAATGGGTTGGAGACTTAAAGAATTAATTTGTTTACCAAAAAGTTCAAATAGTCATGTCCATTTGAAATATTATCTATTTTAAATCATTATGAATATTTTGTTTTGTCAAAAACAAATTGTTTTTATTCATACAAAATTATTCAAAATAAAATAATACTAATTTATTAATATTTCAAAAATTAGAAGAAATTTAAAAAACTAAATCTGTTTACTGGACTAATTCAAATTGTTATGACTATTTGAACAATTATTTATCTCAAATTTATGATCTTTATTTGTCATGAAACAATTGTTTCTGTTTATACGAGTTATTTGGAGTAAAATATTGCTAAACTAATAATATTCTAAAATTAATAGTAGGAGATTTCAAAATAAATGTGTTTGCCAAACCAATTCAAATAGTTAAGGCTATTAGAACAATTATCTATTTCAAATTGTTCTGACCTTTTTATTTAGTCATAAATAATTATTTCAGTTAATACATGCTTATTCGAAATAAAAATATATTATTTTATTAACATTCAAAATTAGTAAGAAATTAAAAAAAATAAATCTATTTATTGACCAAATTTAAATAGTTCTGACTATTTTAAACAACTATCTATTTAAATCATTATGACATTTTGTTTTATAATAAATAACTATTTTAGTTCATAAAAGCTTATCCAAAATAAATAATATTACTTTATTAATTTTAAAAAATTGAGAAGTTGTAGATTTAAAAGCTAAATCAATTTATCGAATCAGTTCAAAATAATTATAGCATTGGAACAATTATCTATTAGAAATCATTATGAACTTTTGTTTTGTCATCAAAAAATTGTTTTTCACATATAAAACCTATTTTAGATAAAATGTACTAATTTATTAATATTTCAGAATTAATGAGAATGAGATTTAAAAAAATAATCTATTTACCGAACTAGTTCAAACAGTTATGACTATTTGAATAGTTATATATTTCAGATCATTATAACATTTTGTTTTGTCATAAAACAATTATTTATGTTCATACAAGCTTATGGAAATAAAATAATACTAATCTAATAATATTGTGAAAATTAATAACTAAGAGATTTAAAAAAAAAATTGTTTACCAAACTAGTTCAATAGTTAAGGCTAGAGTCATAACTATTTGACCGTATTCAAAAAAACAGATTTATTTTTTTAATTTTTACTTATTAATTTTTGAAATATTAATGAATTTTTATTATTTTATTTGGAATAAACTTGTATGAATAGAACCAATTATTTTCTGACAAAATAAAATATCATAATGATTTAAAATAGAAATTGTTCAAGTAGTTGTAACTATTTGAACTTGTTCGGTAAATTGAATCATTTTTTAAATCTCTTACTCAATAATTTTCAAAATATTAATAACTTAGTATTATTTTATTTTGAATAAGCCTATATGAACTGATACAATTGTTTTATGATGAAAAAAAAGTCATAACGATATGAAATAGATAATTATTCAAATAGTCATGACTATTTAAACTTGTTTGGTAAACATATTTATTTTAAGAATCTTTTGCTTATTAATTGTCAAAATATTAATACATTAATATTATTTTAATTCAATAAGCTTATATGAACAAAAATATTTTTTGATGACAAAACAAAAAGTCATAATGATTTCAAATAAATAATTGTTCAAATAGTCATAACTATTTGAAATTTTATTCCATAACAGAGTTTTTTTAAATCTTTTACTTATTAATTGTATGAATTATAAATTCATATATTTTAATTGAAATAAGCTTGTATCAATAGAATAAAATTATTTTTATGACAAAACAAAAGGTTATAGCAATTTGAATAGGTAATTGTTCAAATAGTCATAACTATTTAAACTTGCTTAATAAATATATTCAGTTTTTAAATCTCTTACTTATTAATTTTTGAAATATTAATAAAATAGAATTATGCTATTCTGAATAAGCTTGTACAAAAAAAAACAATTGTTTATGTGACAAAACAAAAGGTATAATGATTTGAAATAAATAATTATTCAAAAGTTTAACTATTTGCATGGTCAAGCCAACAGATTCATTTTTTAAATTCCATTACTTATTATTTTCAGAATATTAATAAATTAGCATTACTTTATTAAGAATAAGATCTGTATTAATAGAAACAATTATTTTATGACAAAACAAATGGTCATAACAATTTGAAATAAATAATTATTTAAATAGTTATAATTTATTGAACTAGTTTGGTAAATAGATTTATTTATTAAACTCTTATTAATTTTCAAAATATTAATAAATTAATATTATTTTATTTTGAACAAACTTATATGTACAAAAATATTTGTTTTACAACAAAACAAAAGGTCATAATGATTTGAAATAAATAATTATCCATATCACTTAACTATTTAAATTGGTTCGGTAAACATATTTATTTTTTATATCTTTTAGTTATGAATTTTCATAATATTATTAGATTAGTACTATTTTATTTCAAATAAGCTTGTATGAAGATAAATAATTGTTTTATGACAAAACAAAATATTATAACAATTTGAAATATATAAATGTTCAAATAATCATAACTATTTGAACTGGTTCAGTAAGCATATTGATTTTTAAATCTCCTACTTATTAATTTTTTAAATATTAATAAATTAGTATTATTTTATTCCAAAGAGGCTTGTATGATGAAAAACAATTGTTTTATGACAAAGAAAAAGTTTATAACAATTTGAAATAGATAATTGTTCAAATGGCCATAATTATTTGAATTGATTTGATAAACTAATTTATTTTTTAAATTTCCAACTTCTCAATTTTTGAAATATTAATAAAGTAATATTATTTTATTTTGGATAAGCTTTTATGAACCGAAACAATTGTTTTATGATAAAACACAAAAGATCATAATGATTTTAAATAGATAATTGTTCAAATAGTCATAACTATTTGAACTTGTTCAGTAAAAAGACTTAATTTTTTTATTTTTTGCTTATTAAATTTTTGAATGTTAATACAGTAGCATTATTTTATTTTGAATAAGTATGTATAAATTGAAACAATTATGTTATGACTAAACAAAATGTCAAAATGATTTGAAATAGATAATTATTTTAATAGTTTTCACTATTTGAACAAATTCGGCAAGCGCATTTATTTTTTAAATCTCTTATTAATTTTTAGAATATGATTAGTTTAGCAATATTTTACTCCGAATAAGCTTATATGAATAGAAACAATTGTTTTATGACAAAACAAAGATCATAATGATTTGATATAGATAATTGTTCAATAGTCAAACTATTTAAATTGGTTCGGTAAATGGATTTAGTTTTTAAATGTTTTACTAATTGTTGAAATATTCATAAATTAGTGTTATTTTATTCTAAATAATTTTGTATGAATAAAAACAATTATTTTGTGACACAAAATTTCATAACCAATTTGAAAGAGATAATAGTTCAAATGGGACATGACTATTTTGAACTTATTTGGTAAACAGATTTATTTTTTAAATCTCCAACTTATTAATGTTAGAATATTATAAATTGATATTATTTTATTTCGAATAAATGTTTATGAATAGAAACAATTATTTTTGACAAAACAAATATCATAATGATTTGAAATAAATAATTGTTTAAATAGTCATAAATATTTAAACTCTTAGGTAAACAAATTTATTTTTAAATCTTTTACTTATTAATTTTTTGAATTTTAATAAATTAGTATTATTTTATTTCGAATAAGCTTTTATGAACAAAAATAATTGGTTTATGACAAACAAAAGGTCATAATGATTTAAAAGAGATAATTGCTCAAATAGTCATAGCTATTTGAAAGTATTTAGAATTATTTTTTAATTCTCTCATTTATTAATTTTGGAAATATTAATAAATTAATTTTTTTTCTAAATAAGCTACTATGAATTCAAAAAACTTATTTTATGACAAAACAAAAGGTCATAATGATTTGAAGTAGATAATTGTTCGTATAGTCTTAAAATATTTCATCTAGTTTAGAAAAATTTATTTTTAATTCTCTTAGTTATTAATTTTGGAATATTATTAGATTAGTGTTATTTTATTCCAAATAAACTTGTATGAACAAAAATAATTGTTTTATGACAGAACAAAAAGTTATAACGATTTTCAAGTTTACAATTGTTCAAATAGTCAAAACTTTTGAACTAGTTCGATTAAACATATTTATATTTTAAATCTCTTATTAATTTTTGAAAGATTAATAAATTAGTATTATTTTATTCTGAATAAGCTTGAATTTTTCAAATACATTTGTTATATAATGAAGTAAAAGGGTAATAATGATTGAAATAGATAATTGTTCACATGGCCATAATTATTTGAATTGATTCAGTAAATAGATTCACTTTTTAGATCACTTACTTATTAAATTTTAGAATATTAATAAATTAGTTTTATTTTATTTTGAATGAGCTTGTATGAACTGAAACAATTGTTCTATAACAAAACAAAATGTCATAACGATTTGAAATAGATAATTGTTCATATAGTCTTAACTATTTGAACTGCTTCGACAAACAAATTTATTTAAATCTCTTAGTTATTAATTTTTGGAATATTATTAAATTAGTATTATTTTATTTCGAATAAGCTTATATGAACTTAAACAATTATTTTATAACAGAACAATAGGTTATAGCAATTTGAAATAGATAATTGTTCAAATAGGAATGGTTCGATAAATAGATTTATTTTTTAAATCTTCTACCTATCAATTTTGAAATATTAATAAATTAGATTATTTATTCTGAATAGGTTTTGTATGATAAAAAGCAATTGTTTTATGACAAAAGAAAAGTTCATAACAATTTGAAATAAATAATTGTTCAAATGGCCGTAATTATTTGAACTAATTCGATAAACTAACTTATTTTAAATCTCTAACTTATCAATTTTGAAATATTAATAAAGTAATATTATTTTATTTCAAATAAGCTTTTATGAACTGAAACAAGTGTTTTATGATGTAGACACCCAATTTGGTCCAGGCCTGGATCAATTGGGCCTGGTCCAAATGGGTAAGCCTAATTTTGTTTTATATTTTTGTTCTTTTTATTTTATTTTTATTTTATATTTTATGTATATATTTTCCTTTATATCCTATGTATTTATTTATTTATTATTACTATTTATTAATATATATTTTTATTTTTTTTCCTTTTTTTTCTTTTTCATTTTATTTTATATGTATTTTTATTTATCTAATTATATATTTATTTATCTGTTATGTTATTTTTTTATTCATCTTATAATATTATTGTTGATTTATCTTATTATTATTTTTCTAATTATCTATTAATTTTTTTTTATTTTATCTGATTTTTATTTTGGAAGTGATTGAATCCTGTTGAAGAATCCTACGAGAATGGGGATTCAATCAGAATCCAGATTGGATTCAAAGATTGAATCCCATCCAAAAGGAATAGGGATTGATCAGAAACTCTTCTGATCAATCCCTATAAAAGGGACTCTCTGAAACAGAAGCAAGACACACAAAAAACAGTGAGCAAAAAGCTACTGATTTAAGAGAAAAGAGGCGTATAGAAGAGTTTTTGAAGGCTAAAAGAAGGTTGAGAAGTGTTAGAATAGCTTGGGAATCGAAAAATTTTTTAGAGATTTTTGGCGAAATTTTTCTGGAAATTTCTGGAAAATTTCCAGATTCCGGTGATTTTTCGATGAAGGTTGAATTTTTTCAGCGACAATTTCGGCCAACTTTGAAGTTTTCGGTGAGCTGCCCAGTTTTCGATGAAGGATCCCAGAAACCGACTAACTTTCGATGAACTTTCGATGAAAAATTCCAGAATCCGGTAACATTCAACCGAGTTCTTCGATGTTTAGAAGAGAAGAGAGAGAGAGAGAGAAGGTTTCTTCAAAAAACAGAGGGAAGTGCCTTATATACCTCTCAAAATGACGTCATTTTTGCCTTAAGTGACCTAGAGGATCCGTGCGTTTTATCGAGATCCGACCAACCCGAGCGTCGACCCGCTTCCTGACCCGCGCGTGTCTTCCCCCTCCGAGCCGATAGCCGAGCGAGCCGAGGTCCCAAGCCGCTTCTCCGAGCCGTTTCTCTTCCTTGAGCCGAGTCGAGGAGCCGTACTCCAGCCGCTCCAGGTTTTTTTTTTTGAATTTATTTATTTATATTTATTAGATTAGGTTTATTTAATATTCTTTTATCTTTATTTTTTTTTATTTTTGTTTTATTATTCTATTTTCTTTATAAATTTAAAAAAAATATTTTTGGGAAAAGTTGAAAGTATCAATTTTCTTAAAAATAAATTTCAAAAAAATTTTTGGGAAAAGTTGAAAGTATCAATTTTCCTTAAAAATAAATTTCAAAAAAATTTTTGAGGAAAAGTTGAAAGTATCAATTTTCCTTAAAAATAAATTTCAAAAAAAATTTTTGGGAAAAGTTGAAAGTATCAATTTTCCTTAAAAATAAATTTCAAAAAAATATTTTTGAGGAAAAGTTGAAAGTATCAATTTTCCTTAAAATAAATTTTCAAAAAAATATTTTTGAGGAAAAGTTGAAAGTATCAATTTTCCTTGAAAATAAATTTCAAAAAAATTTTTGGGAAAAGTTGAAAGTATCAATTTTCCTTAAAAATAAATTTCAAAAAATAATATTTGGTGAGGGAAAAGTTGAAAGTATCAATTTCCTGCTCCAAAACAATCATTCCTTCCCGTCCTTTTTATTTTGATTTTGATTTTCTTTAAAATAATCCGACGATGGGCCTTCTGCAAGGTGAAACATGTAGTTTTTTTGCATACTCTTGAGGTGAGTGAATTTTCTTCAATTTTTCTAAAAGTATTAGAGTCAATTGGAGAATAATTTCCAATAATTAAATTTACTTGGTAAAATTTTAGGGTCCATTGGATAACACAATTTTAAGGCTGGTACCCATCTTTTGAATGGGCGGTTTGTGAGGGTGCTATAACCTTCCTCACACGTAACCAACTCCCGAACCCTGTTTGGTTAGTAGACCTGAACCTATTCTTTTGGGGACCCTTAAACTTAGGTGTTCCTTGGAAAGATAGATTCTTTAGGTGGCCAATCGCACCTAGATAAAAAAGATGGTGGCGACTCCCTAAAGTCAATGTCTAGCGATAGATCCAAGGATGTAGACGTTATGACAGCTTGGCGACTCCACTGAGGACTTTGAAAGTTAGGCCAGCAAATAATTTATGTTATCCAAAAGCCTAATAAAATTGAACCTGTTTGTATATATGTGTTATTATTCATTCATGTTTATTTACCTTGTTAATTATGTCATTCATATGCATGTGCATAACATGAGCTCTACACCCGAGCTCCGTCCCTCTAGGAGGGAGTAAAGTACCTATTGCTTTCGTGAGGTCTAATGCCTCCGCAGTGGCTAGCGAAATACTCCCACTCAAATTGAACCTTTTCCACTTGTAGCCTGTAATGGGTGAGGATTAGGGTGCCTTACTAGTCTGTGATGGACAAGGATGTAAGGAGCAATTTGAGGACCTTTAGACTTTGACCTTAAAATCGCATATAGTGAACCTTAAGAGTGCCTAACCTAGATAGAGCCCTTTCTACCCAATGATAGATATACCCTGAAATTAAGACACAAAAAGGGTGTTTATCTAATCATTTTGATTGTTTAACTTTGTATCATTTTCATTATCATATGTAACATTATGCATCAGCATCACTTTCATTTCATCCATGGAACTAACTATGTTGTTTGTCTGATTGTATGCATCTGCATTATTTCATGATCATGTTTTAACACAATCATTTGCATTTATACTAGATTTCATTCAGAAAAATGTACATTTCATTCGTGACATCAAAGCATCATACATAAAGCATAGCATAACATTTCTAATCATAAGTATGGTACTCAAGGTTCAAGGATAGCTCCATCTAGTAAAACCCTGCCATCGATACAACACAAGATCCAGAGCAAGACAAATGGAGCAAAAAATTCTCATAGATTTGAAAAATAGAAAAAGCACAGGAAAGATTGAAAGTGAGTAAGCAAGATTCTGGAGGCTCTTAATAACATGAATAAAGGAAAAGAGTTGAAGAAATACAAGCCAACAAGTTCCACAAGAAGTGGCTGACCCTTTATATCCTCCAGGTTTTGGCCCACCTCAAGCCCAGTCTGCTCAAGAGGTCCCGCACAAACTTCGCATATCCAACATATCCTGGAATGCCATCAGCTTTCAACCCAGGAGTATAATAGCTATGTAAATCCTGTCTTCACTGAAAAGGCAGCAGAACCAATTCTGATCTAGATGATTTAAAAGAGAAGAGAAAGAAAAGATAAGAGTGGAAGTTCAGGAAAGCTCCAAGATTAGTATGCTAGAGCAAAGGCTACGGGCTGTGAAGGATTTAGCTTTTATGGGTCAGTTGATGCTGCTGGGCTCTGCCTAGTCCTGATGTGGTTATTCCCATAAGTTCAAAGTACCAAAATTTAAAAAATGATGGTACAAAGTGCCCCAAAACTCACATCACATGTATTGTCGAAATGGCAGCTCATGCTCATGATGAAAAACTCTTATGCATGTCTTTCAGGATAGCCTTACTGGCTCAGCGGCCAGGTGGTATGTTCAGTTGGACAGAACCAGCATTCGCTTTTAGAGCGATATGGCACATGACTTCAATATCGACATATTATCGATTTGGCCCTTGATCGTTTATCTTTACAGAATTTGGAAAAAAAAACAAATGAGTCTTTTAAAGAGTATGCCCAGAGGTGGAGGGATGTTGCTTCTCAAGTACAACTTCTTCTGACCGAGAAAGAAACTACAGTGTTATTTGTCAGCACTTTGAAGTCTCCCTATTATGAAAAGATGATAGGGAATGCAACAAAGAATTTTCGACATGGTGATCTCTGGAGAAATTATTGAAAGTGCCATAAAAAATGGTAAGTTGAAAGGAGGAGAAACCAAGAAGGCATCAGAAAAGAAAGAAGCTCAAGCTCAAGCTGTGAGCTTTGATAGACAACAATTCAGGGGTTATCAACCCTATCCATCCCAAGGTTACTCTCCATACTATCCTGCTGTGAATAATGCCTCATCCTACCCATACCAGCTAGCTCCACAACCACCTTATTCATCCACATACCGATCAATTTTTAGCCCTCAAGATCTTACATATAGCCTTAACATTCAAGCTCTTGTAAGAACCCAAATTCGCCCTATTAACCCAGCAAGTGGTTCACGAGAACAACGAATTACTCGAGAAAAACCTGTATTTGATCCAATTCCTATAACTTATACAGAGTTATATCGAGAACTCTATAATAGCCATTTGATTACCTCCAGCCATGTGGAACCGGTTAAACTACCCTATCCAAAGTGGTATGATCCTACAGCCCGCTACGACTACCATTATGGAATTACTGGCCATTTTACTGAAAATTACACTGTTTTAAAGCATAAGATGCAACGGTTGATCAATGATGGAATGGTAAGTTTTGATCAGGGAAAAGCAACAACACCTAATGTTAGCGTACTGAGTGAAAGTCAAGAACAGAAAGGATCTGAAGAGTCACAATGAATTGAGGGGCAAGATGTCAATAGAGATTCTTCACCTGATCATATAGGGAGATAATTTTTAAGAATGGAGATAAGGCTGGTTGAAGGTTTTTTTTTTGTCATTTTAAGATTTCTTTTCGAGTAATGTTAGATTTCTTTTTTTTTGCAATATAACTTCACATGTTATCATCTTAATAAAGGCAAGTTAATGCATTTCATTACATTTTTCTCTTTTACTTGACCGTTACTCCATGCTCTGTTACCTTTCATAACTTTATACTCCCATTCTTAAATTTCAGATGATGAATATTTAGACAATGATAACAATAATTCTGAGATTTAATTTTGAGAACTCATCCACATTAATATGAGGAGATGATTTGAGCAAAAAAAAAGGTAAGCCATTACCAGAGGTGAAAAGATATGTCTTGAAGATATGTAATCTTTTATACAGGATCATGAGCTTTGTTCAATAGATGATGTTCAAGAAAAGTATTCACAATTGAGATGAAAAATGGCCATCTTTCTTTTACCATTCGAAAAACCATTTATTGCTACCCCTTTGAGCCTATTATGATTTCTTTTTCGAGGAACCCCAACCAAGGATCACCCTCTACACTGGGGGTAATTTTGAAAAAAATCACAAAAGGTCTCAAAAATAAAAAAAAAGAAAAGAAAAAAAAATAAATGCCACACATGACTTGGGGCAAAGTAATGAGAATCCTTTGTGTGAGGAAAGAAAAAGTAGTGAAACGATGTGGGGCAAAATGCCAAGTTATATCAAATGATCCTTTGGTTTTGAACCTTTTTAATACATGTTTTGAGCCTATTATATCCATTTTTTTATGACCCTTCACCTTGGCCTACATTACAACCTTGAAAAGTCCATTTGGATCAAGTGTGAATACTCAACTTGAATGATCATATGTTGAGCGAAGGTATGCTCATGATGAAGCAATGGAATCATGCTACATTGCTCTAAAGTTTGATGTATGAAAGATATCAACAATGGATGAAAAATGAGAAAAAAAAAAAAAAAAAAGAATGAATGAATGAAAAAATGAGAAAACTCAAATTGAAAACCTGAAAGGGTGATTTTGGTAGAGAAAGATCCAGGTCAAATGGCTCACATGAATGAAAGATCAAAGACATTTGAAGATCCCTCAAAGACTAGGACAAAGTTTGCCAAGCTCAAGATAACTTCAACAGTAAATGGAATGAATTTTTTAAAAAAAAATCCTAGATTAATGTTGAGAATTGTCTGAATATTCATTATTTGGACATACCATTCATCCCAATGACATGTATCTAATTTATTTCCTTTCCCATTTGTTTTGTACCAAAATAGATCTTCATTGATTATCTTTACCATAATTCACCTTGTGTTCTCTTATTGTTACACCCCTAGAATGAATTGAGAAAATGCTTGATTGCATTGTATTTGTCAAGATTTGAAATGATAATGAATGAATGAATATGTGTTTAAAACAATCTTACATTCATTTGAAAAGAAATCTAAAATGATGGTGGTAACAAAATGAAAAAATGGTAGAAACCTAAAAGAAATGATTTGAAAAGATATATGATGTGATCAAATGAAGAATATAATGGGGCAAATCTTGAAAAGTGGTATAACCAAGTGATGAGTACAAGGATTAATTGGTCGATATGACTTGCAAGTTATGATTGAATGATGAGAACAATCAGTAGACAAAGTTTGTTTTGGAATGGTTAATGCTGAGACACCTATAAGTAATGACCCAGTGATGGTGGATGAAATTTGTTTTGAAATTTGTTAGTGCTGAGAAATTCATTGAATGATGGTCAAGTGATGATCGATTGATGAAGCTTATTCCAAAGTATTGAGAAACTGAACAAGGAAGAATGTGAGTGGAAAAGACAATTAAGAGCTACACTGGTTCGATCTTAGAAGAGCAGTGTAATTGGATCTTTAAAGAATCAAAAGGCTTGATGCTCAAGAAACAGCTTGAGAAACTTGAGTACCATACATTGAATAGGAATTAATTGGCCAACATTTGCATAGCATTCACTGAAATTCATATGCATTGCATAGCATACACTACTTTCAGGAAAGTATAGTGTATAAATTCAAAAAGCAAGGATGTTCCAACATCCCACATAGAGAAGACAGATATGAAGATATTTTGCAAATTTGAGAAGAAACTTGTCAAGTAAATTCCTAATCCTTGAAATAGGATGTCTTTTGGTATCAGGGTTGATTTATAAGACCTTTGGGCATAATCTCCTGAAATTCCTTCAAACACAACTTTCAACTCCTTTGGACATGATTGTCAAGGAGTAATTTACTTTCCAAAAGTCATGATGCCTCTGTTTAGAGGAGCAATTTACTTTTCAAAGTCGTGGTGCCTCTTTTTAGAGGAGCAATTTACTTTTTCAAAGTCATGGTGCCTCTGTCTAGAGGAGCAATTTACTTTTCTCAAAATCGTGGTGCCTCTGTTTAGAGGAGCAATTTACTTTTCCAAAGCCGTGGTGCCTCTGTTTAGAGGAGCAATTTACATTTCAAAGTCATGGTGCCTCTGTTTAGAGGAGCAATTTACTTTCCCAAAGTCGTGGTGCCTCTATTTAGAGGAGCAATTTACTTTTCAAAGTCGTGGTGCCTCTGTTTAGAAGAGCAATTTTATTTTTTTTTAAAGTCATTGAGCCTCTGATTAGAGGAGCCATTTATGTTTCTCAAAGTCGTTAAGCCTCTACTTAGAGGAGCTTTGGTCAAAAAACAAAAAAACAAAAAAAAAAACAAAAAATGAAAATGTTGAGTTGAGTCTTGATTGGGTGTCTACGTCTTTGCGCAATTTTTGTTTCATAGAAAATGTGCAAAGAGGGGTAGCTGTAAACACCCAATTTGGTCCAGGCCCGGATCAATTGGGCCTGGTCCAAATGGGTAAGCCTAATTTTGTTTTATATTTTTGTTCTTTTTATTTTATTTTATTTTATATTTTATGTATATATTTTCCTTTATATCCTATGTATTTATTTATTTATTATTACTATTTATTAATATATATTTTTATTTTATTTTTCCTTTTTTTCTTTTTATTTTATTTTATATGTATTTTTATTTATCTAATTATATATTTATTTATCTGTTATTATTATTTTTTTATTTATCTTATAATATTATTGTTGATTTATCTTATTATTATTTTTCTAATTATCTATTAATTTTTTTTATTTTATCTGATTTTTATTTTGGAAGACTATGATTGAATCCTGTTGAGGAATCCTATCGAGAATGGGGATTCAATCAGAATCCAGATTGGATTCACAGATTGAATCCCCGTCCAAAAAGAAATAGGGTTTGATCAAAAACTCTTCTGATCAATCCCTATAAAAGGGACTCTCTGGAACAGAAGCAAGACACACAGAAAAACAGTGAGCAAAAAGCTACTAATTTGAGAGAAAAGAGGCGTATAGAAGAGTTTTTGAAGGCTTAAAGAAGGTTGAAAAGTGTTAGAATAGCTGTGGGAATCGAAAATAATTTTTAAGAGATTTTTGGCGAAAATTTTTTCTGAAATTTCTGGAAAATTTTCAGATTCTGGTGATTTTTTCGGCGAAGGTTGAATTTTTCGACGATGATTCTAGCTAACTTTGAAGTTTCTGGCGAGCTGCCCAATTTTCGGTGAAGGATCCCAGAAACCGACCAACTTTCCTGTGAACTTCCGATGAAAAACCCAGATTCCGATGAAAAATTCCAGAATCTGGTGAACATTCAACCGAAGTTCTTCGACTGTTTAGAGAGAAATGAGAGGAAAAAGAAAGAAGAGAGAGAGACGAGAGAAGGTTTCTGTCGAAAAATAGAGGGAAGTGCCTTATATACCCTCCCAAAATGATGTCGTTTTTGCCTTAAGTGACCTAGAGGATCCGCGTGTTTTATCGAGATCCGACCCGACCCGAGCTTCGACTCGCTTCCTGACCCACGCGTGTCTTCCCCCCTCCGAGCCGATAGTCGAGCCGAGCCGAGCCGACCCGTACTCTGAGCCGCTCTAGGTTTTTTTTTTTAATTTATTTATTTATTTATTAGATTAGGTTTATTTAATATTCTTTTTATCTTTATTTTATTTTTATTTTATTTTTACTTCTTATTTATTTATTTTTATTTTGTTTTGTTATTCTATTTTCTTTAAATAAAAATAAAAAAAATATTTTTGGAGAAAAGTTGAAAGTATCAATTTTCTTTAAAAATAAATTTTCAAAAAACGATTTTTTGGGAAAAGTTGAAAGTATCAATTTTCCTCGAAAATCAAAGTTTCCAAAGAATATTTTTGGGGAAAAGTTGAAAGTATCAATTTTCCTTGAAAATCAAAGTTTCAAAAAAAACATTTTTTGGGAAAAGTTGAAAGTATCAATTTTCCTTAAAAATAAAATTTTAAAAAAAATATTTTTGAGGAAAAGTTGAAAGTATCAATTTTCCTTGAAAATCAAAGTTTCAGAAAAACATTTTTTGGAAAAAGTTGAAAGTATCAATTTTCCTTAAAAATAAAATTTCAAAAAAATATTTTTGAGGAAAAGTTGAAGTATCAATTTTCCTTAAAAATAAATTTTCAAAAAAATCAATTTTTGAGAAAAAGTTGAAAGTATCAATTTTCCTCAAAATTAAAGTTTCAAAAGAATATTTTTTTTTTGGAAAAGTTAAAAGTATCAATTTTCCTGCACAAAAACAATCATTTTTTCCCTCCTTTTTATTTTGATTTTGATTTTGATTTTTCTTTAAATAATCCGATGATGGAGCCTCTGCAAGTGAAACAGTAGTTTTTCTTGCATACTCTTGAGGTGAGGAAATTTTCTCAATTTTTTGCTAAAAGTATTAGAGTCAATTGAGAATAATTTCTAATAATTAATTACTTGGTAAAATTTTAAGGCTCATTGAATAACACAAATTTAAGCTAGTACCATCTTTTGATGGGCATTGTGAAGGTGTTATAACCTTCCTCACACATAACCGAACTCCCGAACCCTGTTTTGGTTAGTAGACCTGAACCTATTCTTTTAGGGACCCTTAAACTTAGGTGTTCCCTGAAAAGACAGATTCCTTATGTGGCCAATCGCACCTAGACAAAAAAGATTGGTGGTGACTCCCTAAAGTCAATGTCTAGCGATAGATCCCCGGATCTAGAAGTTATGACATATGATAAAACAAAAGGTCATATTTATTTTAAATAGATAATTATTTAAATCGTGATAACTATTTGAACTTGTTCGGTAAATAGATTTTTTTTAATTTCTTGTGCATTAATGTTCTGCATATTAATAAATTAGTATTATTTTTATTTCAAATAAGCATGTATGATCTGAAAAAATTATTTTATGACTACACAAAAAGTCAAAATGATTTGAAATAGATAATTGTTTTAATAGTCTTACTTATTTGAGCTATTTTGGTAAACATATTTATTTTTTAAATCTCTTACTTATCGATTTCAGATAGATAATTATTCAAATAGTCATAACTATTTGAACTGGTTCAGTAAATAGATTTAGTTTTTAAATCTCTTATTAATTTTCAAAATATTAAGAAATTAGTATTATTTTATTTTGAATAATTTTGTATGAATAGAAACAACTGTTTTATTACAAAACAAAAGATCATAATGATTTGAAATAAATAATTATTTAAATAGTCATAACTATTTGAACTCACTCGGTAAATAGATTTAATTTTTTAAATATTTTACTTATTAATTTTTTAAAATTTAATAAATTAGTATTATTTTATTCCGAATAATCTTTTATGAATAGAAACAATTGGTTTATGACAAAATAAAAGGTTATAACGATTTGAAATAGATAATTATTCAAATGGTCATAATTATTTGAATGTGTTCAAAAAACAAATTTATTTTATATATTTTTACTTATTAATCTTTGAAATATTAGTAAATTTATATTATTTTATTTGAAATAAGGTTGTATGAACAAAAATAGTTATTTTATGGCAAAACAAAAGGTCATAACAATTTGAAATAGATAATTGTTCAAATAGTCATAACTATTTTAACTTATTTTCTAAATAGATTCATTTTTTTAAATCTCTTTCTCATTAAGTTTCGGAATAGTAATAAGTTAATATTATTTTATTTCAAATAAGCCTATGAATTGATATAATTGTTTTATGGTGAAACAAATGTCATAATGATTTGAAATCGATAATTATTCAAATAGTTATTACTATTTGAACTTGTTCAGTGAACCTATTTATTTTTTTAAATCTTTTACTTATTAATTGTAGAAATATTAATAAATTAATATTATTTTAATCCAAAAAAGCTAATATGAATAAAAATAATTGTTTTATGACAAAACAAAAGGTCATAATGATTTGAAATAAATAATTGCTCAAATAGTCATAACTATTCAAAATTATTTGGTAAACAGATTTGAAATAAGCTTGTATGGATAGAAAAAAATATTTTATGACAATACAAAAGATTATAGCAATTTGAAATAGATAATTGTTCAAATAGCCATAATTATTTGAACTTGTTTAGTAAGCAGATTCATTTTTTAAATCTCACACTTATTAACTTTTGGAATATTAATAAATTAGAATCATGTTATTCTGAATAAGCTTGTATGAACAAAAACAATTGTTTTGTGACAAAATAAAAGGTCATAATGATTTAAAATAAATAATTATTCAAATAGTTATAATTGTTTGCACTAGTCAAGCCAACAGACACATTTTCTAAATTGTTACTTATTAATTTTCAGAATGTTAATAAATTAGCATTACTTTATTCCAAATAAGATTAATGAATAGAAACAATTATTTTATGATAAACAAAAGGGTCATAATGATTTGAAAATTGGTCAAATAGTTATAACTAATTGAATTGGTTTGGCAAATAGATTTATTTTTTAAATATCTTATGTATTAATTTTTGAAATATTAATAAATTAATATTATTTTATTCCAAACAAACTGATATGAACAAAAACATTTGTTTTATGACAAAACAAAAGGTAATAACAATTTGAAATAGATAATTATTCAAATAGTCATAATTATTTGAAATAGTTTTGCAAACATAATTGTTATGACTTTTTGTTTTGTAATAAAACAATTATTTCTATTCATACAAGCTTATTCAGATTAAAATAATATTAATTTATTAGTATTTCGACAATTAATAAGTGAAAGATTTAAAAAATAAATATATTTACCAAACAAGTTCAAGTTTTCAAGACTATTTGAATAATTATCTATTTCAAATAATTGTGACCTTTTTTTTGTAATAAAACAGTTGTTTCAGTTAATATAAGCTCATTTGAAATAAAATAACTCTAATTTATTAGTATACCAAAAATTAATGAGTTAGAGAATTAAAAAAATGAATCTGTTTACCAAACAAGTTTAAATAGTTATGACTATCTAAATAATTATCTATTTCAAAACATTATGACCATTTGTTTTGTCATAAAATAATTAGTTTTGTTCATGCAAGCTTTTTTTGAATAAAATAATATAAATTTATTAAAATTCCAAAAATTAATAAGAAAAAATTAAAAAAATAAATATGTTTTCTGAACACGTTCAAATAGTTATGACTATTTGAACAATTATTTATTTCAAATCATTATGACAATTTGTTTTGTCATAAACCAATTGTTTTTGTTCATACAAGCTTATTTGAAATAAAATAATACTAATTTATTAATATTTTTAAAATTAATAAGTAAAATATTTAAATAATAAATCTATTTATCGAGCAAGTTCAAGTAGTTATTACTATTTGAACAATTATATATTTCAAATCTTTATGATCTTTTGTTTGGTCATAAAACAATCGTTTCTATTCACACAAGTTTATTTGGAATAAATAAATACTAATTTATTATTATTCTAAAAAGCAATAAGTTAGAGATTTAAAAAATAAATTTGTTTATCGAACAAGTTTAAATAATCATGTCCATTTGGACTGTTATCTATTTCAAATCATTATGACATTTTGTTTTATCATAAAATAATTGTTTCTATTCATACAGAATTATTCAGAATAAAATAATGCCAATTTATTACTATTTCAAAAATTAATAAGGACTTAAAAATAAATATTTTTTCCAAAGCAGTTCAAATAATTAAGACTATTAAAACAATTATCTATTTCAAATCATTCTGATCTTTTTTTTAGTAAAAAAAAAATTGTTTTAGTTCATACATGCTTATTCAAAATATAATAATACTAATTTATTAAAATTCAAAAAATTAATAAGAAATTAAAAAAAATGTATTTATCGAACAAGTTCAAATAGTTATTACTATTTGAACAATTATCTATTTAAAATCATTATGACCTTTTATTTTATCATAAAACAACTATTTTGGTACGTAAAAGTTTCTCCAAAAAAGTTAATATTACTTTATTAATATTTCAAAATTTAAGAAGTTGGAGTTTTGACTATTTAAACAATTATATATTTCAAATTGTTATAACCTTTTGCTATCTCTTAGAACAATTATTTCTATTGACATAAGTTTATTCGAAATAAAATAATACTAATATAATAATATTTTGAAAATTAATAATGAAGAGATTTAAAAACTAAATTTGTTTGCTGAACTATTTCAAATATTTAAGGGTATATGAACAATTCTTTATTTCAAATCGTTATGATTTTTTTTTTTCATAAAACAATTTTTTCAGTTCTTAGTAACTTATTTGTAATAAAGTAATACAAAATGTATTAATATTTCAAAACTTAATAAGTAAGTGATTTAAAAAACAATTCTTTTTGCCTAATTGGTTCAAATAATTATGACTGTTTGAACAATTATCTATTTCAAATCATTATGACCTTTTGTTCTATCATAAAACAAATGTTTTTGTTCATATAAGTTTGTTCAGAATAAAACAATATAATTTATTAATATTTTGAAAATTAAGAAGTAAGAAATTTAAAAAGTAAAACTGTTTACTAAATCAATTCAATTAGTTATAACTATTTGAACAATTATTTATTTCAAATCATTATGACCATTTGTTTTATCATAAAATAATTATTTCTATTCATACAGTCTTATTCAGAATAAAATAATACTAATTTATTAATATTCTAAGATTAATAAGTAATAGATTTAAAAAATAAATCAATTGGCCTAGCTAGTGCAAATAGTTATGACTATTTGAACAATTATCTATTTCAAATCATTATGACCTTTTGTTTTATCACAAAACAATTGTTTTTGTCTGTACAAGCTTATTTGAAATAACATTATTTTATTTTATTGACAAAACAAAGATCATAACGATTTGATATTGATAATTGTTCAAATAGTCATAACTATTCAAAATGGTTGGATAAATAGATTTATTTTTTAAATCTCTTACTTATTAATTTTTGAAATATTAATGAATTAATATTATTTTATTTCAAATAAGCTTGTATGATAAAAAATAATTGTTTTATAAAAAAACAAAGGTCATAGTGATTTGAAATAGAAAATTGTTCAAATAGCCATAATTATTTTAATTGAATCGGTAAACAAATTTATTTTCTAAATCCGTTACTTATTAATTTTAGAAATATCAATAAATTAGTATTAATTTATTCCCAATAAGCTTGTATGAACTTAAACAATTATTTTATGACTAAAAAAAGGTCAAAATGATTTGAAATAGATAATTGTTATAATAGTCTTAACCATAAGAATTGGTTTAGTAAACAAATTTATTTTTCAAATCTCTTACTTATTAATTTTTGAAATATTATTAAATCTGTATTATTATAAACGAAATAAGCTTGTATTAACAAAAAAATTATTTTATGACTGTTTGCCTTGAATTGATCTTTATTTTGAAATTACAAAACATTAAGCTAAACAAGCTTGATCAAGATTTCGAAAAAGATTTATTTAGTACATGTTCTTAAGTTTTATATTTTGGTACTAAATAAATAATATGATTTTTAAAGCTTAAACAAACCTTTCTTTGTTTTCATATTTCTCAAACCAAATCTACCTTTAAAGATTATTTATTTGAGCTTAAATGAAAGTCCAATTGTTGTTTCTAAAGTGAACTTATTCATTTTAGACTTAATACAATTTTGACAATATTGGTTTTGAGAAATAGATTAACTTAAGAAAATTGTTTTACAAGAACAAAGTTTTCCAACATTGAACTTATTTTATTTTTCTGTATTAATTCACAAAGTTTTAATATTTTAATTTTATATGGTTGGAAAGCTCTTTGAGTCTAATTTCTAATGGATTAAACAAAATCAAAATCCAAATTTTTTAAGAAAAGATTTTGAATTTTTACTAGACATGCTGTAGTTGTCTAAAAACTACACAGGGGGTAAATTTGAAAATTCACTATAATTCTTACACAATGAATTTGGTGATAAAATTTACATAGATAGAAAGCCCTTTAAGTTTAGTTTCTAAATCTTCAAATATTTTGTGATTTGGATTTGTATAACTCAAGTTATGGTCAAATTAGTGAGTAGAGTATAAAAAGGAAAACAACCACCTAGCTTGGACAGGATTCATCCCTTTAGGGAAGGGATTGATTGCTTTTTTATCCAGAAATGAATTTTTTATTGAAATGGCAAGAAGGGATCGATCACCCTATGTAAGGGATTGATCCCCCCCTTAACCAATCGATCCCCTACAAAAAGGGATCGATCAGTTAGGCTATTTTCAAGCGTAAATTGGTTCAAAACATGAACCAATCGATTGGGTCTGGGCAAGACATCTCTAACGACTATTTTATCAAGCTTTCAATGGCTACTTTCACTTCCCAAGCATTCCCAATGGCTATTTCCTCAATTTCTTTATAAATTGGGCACTCTAACACACCAAGAAGGTTGATGAACCAAAAGAGCAAGAGCTAATGAGCCATATTTTTTTCTCTCAAATAATCAAGAGCTTTTAGAGCTTTAAAGTCTATATCTTTGTATTTATTGTATCCAAATTATATTTGTTGTTCATTCATCATTTTTTTGTACTTAAACTTAGCAAACACTTAGCCTTAGAGAGGTTGTTCTATTGTTTGCAAAATTACCTTTGATATACAAGGGTGGAAGAAAACAAAAGGTGAGGTATCTTCTAGAGCGCTTTGTAGTGAGATTTGGTAAAATACTACAAAAGGTAGAGGTTTCTATCTTAAGCCTTAGAAAGAAAAAGATAGGTTGCATTTTCAATTCAAGAATAGTGGATTGAAGCCTAAGTGTGGATAACCAAGAAGAGAGGACGTAGGTGCCTTATGGAGAAAGACCGAACCTCTATAAATCATTATGTTTGATTTCTCTATCCCTATCTCTTTACAATTTATTGTTGTTTTATATTTGATTTTAGTTCATTAATTGTTATTGTTTGCATTATATTTTCATCAAAAGTGCTTATTGTTTTAATTTCCATTCAACTATATTGAAATCATTGTTTGGGAAGAATTTGGAAAAATCTAATTCACCCTCTTCTTGGATCACCATCTCACCTAAAAAGCTAACAATTGGTATCAGAGCTTTGGTCTCTTTTTATAGGTTTAACCACCTTGAGTAAAGATCCTATAGCTCAATTTTGGTTCCAAGATGGTGAGAAAGTCCTCAAAGCTCTAATGTTTGATAAATTTGAATTTTTGTGAATGGAGAAAGAGGATGAGGATGTTCATTATGACTCAAGATTTTGGAGCATGGAATGTGATGAAAAAAGGGCTTAATACTCTTTTCAAAGATGCAAAATATATGAAGTAAATAATAGATGATGCAAAGGCCAAGTGCATTCTCTATGGAGCTTTAGATGATTACAACTTCAACTTGGTCTCAAAATGCTCAACCTCAAATGAGATATGGAGAGAGTTGGATGAGCTACATGAAAGACAAATTTTCAACAAACATCCATCATGTCTCATGGCTATTAAGGAACCAAAGGTAACCTCTAACTCTTTTGATTCAAACTCTTATACTTTTGATAAGTTACAAGATGCTTACAATGATTTAGTAATTAAGTTTGAAAATATGCATTTGAAACATAAGAAAATGATTTCAAAATTGAAAGTTGAAAATGATCTTTTAATGAATGCAAAAAATATTTTAGAAAAAAAAATAAAAAGTTGAAAATAGATTTAAAAAGCTCTTAAAGTAGAAATGAACTTTTAGAAAAAGAAAATTTTGATTTGAAAAAGAAATTTGATGAATGAAAAATAAAAACTTTTAAAGAGTTCATTAAGTACTAAAATGATTAAATGGAATTTTTGTAATTTTCATGGTCATACTATACATACTTGTCCTATTAGAAGAAAAGTCCCATTTAGAATTAGGCAAGTATGGGTTCCAAAAGGAACAAGAGACTTGGTGACTAACTTTCAAGGACCCAAAGCAATTTGGGTACCAAAAATCAAATGAGATTGTCTCTTATAGGTGTGCTAGAGCAAGGAGCTAACAATGTGACATTGAAGATTGAATACTCTAGACACACAATGGAGATGGATAACCTCTAAACTTTTATTTGAGGAGAATTTGAATTTGGTTACCTATTCTTGATGAAATTTGAATTCTTGATTTATTATACAAAATTTGGTTGACCATGATTACAAGACATATGTTGCATAATCGTGAGAAAATGTGAGCTTGAATTGAATATGCATTTATTTTGCACTTAAATATGTTTGAATGCTTGTTGAAATTGATTGTGGTGTTAAATTGCTTGAGCATAATTTTGTTGATGAATTTTTTATTGATGCTTGGTGTGATTATTTATGTGCTTAATTGTTTTTCATAATGTTATGTGCAAGTTTCAAAGGATTGTTGAACTTAAAAGATCAAATCTTGTTTTTGAACATGCATTGAAAATCATATTATTTATTTAGTACCAAAATATAAAACTTAAGAACATGTACTAAATAAATCCTTTTTCAAAATCTTGATCAAGTTTATTTAGCTTTAATGTTTTGTCATTTCAAAATAAGGATCAATTCAAGGCTAACATACATGTTCATTGATTGAGTCCATTGAAATAGCATATACCACATTACTTCTAAATGTTTGTATCTTTATTGGTATATTGCTATATGTGATTTGAAATGTTTTTGCATATGCTTGTATGATTTTGATTGAAATATATATTTAGATACTTGCATATATTTAGATTAAGTTCATTGCTATGCATTGAAATAATTTGAAATATATTTGAATAATTATACTTTTATTATTTCTTTGCTATAGCATATGTGTTCATCATGTTTGGAAATTGCTTGAATAATCTTTATTATGACATGATGATAATTGAACCTTATTGCTCATTAGTATTCATGGTTTATTAAATCCATATGAGCTTTTTGGTTCTTGTTTGGATAGGATAGCTTATGAAAGATTACTATTATCATTTATGCATGCATTGAATGAATCTTTCATATGCTTGAAGTATGTGTGCTCTATGAAAGTTGTTGAATAAAATTGCTAACAATTGGTATCAAAATTGCTAAAATTTTTTTAACTTTCATAGACACTTGTTTATATGCCTATCTTTGATATATCTTATACCTTTTCATGCAAAATTATGTGTGCCTTAAATTGATTAATCCTTATTTTGAAAAGAAGGAGAAATCTTAGAATACAATTTTGCTTGATTTGTTTTATGATAACAATTGGTATGCTTCTTGATAACATATCTTTAACAATTGGTATCCATAACAATTGGTATGAGCTTGTATGCATGTGCTTGAATTTATGCTTAATTGATATTGATGTTTTAAGTTCTAAGCACATCTTATAATAACATGATTTATAAGTAGATTGCATATTATTCATTATCCTTTGCTCATAAATTTCATGTAGTAAATTTGTTGACATGTGCTAAAATGCTAAAATTGGATACACTTATACTTTTGCACTTGAATACATGTATGTGAACTTCATTGTGCATATTATACTTGATTACGTGGATTCAAAATACTCTTGATATTATTGGTATCAAGCATTTTGTCTTATGCCTTAAATTGATCTCTCTTTCTTTTGAAATGACAAAAAGGGGAGAAAGTCTAGAGATATTTCTTTTTGTATGCTTATTGCAATTGATATAGGAGTTTAAACATTTGGTATAAAGAGCTTAAACAATAAGGGGGAGAAATGTTTCATGAATATATTTGTTAATGATGCCTTTTTGTGTTTATTTGCTCATTAATATGCTCATGCCTTTTTGCTATGACAAAAATAGGGAGAAATATCATATGCAAAAATTTGCTTGTGCTTGACATGCATATGTTTGATTGTGCTTATTTGATATATATGCTCTAACATATGTTTGATGAGTTGTATGGCATTAGGATGCATAAATTAAGGGGGAGTTTTGCCATGCATTGTTTAAGGGGGGAGTTTTCCAAAATGTGTTTCAAAATCTTAAATGTTTCAAAGAAAGTTTTTCATCAAGCAAATTTATCTTTAAGTTTTGTCATATCAAAAAAGGGGAGATTGTTAACCTTCAATTGATCCTTATTTTGAAATGACAAAACATTAAGCTAAATAAGCTTGATCAAGATTTTGAAAAAGATTTATTTAGTACATGTTCTTAAGTTTTATATTTTGGTACTAAATAAATAATATGATTTTCAAAGCTTAAAAAACCATTTCTTTGTTTTCATATTTCTCAAACCAAATCTACCTTTAAAGATTATGTATTTGAGCTTAAATAAAAGTCCAATTGTTGTTTTAAAGTGAACTTATTCATTTTGGACTTAATACAATTTTGACAATATTGGTTTTGAGAAATAGATTAACTTAAGAAAACTGTTTTACAAGAACAAAGTTTTCCAACATTGAACTTATTTTATTTTTTCTGTATTAATTCACAAAGTTTTAATATTTGAATTTTATATGGTTGGAAAGCTCTTTGACTCTACTTTCTAATGGATCAAACAAAATCAAAATCCAAATTTTCTAAGAAAATATTTTGAATTTTTACTAGACACTCTGCAATTGTCTAAAAACTACACAGGGGGTAAATTTGAAAATTAACTATAATTCGTACACAGTGAATTAGGTGATAATATGGATAGAAAGCCCTTTAAGTATAGTTTCTAAATCTTCAAACGATTTGTGATTTGGATTTGTATAACTCAAGTTGTGGTCAAATTAGTGAGTAGAGTACAAAACGGGAAACAACCACCCAGCTTGGACAGGATCGATCCCCTTAGGGTAAGGATTGATTGCTTTTTTATCCAGAAACTAATTTTCTGTTGAAATGGCAAGAAGGGATCAATCACCCTATGTAGGAGATCGATCCCCCCTTAACCAATCGATCCCCTACAAAAAGGGATCGATCGGTTAGGCTATTTTCAAGTGCAAATTGGTTCAAAACATGAACCAATTGATCCCCTTATGGAAGGGATCGATTGGGTCTAGGCAGAGACATCTCCAATGGCTATTTTATCAAGCTTTCAATGGCTACTTTCACTTCCCAAGCATTCCCAATGGCTATTTCCTCAATTTCTCTATAAATTGGGCACTCCAACACACCAAAAAGGTTGATGAATCAAGAGAGCAAGAGCCAACAAGCCATATTTTCTTTCTCTCAAATAATCAAGTGTTTTTAGAGCTTCAAAGTCTATATCTTTGTATTTATTGTATCCAAATTATATTTTTTGTTCATTCATCATTTTCTTGTACTTAAACTTAGCAAACACTTAGCCTTAGAGAGGTTGTTCTATTGTTTGCAAAATTACCTTTAATATACAAGGGTGGAAGAGAACAAGAGGTGAGGTATCCTCTAGAGAGCTTTGTAGTGAGATTGGGTAAAATACTACAAAGGGTAAAGGTTTCTATCTTAAGCCTTAGAAAGAAAAAGATAGGTTGTATTTTCAATTCAATAATAGTGGATTGAAGCCTTAGTGTAGATAACCAAGAAGAGAGGACATTAGTGCCTTGTGGAGAAGGACTGAACCTCTACAAATCATTGTGTTTGATTTCTCTATCCCTATCTCCTTACAATTTATTGTTGTTTATATTTGATTTTAGTTCATTAATTGTTATTGTTTGCATTATATTTTCATCAAAAGTGCTTATTGTTTTAATTTCCATTCAACTATATTGAAATCATTGTTTGGGAATAATTTGGAGAAATCCAGTTCATCCCCCTTTTGGATCACCATCTCACCTAAAAAGCTAACAATGATAAAACAATAGGTCATAATGATTTGAAATTGGTAATCATTCATATAGTCTTAACTATTTGAACTAGTTCGACAATTAGATTTATTTTTTATTTTCTTGGTTATTAAGTTTTGTAATATTATTAAATTAGTATTATTTTATTCATAATAAAATAGTATGGATAGAACCAACTATTTGATGACAAAACAAAATGTTATATCGATTTGAAATAGATAATTATTCAAATACCCAAAACTAGTTGAAATGGTTTAGTAAATAAATTTACTTTTATATCTCTTACTGATTATTTTTCTAAATATTAATAAATTAGTATTATTTTATTTCAAACAGACTTATATGAACAAAAATAATTGTTTGATGACAAAACAAAAAGTAAGAATGATTTGAAATAGATATTTAAATAGGCATTTGCTCAAATAGTAATAACTATTTAAATTTGTTCGATAAACAGATTTATTTTTCTTAAATCTCTTTTTGTAATTAATTTTTTAAATGTTATAAAATTTGAAATAAATAATTATTCATATAGTCTTAATTGTTTGAATTGGTTCAGCAAATGGATTTATTTTTTAAATCTCTTAGTCATTAATTTTTAAAATATTACTAAATTAGTATTATTTTATTCTGAATAAACTTGTATGAATAGAAATAATTATTTTATGATAGAACAAAAGGTTATAAAAATTTGATTTTTTAAATCTCTTAGTCATTAATTTTTAAAATATTACTAAATTAGTATTATTTTATTTTGAATAAACTTGTATGAATAGAAATAATTATTTTATGATAGAACAAAATGTTATAATAATTTGAAATAGATAATTGTTCAAATAGTTATAACTATTTGAACTGGTTTGGTAAATAGATATATTTTTTAAATTTCTTATTAATTCTTGAAATATTAATAAATTAGTATTATTTTATTTCAAATAAACTTATATGTTGAAAAACAATTGTTTTATGACAAAACAAAAGGCAATAATGATTTGAAATAGATAGTTGTTCAAATGGCCATAATTATTTGAACTAATTTGGTAAACTAATTTATTTTTTAAATCTTTTACTTATTAACTTTTGAAATATTAATAAAGTAGTATTATTTTATTTGGATAAGATTTTATGAACTAAAAAAACTGTTTTATGACAAAACAAATGGTCAAATGATTTTAAATAGATAATTGTTTAAATAGTCATAATTATTTGAACTTGTTTAGTAAACAGATTTATTTTTTCAAATCTCATGCTTATTAATTTTTTAAATGTTAATAAATTAGTATTATTTTATTCCAAATGAGTTTGTATGAACTAAAACAATTATTGTATGACTAAACAAAAGGTCAAAGTAATTTGAAATAGATAATTATTCTAATAATCTTAACTATTTAAACTGGTTTAGTAAACACATTAATTTTTTAAATCTTTTATTAAATTTTGGAATATTATTAGAATAATATTATTTTTATTCGAATAAACTTATATAATCAGAAACAATTATTTTATGAGAAAACAAAGATTATAATTATTTGAGATCTATATTTATTCAAATAGTCATAACTATTTGAACTGGTTTGGAAAACAACTTTAGTTTTTAAATTGCTTGCTTATTAATTTTTGAAATATTAAAAAAGTATTATTGATCATAATGATTTGAGATCAATATTTATTCAAATAGTCATAACTATTTGAAATGGTTTCAAAAATAGATTTAGTTTTTAAATCTCTTGCTTATTAATTTTTGAAATATTAAAAAAGTATTATTATTTTATTTTTGATAAGTTTTTATAAACTGAAATAATTGTTTTATGACAAAACAAAATGTCATAACAACTTTAGATAGATAGTTGTTGAAATAGTCAAATCTATTTAAACTTGTTCAGTAAATAGATTTATTTTTTTAAATCTCCTACCTATTAATTTTTTGAGTATTAATAAAATAGTATTATTTTAATCTAAATAAACTTGTATGAATAGTAAAATTTTTTATAACAAAACAAAAGATCATAACTATTTGAAATAAAAAATTGTTCAAATAGTCATAATGATATGAACTTGCTCGATAAACAGATTTATTTTTTAAAATTTTTACTTATTAATTTTTGAAATATTAATAAAATATTAATATTTTATTTCAAATACACTTGTATGAATAGAAACAATTAGTTTATGACAAAACCAAAGGTTATAACTATTTGAAATAGATAATTGTTCAAATAGTCATAGCTATTTGAATGTGTTCAGAAAACATATTTATTTTTTAAATTTTTTCTTATTAATTTTTGGAATATTAATAAATTTATATTATTTTATTCAAAATAAGCTTGTATGAACATAAAGAATTATTTTATGACACAACAAAAGGTCATAACAATTTGAAATAGATAATTGTTCAAATTGTCATAACCATTTGAACTTGTCCAGTAAATAGATTCATATTTTAAATCTCTTACTTATTAATTTTTGGAATATTAATAAATTAGTATTATTTTATTTCGAATAAGCCTATATGAACTAATACAATTGTTTTATGATGAAACAAAAGGTCATAACAATTTGAAATATATAATTATTCAAATAGTTATGAGATTTGAAATAGATAATTATTCAAATAGTTATGACTATTTAAACTTGTTCAGTAAACTTATTTATTTTGAAAATCTTTTACTTTTTAATTGTCAATATATTAATAAATTAATACTATTTAATCTGAATAAACTTGTGTGAACAAAAACAATTGTTTTATGACAAAATAAAAAGTCATAATGATTAAGAATAAATAATTGTTCAAATAGTCATAACTGATTCAATAAATTGATTCATTTTTTTAAATCTCCAACTTCTCAATTTTTGAAATATTAGTAAAGTAATATTATTTTATTTTGGATAAGATTTTATGAACTAAAACAATTATTTTATGTTAAAACAAAAAAGTCAAAATGATTTTAAATAGATAATTGTATAAATTGAAACAATTATTTTATGACTAAACATAAAGGTCAGAACGATTTGAAATAGCTAATTGTTCTAATAGTCTTAACTATTTGAACTGGTTCAGTAAACACATTTATTTTTTAAATCTCTTACTTATTAAGCTTTAGAATATTATTAAGTTAGCAATATTTTACTCTAAATAAGCTTGTATGAACAGAAACAATTACTTTATGAGAAAAAAAGATCATAATAATTTTAGATAGATAATTATTCAAATAGTCATAACTATTTGAACTGGTTCGATAAATAGATTTACCAATTTTTGGAATATTGGTAGATTAGGATTTTTTTTTTCAAATAAGCTTGCATTAACAAAAATAATTGTTTTATGATAGAACAAAAGGTTATATTGATTTGAAATTTACAATTGTTCAAATAGCCATATCTATTTGGACTAGTTCAGTAAACAAATTTATTTTTTAAATCTCTTACTTATTAATTTTTTAAAGATTAGTAAATTAGTATTATTTTATTCTGAATAAGCTTGAATGTTCAAAAACAATTGTTATATGACCAAACAAAAGGTAATAACAATTAATTATTGACAAAGTCATAATTATTTGAACTAAATCGGTAAACATATTCACTTTTTAAATCACTTACTTTTTTATTTTTGAAATATTAATAAATTAGTATTATTTTATTCCAAATAAGCTTTTATGAACTAAAAAAATTTATTTTATGATAAAACAAAAGGTCATGATGATTTGAAATAGATAATTGTTCGTATGGCCTTAACTGTTTAAACTGTTTTGGCAAATAGATTTATTTTTCAAATCTCTTAGTTATGAATTTTTGGAATATTATTAAATTAGTATTATTTTATTTTGAATACGCTTATCTGAATTGAAACAATTATTTGATAACTGAACAAAAGTTTATAATGATTTGAAATAAATAATTGTTCAAATAGAAACTGGATCGATAAATAGTTTTTTTTAAAAAATCTTTTACTTATTAATTTTTAAAATATTAAAATATTAATATTTTTTTATTCTGAATAGACTTGTATCACAAAAAGCAACTATTTTATGATAAAACAAAAGTTCATAACAATTTGAACTACATAATTGCTCAAATGGCCATAGTTATTTGAAATGATTCAATAAATTGACTTATTTTTTAAATATCTTACTTATCAATTTTTAAAACAATAATAAAGTAATATTATTTTATTTCGAATAAGCTTTTATCAACTGAAACAATTATTTTATGATGAAACAAAATGCCATATTTATTTTAAATAAATAATTATTCAAATAGTCATAACTATTTGAACTTGTTTGGTAAATTATTTTTTAAATTTCTTGTTTATTAATTTTCTAGATGTTAATAAATTAGAGCTATTTTATTTCAAAGAAGCATGTGTGAACTGAAGCAATTATTTCTTGACTAAACAAAATGTTAGAACAATTTGAAATAAATAATTGTTCTAATAGTCTTAACTATTTAAACTAGCTCGGCAAACACATTTATTTTTTAAATCTCTTACTTATTAATTTTTGGAATATTATTAATTTAGGAATATTTACTCTGAATAAGCTTCTATGAACAAAAACAATTGTTTTATGTCAAAACAACGATCAAATTGATTTAAGATAGATAATTGTTCAAATAGTCATAAGTATTTGAATTGGTTTCATAAACAGATTTATTTTTTAAATATGTTATTAATTTTTGAAATATTAATAAATTAGTATTATTTTATTTTGAATAATTTTGTATGAATAGAAACAATTGTTTTATGAAAAACAAAATGTCATAACGATTTGAAATAGATAATAGTTGAGATGGACATAACTATGTGAACTTGTTCAGTAAACAGATTTATTTTTTAAATCACCAACTTATTAATTTAGCAATATTTTACTCCAAATAAGCTTGTACGAACAGAAACAATTATTTTATGACAAGACAAAGATCATCACATTTGAGATAGATAATTGTTTAGATAATCATAACTATTTGAACAAGTCTAGTAAACAAATTTAGTTTTTAAATCTCTTACTAATTTTTGAAATATTAATAAATTAGTATTATTTTATTCTAAATAATTTTGTATAAATAAAAACAATTTTTTATGACAAAACAAAATGTCATAATGATTTAAAGTAAATAATTATTCAAATACTCATAACTATTTGAACTTAATAGGTAAATAGATTTATTTTTAAAATTTTTTACTTATTAATTTTTAGAAAATTAATAAATTTATAATATTTTATTTGAAAATAAGCTTGCATGAATAGAAACAATTATTTTTATGACAAAACAAATGGTCATTATGTTTTGAAATAGATAATTATTTAGATAGTTATAACTATTTGAACTTATTTGGTAAATAGATTCTTTTTTTAATTATCTTAGTCATTAATTTTGAAATATTAATAAATTAGTATTATTTTACATCAAATAAGCTTATATGAACTGAAACAATTTTTTTACTAAAAAAAAAGTCAGAATGATTTGAAATCGATAATTACTCAAATAGTCATAACTATTTGAACTTATTTGATAACCATATTTAGTTTTTAAATTTTTTACTTATTAATTGTCAAAATATTAATAAATTAATATTATTTTAATTCGATTATGCTTGTATGAACAAAACTATTGTTTTATAACGAAACAAGAAGTCATAATGATTTGAAATAAATAATTACTCAAATAGTCTTTACTATTAGAACTTGTTTGATACATAGATTTATTTTTTAAATCTCTTATTAATTTTTGAAATATTAGTAGATTAGTTTTTTTTTTTTATTTCAAACAAACTTATATGAACAAAAAAATTTGTTTTATGACAAAACAAAAAGGTCATAACAATTTGAAATAGATAATAGTTCAAATTGTCATAATTATTTGAACTAGTTATGTAAATAGAATTGTTTTTTAAATCTCTTACTTATTAATGTTTGAAATATTAATAGATTCATTTTGTTTTATTCCTAATAAGTGAGTATGAATTGAAAAAAATTGTTTTATTACAAAATAAAAGGTCATAACTATTTGAACTGGTCTAGTAAACAGATTTAGTTTTTAAATATCTTATTAATTTTTGAAATATTAATAAATTAGTATTATTTTATTTTGAATAATTTTGTCTAAATAAAACAATTGTTTTATGATAAAACAAAATATCATAACGATTTGAAATAAAATAATTGTTTAAATAGTCATAACTATTTGAACTCACTCGATAAATCAATTTAGTTTTTAAATGTTTTACTTATTAATTTTTAGAAAATTAATAAATTAACATTATTTTATTGGAATAAGCTTGCATGAAGAGAAACAATTTTTTTATGAAAAAACAAAAGGTCATTATATTTTGAAATAGATAATTGTTTAGATCATCATAACTATTGAAAGTTATTTGGTAAGCAGATTCTTTTTTAACCATCTTACTCATTAATTTTTGAAATATTAGTAAATTAGTATTATTTTACATCAAATAAGCTTATATGAACTGAAACAATTATTTTATTAAAAAAAGGTCAGAATGATTTGAAAGAGATAATTACTTGAATAGTAATAACTATTTAAATATGTTCGATAAACATGTTTATTTTTTAAATCTTTTACTTATTAATTGTCAAAATATTAATAAATTAATATTATTTTAATCTGATTATGCTTGTATGAACAAAACTATTGTTTTATAATAGAACAAAAAGTTATAACTATTTGAAATAAATAATTGCTCAAATAGTCATAACTATTAGAACTTGTTAGATAAATAGATTTGTTTTTTAAATCTCTTATTAATTTTTAAAATATTAGTAGATTAGTATTTTTTTTATTTCAAACAAACTTATATGAGCAAAAACATTTGTTTTATGACAAAACAAAAGGTCATAACAATTTGAAATAGATAATTATTCCAATAGTCATAATTATTTGAACTGGTTAGGTAAATAGAATTATTTTTTAAATCTCTTATTAATTTTTGAGATATTAATAGATTCATTTTATTTTATTCCTAATAAGCAAATATGAATTGAAAAAACTGTTTCATGACAAAATAAAAAGGACATAATGATTTAAAATAGATAATTGTTTATATAGTTTTAACTATTTGAACTGGTTCTGTAAACAAATTTATTTTTTAAATCTCTTATTATTAATTTTTGAAATATTATTAGATTAGAATTATTTTATTTTGAATAAACTTGTATGAATAAAAATAATTTTTTTATGATATAATGAAAGGTTATAATGATTTTAAGTATACAATTGTTCAAATAGTCATAACTATTCAAACTAATTCGATAAATAGATTTATTTTTTAAATATCTTACTTATTAATTTTTAAAAAATAATAAATTAGTATTATTTTATTCCGAATAAGCTTGTATGATAAAAAACAATTGTTATATAACTAAACAAAAGGTAATAATGATTTGAAATAAATATTTGCTAAAATAGCCATAATTATTTGAACTGATTCACTAAACAAATTCACTTTTTAAATCACTTATCTATTAATTTTTTAAATATTAATAAATTAGTATTATTTTATTTCGAATAAGCTTGTATGAACTGAAACAATTGTTTTATAATAAAACAAAGGTTATAACAATTTTAAATAGACAATCGTTCCAATACTCGTAACTATTTGAATTTGTTTGGTAAACAAATTTATTTTTTTAAACTCTTGCTTATTAAGTTTCAAAATATTAAGAAATTAGTATTATTTTATTTTTGATAAACTTTTATGAATTGAAACAATTGTTTTATGTCAAAGCAAAAAGGTCATAATGATTTTAAATAAATAATTTTTCAAATAATTATAGCTATTTAAACTTGTTCGATAAATAGATTTATTTTTTAAATCTTTTGCTTATTAGTTTTTTGAATGTTAATAAATTTGGATTATTTTAGTTTGAATAAGCTTGTAAGATATGAAACATATATTTTATGACTAAACAAAAAGTCATATTGATTTGAAATAGATAATCGTTCAAATAGTCATAATTATTTTAATTGAGTCAGTAATTTATTTTTAAAATTTTTTATGTAATAATTTAGGAAATATTAATAAATTAGTATTATTTTGTTCCATCTAAACTTGTATTAACTGAAACAATTGTTTTATGAAAAATCAAAAGGTTATAACAATTTTAAATAGATAATTGTTCAAATAATAATAATTATTTGAACTTGATCGGTAAATAGATTTATTTTTTTAAATCTCTTTCTTATTAATTTTTTGAATGTTAATAAATTAGTATTAATTTATTCTAAATAAGTTTGTATGAACCAAAAAAATTATTTTATAACTAAACGAAAGGTCATAACGATTTAAAATAGATAATTTTTTAATGGTCTTAACCATTTGAACTGATTCAGTAAACGAATTTATTTTTTAAATCTTTTACTTATTAATTTTTGAAATATTATTAAATTAGTATTATTTGAATTCAAATAATCTTGTACAAAACAAAACAATTGTTTTATGATAAAAAAAAGGTCATAACGATTTGAAATAAATTATCATGCATATAGTCTTAACTATTTAAACTGGTTTAATAATTAGATTTATTTTTTAATTTTCTTGGTTATTAAGTTTTGAAATATTATTAAATTAGTATTATTTTATTTGAAATAAATAGTATGAATAAAATCAATTGTTTAATGATAAAATAAAAGGTTATAGTGATTTGAAATAGTTAATTATTCAAATAGTCAAAACTAGTTGAAATGGTTTAATAACCAGATTTACTTTTTAAATCTTTTATTAACTAATTTTCTAAATATTAATAAATTAGTATCATTTTATTTCTAACAAACTTATATCAACAAAAACAATTGTTTTATGATAGAACAAAAAGTAACAATGATTTTAAATAAATAATTATTCAAATAGTTATAATTATTTGAACTGGTTCAATAAATAGAATTATTTTTCAAATCTCTTACTTATAAATTTTTGAAATATTAATAAATTAGTTTTATTCTATTCTGAATAAGCTTGTGTAAGCTAAAATAATTGTTTCATGACAAAATAAAAGGTCATCAAATTTTGTAATAAATAATTGTTTTTATACTCTTAACTATTTAAACTGGTTCGATAAATAGATTTATTTTTTAAATCTCTTACTTATTAATTTTTAGAATTTTACTAAGTTAGTATTATTTTATTACGGATAAGCTTGTATAAACAGAAATAATTATTTTGTGATAGAATAAAAAGGTTATAATAATTTGAAATAGATAATTATTTAAATAGTCATACTATTTGAAATGGTTTGGTAAATAGATATATTTTTTAAATCTCTTATTAATTTTTGAAATGTTAATAAATTAGGATTAGTTTATTTCGAATAAGCTTGTATGTTGAAAAATAATTTTTTTATGACAAAACAAAAGGTAATAACAATTTGAAATAGATAGTTGTTCAAATGACCATAATTATTTAAATTGATTCAATAAACTAATTTATTTTTTAAATCTCTTATAAATTTTTGAAATAAAGTACTAATATTTTATTTTGGATAAGCTTTTATTAACTAAAACAATTGTTTTACGACAAAATAAAAGGTCATAATGATTTTAAATAGATAATTGTTCAAATAGTCATAACTATTTGTACTTATTCGACAAATATATTTATTTTTTCAAATCTCATGCTTATTAATTTTTTAAATGTTAATAAATTAGTATTATTTTTTTTAATAAGCTTGTATGAACTGAAACAATTATTATATGATTAAACAAAAGGTTAGAATGATTTGAAATAGATAATTATTCTAATAGTCTTAACTATTATAATTGGTTTAGCAAACACATTTATTTTTTAAATCTCTCCTTAATTTTTGGAATATTATTAAATTAGTATTATTTTTATTCGAGAAAGCTTGTCTTATCAGAAATAGTTATTTTATGAGAAAAAAATATCATAATGATTTGAGATTGATATTTGTTCAAATATTCATAATTATTTAAACTGGTTCAGAAAACAACTTTAGTTTTTAAATCCCTTGCTTATTAATTTTTGAAATATTCACAAGGTAGTATTATTTTATTTTGGATAAGTTTTTATGAACTGAAACAATTGTTTTATAACAAAACAAAAAGTCATAATGACTTTAAATAGATAATTGTTCAATAGTCAAATCTATTTAAACTTGTTCGATACACATTTTTTTAAAATCTTTTGCTCTTTAATTGTTTGAATGTTAATAAATTAGTATTATTTTATTTTGAATAAGCTTGTATGAAATGAAATAATTGTTTTATGACTAAATAATAGGTCAGAATGATTTGAAATAGATAATTATTCAATAGTCTTAACTATTTGAATTGGTTCGGCAAACACATTTATTTTTTTAAATCTCTTACTTACTAATTTTTGGAATTTTATTAAATTAGTATTATTTTAATCCAAATAAGCTTGTATGAAAAGAAACAATTGCTTTATGACAAAATAAAGATTGTAATAATTTGAGATAGATAATTGTTTAAATAGTTATAACTATTTAAACTGTTTCAGTAAACAAATTTAGTTTTTAAATGTCTTATTAATTTTCAAAATATTAATATATCAATATTATTTTACTTTGGATAATTTTGCATGAACAGAAACAATTATTTTATGACAAAACAAAAATGTCATAATGATTTGAAATAGATAATTGTTGGAATGGACATGACGATTTGAACTTGTTTGGTAAACAAATTTATTTTTTAAATCTCCTACTTATTAATTTTTAGAATATTAATAAATAAGTATTATTTGTTCTGAATAAACTTGTATGAATATAAACAATTGTTTTATGACAAAACAAAAGATCATAACTTTGTGAAACAAATAATTATTCAAATAGTCATAACTATTTGAACTTGCTCGATAAATGATTTATTTTTAAAATTTTTTTACTTATTAATTTTTGGAATATTAATAAATTAGTATTACTTTATTTCAAATATTCTTGTATGAACAAAAACAATTGGTTTATGACAAAGCAAAAAGTCATGAGTTTTTGAAATAAATAATTGTTGTCATAACTATTTGAACGTGTTCAAAAAACAAATTTATTTTTAAAATTTTTGCTTATTAATTTTTAAAATATTAATAAATTTATATTATTTTATTCAAAATAAGCTTGTACGAACATAAACAATTATTTTATCACAAAATAAAAGGTCATAACAATTTGAAATAGATGATTGTTCTAATAGTCATAACTATTTGAACTTATTCAATAAATAGATCAAATTTTAAATCTCTTACTCAATAATTTTTGGAATATTAATCAATTAGTATTATTTTATTTCAAATAAGCCTATATAAACTGATACAATTATTTTATGATGAAACTAAAGGTCATAATGATTTAAAATAGATAATTATTCAAAGAGTTATGACTATTTGAACTTGTTTGGTAAGCATATTTATGTTTAAAATCTTTTACTTATTACTTGTCAAAATATTAATAAATTAATATTATTTTAATTCGAATAAGCTTGTATGAACAAAAACAATTGTTTTATGACAAAACAAAAATCATAACGAGTTGAAATAAATAATTGTTCAAATAGTCATAACTAGTTGAACTTATTTGGTAAAAATATTTCTTTTTTAAATCTCTTGCTTATTAATTATCTAAATATTAATAAATTGGTATTATTTTAATTGTTCAATTAGTCATAACTATTCAAATTGGTTCAGTAAACATATTTCTTTTTTAAATCTCTTACTTATTAATTTTTGAAATATTAATAAATTAGTATTATTTTATTTCAAATAATCTTGTATGATAAAAAACAATTGTTTTATAACAAACAAAAGGTGATAATGATTTAAAATAGATAATTATTTAAATGGCCATAATTATTTTGACTAATTTGATAAACAAATTTCTTTTTTAAATCTCTTATTAATTTTACAAATATTAATAAATTTGTATTATTTTATTTTGTTTAGGCTTGTATTAACTAAAACAATGTTTTATGACAAAACAAAAGGTCATAATGATTTTAAATAGACAATTAGTCAAATAGTACTAACTATTTGAACTTGTTCGATAAATACATTTATTTTTTTAAATCTCTTATTAATTTTTTTAATGTTAATAAATTAGGATTAATTTATTCCAAATAAGCTTTGTATGAATTGAAACAATTGTCTTATGACTAAATGAAAAAGGTCAGAATGATTTGGAATAGATAATTGTTCGAGTAGTCTTAACCATATGAAATGGTTTGGTAAACAAATTTCATTTTTTAAATCTCCTATTAATTTTTGAAATATTATTAAATTTATATTATTTTAATTCAAATAAGCTTGTACAAATAAAAAAAAGATTGTTTTATGGCAAAACAAAAGGTCATAATGATTTGAAATTTGATAATCGTTCATATAATATTGACTATTTGAACTAGTTAGGCAATTACATTTATTTTTAATTTTTTTGGCTATTGAGTTTCAAAATGTTATTAAATTAATATTTTTTTATTCTAAATAAAATAGTATGAACAGAACCAATTGTCTGATGGCAAAACAAAAGGTCATAACAATTTTAAATAGATAATTATTCAAATAGTTAAAACTATTTGAAATTGGTTTGGTTAATAGATTTACTTTTTCAATCTCTTACTAATTAATTTTCCAAATATTAATAAATTAGTAATATTTTATTTCAAACAAACTTATATCAACAAAAACAATTATTTTATGACAAAACAAAAAGTAATAACATTTGAAATAGATAATTGTTTAAATAGTTTAATTATTTGAACTGGTTCAGTAAATAGATTTTTTTTAAATCTCTTCCTTATAAAATTTTGAAATATTAACAAATTAGTTTTATTTTGTTATATCATAAAATAATTATTTTTGTTTATACAAGTTTGTTCAGAATAAAATAATACTAATTTAATAATATTCTGAAAATTCATAACTAAGAGATTTAAAAAATAAATCAATTTGTTGAACCAATTTAAATAGTTAAGCCTATATGAACAATTATCTATTTTAAATCGTTATGACCTTTTGTTTTGTCATAAAACAATTATTTTAGCTCATACAAGTTTATTTGAAATAAAATAAAACTAATTTGTTAATATTTCAAAATTTTATAAGCAAGAGATTCAAAAAATAATTCTATTTACCGAACCAGTTCAAATAAATATAACTATTTGAATAATTATCTATTTCAAATCATTATTACTTTTTGTTTTTTCATCAAACAATTATTTGTGTTCATATAAGTCTATTCGAAATAAAATAATACTAATTTATTAATATTTAAAAAATTAATCAGTATGAGATTTAAAGAGTAAATCTCTTTACTAAACCATTTCAAATAGTTTTGGCTATTTGAATAATTATCTACTTCAAATCATTATAACATTTTGTTTTGTCATCAAATAGTTGGTTCTGTCCATACTATTTTATTTTGAATAAAATAAGACTAATTTAATAATATTATGAAACTTATTAACCAAGAAAATAAAAAATAAATCTAATTGTCGAACCAATTCAAATAGTTAAGACTATATGAATGATTATCAATTTCAAATCATTATGACATATTGTTGTCATAAAACAATTTTTTGTTCATACAAGCTTATTCAGATTAAAATAATATAGATTTAAGAACATTTCAAAATTTAATAGGTAAGAGATTTGAAAAATAAAATTGTTTACTGAACCAATTCTTATGGTTAAGACTATTATAACAATTATCTATTTCAAATCATTCTGACATTTTGTTTAGTCATAAAATAATTGTTTAAGTTCATACAATCTTATTTGGAATAAATTAATACTAATCTATTAACATTAAAAAATTTAATAAGAAAGAGATTTTAAAAAATAAATCTATTTATCGAATAAGTTCAAATAGTTATTATTATTATAACAATTGTCTATTTAAAATCATTATGACCTTTTGTTTTACCATAAAACAATTATTTCAGTTAGTACAAGCTTATAGGAATCAAATAATACTAATTTATTAATATTTCTAAATTAATAAGTAAAAGATTTAAAAAATAAATTTGTTTACCGAATCAGTTAAAATAATTATGGTCATTCGAATAATTATCTATTTCAAATTGTTATGACCTTTGTTTTGTTATAAAACAATTGTTTTTTATCATACAAGCTTATTCAAATAAAATAATATTAATTCATTAATATTTCAAAAATTAATGAGAGATTTAAAAAATAAATCTGTTTATCAAACCAGTTTGAATAGTTATGACTATTTGAACAATTATCAATCTCAAAGCGTTATGATCTTTGTTTTATCATAAACAATTGTTTCTGCTTATTTGGTTAAAAATAATACTAATTTAATAATATTCCATAAATTAATAAGAGATTTGAAAAATAAATGTGTTTATCAAACTAGTTCAAATAGTTAAAACTATAAGAATAATTATCCATTTCAAATCATTTTGACCTTTTTTTAGTCATAAAATATTTGTTTCATATCATACAAACTTATTTAGAATAAAATAATCCTAATATATTAACATTCAAAAAATTAATAAGAGATTTGAAAAAATAAATTTGTTTATCAAACAAGCTCAAATGTTATGATTATTTGATCAATTACTTATTTAAAATTATTATGACTTTTGTTTTGTCACAAACCAATCATTTCGATTCATAAAAGTTTATCCAAAATAAAATAATACTAATTTATTAATATTTCAAAAATTATTAAGTAAAAGATTTTAAAAAGTTAATATGTTTTTTGAACAAATTCAAATAGTTATGACTATTTGACCAATTGTATATTTAAAATCATTATGACCTATTGTTTTGTCATAAAATAATTGCTTTAGTTCATACAAGTTTATTTGAAATAAAATAATAATAATTTATTAATATTCTGAAAATTAATAAGTAAGCGATTTAAAAAGTGAATCTATTTACTAAATCAATTTAAATAATTATGGCCATTTCAACAATTATTTTTATTTCAAATCATCATGAGCTTTTGTTTTGTCATAAAACAATTGTTTTTCATCATACAAGCTTACTTAGAATAAAATAACACTAATTTATTAATATGTCAAAAATTAATAAGTAGGAGAAAATAAATCTATTTATCGAAACAGTTCCTATTTGAGTAATTACCTATTTTAAATCATTATAACCTTTTTTTCTATTATAAAAGAATTATTTCAGTTTACACAAGCTTATTCAAAATAAAATAATATTAATTTAATAATATTTTAAAAATTAATAACTAAAAGATTTAAAAAATAAATCTATTTATAGAAGTAGTTCAAACAGTTAAGACTACATTACCAATTATGTATTTCAAATTGTTATGACTTTTTGTTTTGTCATAAAACAATTGTTTTAGTTTATACAAGCTTATTTGAAATAAAATGATACAAATTTATTAATATTCCAAAAATTAATAAGTAAGTGATTTAAATAGTGAATCTATTTACCAAAGCATTTCAAATAATTATGGCCATTTCAACAATTATCTATTTCAAATTATTTTTACCTTTTGCTTGGTTATATAACAAATGTTTTCGATTATTCAAGCTTATTCAAAATAAAATGATACTAATTTATTAATCTTTCAAAAATTAATAAGAGATTTAAAAAACTAGTTCAAATAGTTATGACTATTTGAACAATTGTATACTTCAAGTTGTTATAACCTTTTGTTCTATCATAAAACAATTATTTTTGTTCATACAAGCTTATTCGAAATAAATAAATACTAAACTAATAATATCCCAAAAATTAATAAATAAGAGAATTTAAAATACATTTGTTTGTCAAACCATTTCAAATATTTAAGACTATAATAACAATTATCTATTTCAAAACGTCATGACTTTTTATTTTGTCATAAAACAATTTTTTGAATTCATACTAGCTTATTCAGAATAAAATAAAATGAATTTATTAATATTTCAAAATTAATTAGTAAGAGATTTAAAAAAATTATTCTATTTACCTAACCAATTCAAATAATTATGACTATTTGAACAATTATCTATTTCAAATTGTTATAGCCTTTTGTTTTATCATAAAACAAATATTTTTGTTCATATAAGTTTGTTCAGAATAAAAGTAATACTAATATATTAATATTTTGAAAACTAATAAGAGATTTAAAAAATAAGTCTATTTATCAAACTAGTTTAAATAGTCATGACTATTTGACAAATTATTTATTTCAAATCTTTATGACTTTTTGTTCTATTATAAAACCAATTGTTTCTATTCATATAAGCTTATTTGGATTAAAATGATACTAATTTATTAATATTTTGACAATTAATAAGTGAAAAATTTAAAAATAAATATGGTTACTGAACTAGATCAATTAGTCATATCTATATGAATAATTATCTATTTCAAATCATTATGACCTTGTGTTTGTCATAAAAGAATTGTTTTAGTTCATATAAGTATATTGAAATAAAATAATGCCAATTTATTGTTTTTCAACATACAAGCATATTTGAAATAAAATTGTTATTACCTTTCGTTTTGTCATAAAATAATTGTTTTTCAACATACAAACTTATTAGAAATAAAATAATACTATTAACATTTCAAGAATTAGTAAGAGATGTAAAAAATAAATTTATTTATTAAACTAGTCAAATAGTTATGACTATTTGAACAATTTTCTATTTCAAATTGTTATAACCTTTTATTCTATCATAAGGCAATTACTTTCGTTCATATAAGTTTATTTGAATAAAATAATACTAATCTAGTAATATTCAAAAAATTCATAACTAAAAGATTTAAAAAATAAATATGTTTGCTGAACCAATTCACATAGTTAAGACTATGAACAATTATCTATTTCAAATTGTTATGACATTTTTTTTATCATAAAACAGTTAGTTTAGCTCATACAACTTTATTTGAAATAAAATAATACTAATTTATTAATATTTTACAATTTTATAAGTAAGAGATTTAATAAATAATTCTATTTACTAAACTAATTTAAATAATTATAACTATTTGATAATTATCTATTTCAAATCATTATTATTTTTTTTTTGTCATAAGACAATTTTTTTGTTTATATAAATTTGTTTGAAATAAAATAATACTAATTTATTAATATTTAGAAAATTAATCAGTAAGAGATTTAAAAAGTAAATCTATTTATCAAACCATTTGAAATAGTTTTGACTATTTGAATAATTATTTGTTTCAAATCATTATAACCTTTCGTTTTGTTATCAAACAATTAGTTCTGTTCATACTATTTTATTTGAAATTAAATAATACTAATTTATTAATATTATAAAATTAATAAGTTAGAGACTTAAAGAATTAATCTGTTTAGCCAACAAGTTCAAATAGTCATGTCCATTTGAAATATTATCTATTTTAAATCATTATGATATTTTGTTTTGTCGTAAAACAATTGTTTTTATTCATACAAAATTATTCAAAATAAAATAATGCTAATTTATTAATATTTCAAATTAAGAAGAGATTTAAAAACTAAATTTGTTTATCGGACCAATTGAAATTATTATGACTATTTGAACAATTATTTATCTCAAATCATTGTGATCTTTATTTTGTCATAAAACAATTGTTTCTGTTTATACGAGCTTATTTGGAGTAAAATATTTCTAAACTAATAATATTCTAAAATTAATAAGTATGAGATTTCAAAAATAAAATATGTTTGCTGAACCAGTTCAAATAGTTAAGGCTATTAGAACAATTATCTATTTCAAATTGTTCTGACCTTTTGTTTAGTCATAAAATAATTATTTCAATTAATACATGCTTATTTGAAATAAAATAATATTATTTTTTTAACATTCAAAAAATTAGTAAGTAAAAAATTAAAAAAAATAAATCTATTTACCGACCAAATTCAAATAGTTATGACTGTTTAAACAATTATCTATTTAAAATCATTATGACCTTTGTTTTATAATAAAATAATTGTTTTAGTTCATAAAAGCTTATCTAAAATAAATAATATTACTTTATTAATATTTCAAAAAATGAGAAGTTGTAGATTTAAAAACTAAATCAATTTATCGAATCAGTTCAAATAATTATAGCCATTTGAACAATTATCTATTAGAAATTGTTATGAACTTTTGTTTTGTCATCAAAAATTTTTTTTCATCATATAAACCTATTTAGAATAAAATAATACTAATTTATTAATATTTCAAAAATTAATATTTAAAAGATTTAAAAAATAAATCTATTTACCGAACTAGTTCAAATAGTTTGACTATTTGAATAATTGTAAACTTCAAATCATTATAACATTTTGTTCTGTCATAAAACAATTATTTTTGTTCATATAAGCTTATTCAAAATAAAATAATACTAATCTAATAATATTCCAATAATTAATAACTAAGAGAATTAAAAAATAAATTTGTTTGTCGAACCAATTCAAATATTTAAGGCTATATGAACAATTATCTATTTCAAATCGTTATGACCTTTTGTTTTGTCATAAAATAAGTTTTTTTTTAATTTACACTAGCTTATTTGGAATAAAATAAAATGAATTTATTAATATTTCAAAAATTAATGGATAAGAGATTTAAAAAATAATTCTATTTACCTAACTAGTCTGAATAATTATGACTATTTGAATGATTATCTATTTTAAATAATTATGACCATTTGTTTTGTCATAAAATAAATGTTTTTGTTCATTAAGTTTGCTCGAAAAAAAGTAATACTAATCTATTAATATTTCAAATATTAATAAGAGATTTTAAAAAATAAATCTATTTATCAAACTAGTTTAAATAGTTATGACTATTTGAGCAATTATTTATTTCAAATTGTTATGACTTTTTGTTTTGTTATAAAACAATTATTTTTGTTCATACAAGCTTATTCAAATTAAAGCAATACTAATTTATTAATATTTCAACAATTAATAAGTAAAAAGTTTTAAAAATAAATATGTTTACTGAACTACATCAAATAATCATGATTATTTGAATAATTATTTATTTCAAATCATTATGACTTTTTGTTTTATCATAAAAGAATTGTTTTAGTTCATATATGCTTATTAGGAATAAAATAATACTAATTTATTAATAATCCAAAAATAAATAATAAAGAGATTTTAAAAATGAATTTGTTTACTGAACAAATTTAAATAATTATGACTGTTTGAACAATTATCTATTTGAAATCGCTATAACCATTTGTTTGGTTATAAAAGAATTTTTTCTATTCATACAAGCTTATTTCAAATAAAATAATACAAATTTATTAATATTAACACAATTAATAATTAAAAGATTTAAAAAATAAATCTATTTACCGAATAAGTTCAAAATGATTTGAAATAAATAATTATTCAAATAGTCATAACTATTTAAACTCGCTCAGTAAATAGATTTATTGTTTTAATTATTAATTTTTGGAATTTTAAAAAATTAGTATTATTTTATTTCAAAAAAGCTTTTATGAATAAAAACAATTAGTTTATGACAAAACAAAAGATCATAACGATTTGAAATGAATAATTGTTGAAATAGTTATAACTACTTAAAAGTGTTCAGAAAATAGATTTATTTTTTAAATTTTTACTTATTAATTTTTGTAATATTAATCAATTTATATTATTTTATTCAAAATAAGCTTGCAAGAACAGAACCAATTGTTTTATGACAAAATAAAATGCCAAAATATTTTGAAATAGATAGTTGTTCATATAGTCATAACTATTCAAACATGTTTGGTAAACAGATTAATTTTTTATTCTCTTACTCATTAATTTTTTAATATTAATAAATTATCATTATTTTATTTCAAAAAAGCTTATTTGAACAAAGCAATTGTTTTATTACAAAACAAAAAAACAAAAGGTCAAATGAGTTGAAATAGTTAATAATTTAAATAACCATCACTATTTCAACTTGTTCGGTAAATATATTTATTTTTTAAATGTTTTACTTATTAATTCTCAAAATATTAATAAATTAATATTATTTTAATCTGAATAACCTTGTATGAACGTAAACAATTATTTTATTACAAAACAAAAAAGTGATAACAATTTGAAATAAATAATTATTCAAATAGTTATAATGATTTGAATTTATTCAATAAACAAATTTATTTTTTAAATCTTTTACTTACTAAATGTCCTAATGTTAGTAAATTTATATTATTTTATTTGAAATAAGCTTGTTTGGTAAACAAATTTATTTTTAAATCTCTTAATTATTAATTTTTGAAATATTAATAAATTGTTATTATTTTATTTTGAATAAACTTATAAGAACTTAAATAATTCCTTTATGACAAAACAAAAGGTCATAATGATTTAAAATAGATAATTATTCAAATAGTCATGACTATTTGATTTAGTTCAGCAAACATATTTATTTTTTAAAATTTTTACTTATTAATTGTCAAAATATTAATAAACTAGGATTATTTTAATCCGAATAAGCTTGTACGAACAAAAACAATTGTTTTATATTAGGACAAAAAGTCATAATGGTTCAAAATAAATAATTTGTCAAATAGTCATAACTATTTAAACTGGTTTGATAAATAGATTTATTTTTAAATATTTTATTAATTTTGAAATATTAATAGATTAGTATTACTTTATTCCGAACAAACTTTTATGAACAAAAACATTTGTTTTATGACAAAACAAAAGGTCATAATGATTTGAAAGAGGTAATTGTTCAAATAGTCATAATTATTTAAATTGGTTAGGCAAACATAAATATATTTTTTAAATCTCTTACTTATTAATTTTTTAAATACTAATAACTTCATTTTATTTTATTCCAAATAAGCTAGTAAAAACTAAAAAATTGTTTTATGACAAAACAAAAGGTCATATCATTTTGAAATGGATAATTGTTCATATAGTCTTAAATTTTTGCACTAGTTTGGTAAACAAATTTATTTTTAATTCTCATAGTTATTAATTATTGAAATATTAATAGATTAGTATTATTTTATTCCAAATAAGCTTGTATGAACAAAAATAATTATTTTGTGTTAGAACAAAAGGTTATAACAATTTGAAGCATACAATTGTTCAAATAGTCATAACTATTTGAACTGGTTCGGTAAATAGATTTATTTTTTAAATTTCTTACTTATTACATTTTGAAAGATTAATAAACTAGTATTATTTTATTTCGAATAAGCTTAAATGATCAAAAACATTTGTTATATGACCAAATAAAAGGTAATAACGATTTGAAATAGATAATTGTTGAAATGGCCATAATTATTTAAAATGATTCAGTAAACATATTCAGTTTTTAAATCACTTGTATTATTTTATTTTGAATAAGTTTGTACTATCTGAAACAATTGTTTTATGACAAAACAAAAGGTCATAATGATTTTAAATAGACAATTGTTCAAATAGCAATAACTATTTGAACTTGTTCGATAAATAGATTTATTTTTTAAAATATATTTTTTATTAATTTTTTGAATGTTAATAAATTAATATTAATTTATTTCAAATAAACTTATATAAACTAAAACAATTGTTTTATGACTAAACAAAAGGTAAGAACAATTTCAAATGGATAATTGTTTTAACCTTAACCATATGAATTGATTCAAAAAACAAATTATTTTTTAAATCTCTTACTTATTAATTTTTGAAATATTATTAAATTGGTATTATTTTAATCTAAATAAGCTTGTACAAACAAAAAAATTGTTTTAAGATAATACAAAAAGTCATAATAATTTAAAATAGATAATTGGTCATATAGTCATAACTATTTGAACTTGTTCTGCAATTATATTTATTTTTTTTAATTTTTTCAGTTATTATGTATCAGAATATTATTAAATTAGTATTATTTTATTTCAAATAAAATAGTATGAATAGAACCAATAGTTTGATGACAAAACAAAAGGTTATAACAATTTGAAATAGATAATTATTCAAATAGCGAAAACTATTTGAAATTGTTTGTTAAACAATTTACTTTTTAATTCTCTTACTTATTAATTTTCTAAATATAATAAATTAGTATTATTTTATTTCAAACAAACTTATATAAACAAAAACAATTATTTTATGACAAAATAAAAACTAATAACGATTTGAAATATATATTTTTCAAATAGTTATAATTATTTGAATTGGTTCAGTAAATATAATTATTTTTTAAATCTCTTACCTATAAAATTTTGAATATTAACAAATTAGTTTTATTTTATTCTGAATAAACTTGTATGAGTTGAAATAATATGATTTGAAATAGATAATTGTTCATATTGTCTTAATTATTTGAACTGATTCAACAAACGGATTTAATTTTTAAATCTCTTAGTCATGAATTTTCAAAATATTATTAAATTAGTATTAGTTTATTTCAAATAAACTTGTATGAACATAAATAATTGATTTATGATAAAACAAAAGCTTATAACAATTTGAAATAGATAACTGTTCAAATAGTCATAACTATTTAAACTAGTTTGGTAAATAGATTTATTTGTTAAATCTCGTACTAATTCTTGAAATATTAATAAATTAGTATTATTTTATTTGAGATAAGCTTGTATGTTGAGAAACAATTGTTTTATGACAAAATAAAAAGTAATAACGATTTGAAATATATAATTGTTCAAATGATTATTTGAACTAATTCAGTAAACTAATTTATTTTCTAAATCCCTTGCTTATTAATTTTTGAAATTTAATAAAGTAGTACTATTTTATTTTGGACAAGCTTTTATGAACTAAAACAACAAAACAAAAGTTCATAATGATTTTAAATAGATAATTGTTCAAATAATCATAACTATTTGAACTTGTTCGGTAAATAGATTTATTTTTTCAAATCTCTTGCTTATTAATTTTTTGAATGTTAATAAATTAGTATTATTTATTATGAATAAGCTTCTATGAACTGAAACAATTATTTTATGACAAAACAAAATCTTAGAATGATTTAAAATAGATAATTATTTTAGTAATCTTAACCATTTAAACTAATTCAACAAACACATTTATTTTTTTAAATCTCTTACTTACTAATTTTTGAAATATTATTAAATTAATATTATTTTTATCCAAATAAGCTTGTATGATCAGAACCAAATTTTTTTATGACAAAACAAAAATCATAGCAATTTGATACTAATATTTGCTCAACTAGTCATAACTATTTGAACTGGTTCAAAAACTAATTTTAATTTTTAAATGTCTTACTTAATCATTTTTGAAATATTAATAAAGTAGTATTATTTTATTTTGAATAAGTTTTTATGAACTGAAACAATTATTTTATGACAAAACAAAAAGTCATAACGATTTTAAATAGTTAATTGTTTAAATAGTCATATCTATTTGAGCTTGTTTGGTAAACATATTTATTTTTTAAATCTCATGCTTACTAATTTTTTGAATGTTAATAAATTAGTATTATTTTATTTTGAAGAACCTTATATGAACTATAATAATTTTTTTATGACTAAACAAAAGGTCAGAATGATTTGAAAAAGATAATTGTTCTAATAGTCTTAATTATTTGAACTAGTTCAACAAAATATATTTATTTTTTATTATTAAATTAGTATTATCTTAATCCGAATAAGCTAATATGAAAAGAAACAATTGTTCTATGACAAAATAAAGATCATAATGATTCGAGATAGATAATTGTTCAAATAGTTATAACTATTTGAACTAGTTTGATAAACATATTTAGTTTTCAAATCTCTTATTAATTTTCAAAATTTTAATAAATCAATATTATTTTATTCTGAATAATTTTGTATGAACAAAACAATTGTTTTACAACAAAACAAAAGGTCATAATGATTTAAAATAGATAATTATTCAAATGGATATGACTATTTGAACTTGTTTGGTAAATAGATTTATTTTTTAAATCTCCTACCAATTAATTTTCAAAATATTAATAAATTAGTATTATTTTTTTCGAAATAAACTTGTATGAATAAAATCAATTGCTTGATCACAAAACAAAAGATTATAACTATTTGAAATAAATAATTATTCAAACAGTCATAACTATTAGAGCTTGCATAGTAAACAGATTTATTTTTTTAAATCATTTACTTATTAATTTTTGAAATATTAATAAATTAGTATTATTTATTTCAAATAAGCTTGTATGAATAGAAACAATTGGTTTACAACAAAACAAAAGGTCATAACTTTTGAAATAGATAATTGTTCAAATAGTCATAACTATTTGAATGTGTTCAAAAAATAGATTTATTTTTTAAAATTTATACTTATTAATTTTTAGAATATTAATAAATTTATATTATTTTATTCGAAATAAGTTTGTATGAACAAAAACAATTGTTTTATGACAAAACAAAAGGTCAAAATGATTTGAAATAGATAATTGTTCAAATAGTCATAACTATTTAAATTTTTTTGGTAAATAGATTCATTTTTTAAATCTCTTACTTATTAATTTTTAGAATACTAATAAATTAATATTATTTTATTTTAAATAAGCCTATATGTACTAATACAATTATTTTATTATGAAACAAAAGGTCATAACGATTTGAAATAGATAACTATTCAAATAATTATGACTATTTGGACTTGTTTGATAAACATATTTATTTTAAAAATCTTTTACTTATTATTTGTCAAAATATTAATAAATTAATATTATTTTAATATGAATAAGCTTGCATGAACAAAAACAATAATTTTATGACTAAACAAAAAGTCATAATAATTTAAAATAAATAATTGTTCAAATTGTCAAAACTATTTGAACTTATTTGTAAACAAATTTATTTTTTAAATCTTTTAATTTTTAATTGTTTGAATATTACAAAGTTTGTGTTATTTTACTTGGAATAAGCTTGCCTGAATAGAAAAAATTGTTTTAGGGCAAAACAAAAGGTTATAGCGATTTTGAAAAGATAATTGTTCAAATTGTCATAAGTATTTGAACTTATTCAATAAACAAATTCATTTTTTAAATCTCTTATTATTTTTTGGAATATTAATATGTTAGAATTATATTGTTTCCAATAAGGTTGTACGAATAGAAACAATTGATTTGTGATAAAATAAAAGGTTATAATGATTTGAAATAGATAATTGTTCAAAAAGTCAGAACCAACAAATACATTTTTTAAATTTGTTGCTTATTAATTTTTAGAATATTAATAAATTAGCATTACTTTATTTCGAATAAGACTATATGAACATAAACAATCAAATGGTCATAACAATTTGAAATAAATAATTGTTCCAATAGTACATAACAAAAGGTTATAACAATTTGAAATATATAATTGTTTAAATAGTCTTAACTTTTTGAACTAGTTTGATAAATAGATTTATTTTTCAATTCTCCTACTTATTAATTTTTGAAATATTAATATATTAGTATTATTTTTTTTTGAATAGGCTTGTATGATGAAAAACAATTGTTTATTGACAAAACAAAAGTTAATAATGATTTGAAATACCTAATTATTCAATTGGTCATAATTATTTGAACTAGTTCGATAAACTAATTTATGTTTTAAATCTCTAACTTATCAATTTTTATAATATTAATAAAGTAATATTATTTTATTTTTGGATAAGCTTTTATGAACTGAAACAATTGTTTTATGATAAAATAAAAGGCCATAACGATTTTAAATAGATAACTATTCAAATAGTCAAAACTATTTGAACTTATTCGATAAATAGATTTTCTTTAATTTCTTACTTATTAATTTTCTGAATGTTAATAAATAGGTATTATTTTATTTTGAATAAGCATGTATGAGCTGAAGCAATTATTTTATGACAAAATAAAAGATCAGAACAAAGAACGATTTGAAATTGTTCTAATAGTCTTAACTATTTGAATTGGTTTGGCAAATACTTTATTTTTTAAATCCTTACTTATTAATGTTTTGAATATTATTAATTTAGCAATATTTTACTTCAAATAAGGTTGTATGAATAGAAATAAATGTTTTAGGATAGAACAAAGATCATAACGATTTGAGATAGATAATTGTTCAAAAAGTCATAACTATTTGAATTAGTTCTGTAATGAGATTAGTTTTTAAATCTCTTATTAATTTTTGAAATAGTAATAAATTAGTATTATTTTATTCTGAATAATTTTATATGAATAGAAACAATTATTTTACGACAAAACAATATGTCATAACAATTTGAAATAGATAATAGTTTAAATGGACATGACTATTTGAACTTGTTCGGTAAATAGATTAATTTTTTAAATCTTCAACTTATTAATTTTTTAAATATTAATAAATTAGTATTATTTTATTTCAAATAAACTTGTATGAATAGAAACAATTGTTTTATGACAAAACAAAGGATTATAATGATTTGAAATAAATAATTATTCAAATAGTCATAAGTATTTAAACTCACTCGATAAGTAGATTTCTTTCTAAAATCTTTTACTTATTACTTTTGGAATATTAAGAGATTAGTATTATTTTATTTTGAATAAGATTTTTTGAATAGAAACAATTGGTTTACGACAAAACAAATGGTCATAACAATTTGAAATAAATAATTGTTTAGATAGTCAAAACTATTTAAACTAGTTCGATAAACAAATTTATTTTTTAATTCTCTTACATATTAATTTTTGAAATATTAATAAATTAGTATTATTTTATTCCAAATAGGCTTGTATGATGAAAAACAATTGTTTATTGACAAAACAAAAGTTAATAATAATTTGAAATAGATAATTGTTCAAATGGTCTTAATTATTTGAATTGATTCAATAAATTGATTTACGTTTTAAATCTCTAACTTATCAATATAATATTAATAAAGCAATATTATTTTATTTTGAACCAGATTTGATAAACTGAAACAATTGTTTTATGATAAAATAAAAGGTCATAATGATTTAAAATAGACAATTATTCAAATAGTCAAAACTATTTGAACTTGTTCGGTAAATAGATTTTTTTTAATTTCTTACTTATTAATTTTTTGAATGTTAATAAATTAGTATTATTTTATTTTGAATAAGCATGTATGAGCTAAAGCAATTATTTTATGACTAAACAAAAGGTCAAAACAATTTGAAATTGTTCTAATAGTCTTAACTATTTGAACTAGTTTGGCAAACATATTTATTTTTTAAAACCTTACTTATTAATGTTTAGGATATTATTAATTTAGCAATATTTTACTTCGAATAAGCTTGTATAAACAAAAATAAATGTTTTAGGATAGAACAAAGATCATAGTGATTTAAGATAGATAATTGTTCAAATAGTCTAACTATTTGAACTAGTTCTATAATGAGATTTAGTTTTAAAGTCTCTTGTTAATTTTTGAAATAGTAATAAATTAGTATTATTTTATTCTAAATAATTTTGTATGAATAGAACAATTGTTTTACGACAAAACAAAATGTTATAACAATTTGAAATAGATAATAGTTGAAATGGACATGACTATTTGAACTTGTTTGGTAAATAGATTAATTTTTTAAATCTTCAACCTATTAATTTTTTGAATATTAATAAATTAGTATTATTTTATTCCGAATAAACTTGTATGAATAGAAACAATTGTTTTATGACAAAACAAAGGATTATAACAATTTGAAATAAAATAATTGTTCAAATAGTCATAACTATTTGAACTCGCTCGGTAAGTAGATTTATTTTTAAAATCTTTTACTTATTAATTTTAGAATATTAATAAATTAGTATTATTTTATTTTGACTAAGATTTTTTGAATGGAAACAATCGATTTATGATAAAACAAATAGTCATAACGATTTGAAATAGATAATTGCTCAAATAGTTATAACAATTTGAACGTGTTTAAAAAATTGATTTATTTTTTAAATTTTTACTTATTAATTTTGTAACATTAATAAATTTATATTATTTTATTTGAAATAAACTAACATGAATAGAACCAATTGTTTTATGACAAAATAAAAGGTCATAATGTTTTGAAATAGTTAATTGTTTAGGTAGTCATAACTATTTGAACTAGTTCGATAAACATATTTATTTTTTAATTCTCCAACTTATTAATTTTTGAAATATTAATAGATTAGTATTATTTTATTTCGAATAGGCTTGTATGATGAAAAACAATTGTTTATTGACCAAACAAAAGTTAAAAATGATTTAAAATAAATAATTGTTCAAATGGTCATAATTATTTGAACGGATTTGATAAACTGATTTATGTTTTAAATCTCTAACTTATCAATTTTTATAATATTAATAAAGTAATATTATTTTATTTCAAACAAGATTTTACGAACTAAAACAATTATTTTATGATAAAATAAATGATCATAACGATTTTAAATAGACAATTGTTCAAATAGTTAAAAATATTTAAACTTGTTCAGTAAACAAAATTTTTTTAATTTCTTACATGAATTGAAACAATTGTTTTATTACAAACAAAAGGTCACAATGATTTGAAGTAGATAATTATTCAAATAGTCATGACTATTTGAACTTGTTCATTAAACATATATCTTTTAAATCTTTTACATATTAATTATTGAAATATTAATAAATTAATATTATTTTAATTTGAATAAGCTCATATGGATTGAAACAATTGTTTTATGAAAAAACAAAAAAGTCATAAGAATTTGAAATAAATAGCTGTTTAAATAGTTATAATGATTCGAACTTGTTCGATAAACAGATTTATTTTTTAAATCTTTACTTTTTAATTGTTTGAATATTATCTGAATAGAAAAAATTGTTTTACGACAAAATAAAATCTTATAGCGATTCCAAATCGATAATTGTTCAAATCTTTTACTTATTATTTGTCAAAATATTAATAAATTAATATTATTTTAATCTGAATTAGCTTCTATGAACAAAAACAATTGTTTTATGACAAAACAAAAAGTCATAATGATTTAAAATAAATAATTGTTCAAATTATCATAAGTATTTGAACTTATTAAGTAAAAAAAATTATTTTTTAAATCTTTTAATTTTTAATTGTCTGAATATTAATAAATTTATGTTATTTTATTTGGAATAAGCTTGTCTGAATAGAAAAATTATTTTATAACAAAGCAAAAGGTTATAGCAATTTGAAAAAGATAATTGTTCAAATAGTCATAAGTATTTGAACTTATTCTGTAAATAAATTCATTTTTTAAATCTCTTACTTATTAATTTTTGAAATATTAATATGTTAGAATTATATTGTTTTGAATAAGGTTGTACGAATAGAAACAATTGATTTGTGATAAAACAAAAAGTTATAACAATTTGAAATAGAAAATTGTTCAACCAGTCAGAACCAACAGATTCATTTTTTAAATCTGTTGCTTATTAATTTTTAGAATATTAATAAATTAGCATTACTTTATTTCAAATATGACTATATGAACATAAACAATTGTTTTATGACAAAACAAATGGTCATAACAATTTGAAATAAATAATTGTTCAAATAGGACAAAACAAAAGGTTATAACAATTTGAAATATATAATTGTTCAAATAGTCATAACTATTTGAACTAGTTCGATAAACAGATTTATTTTTTAATTCTCCTACTTATTAATTTTTAAAATATTAATAAATTAGTATTATTTTATTTCGAATATGCTTGTATGATGAAAAACAATTGTTTATTGACAAAACAAAAGTTAATAATGATTTGAAATAGATAATTATTCAAACGGTCATAATTATTTGAATTGATTCGATAAACTAATTTATGTTTTAAATCTCTAACTTATCAATTTTTATAATATTAATAAAGTAATATTATTTTATTTCAAATAAGCTTTTATGAACTGAAACAATTGTTTTATGATAAAATAAAAGGTCATAATGATTTTAAATGGATAATTGTTCAAATAGTCAAAACTATTTGAACTTGTTCGATAAACAAATTTTTTTAATTTCTTACTTATTAATTTTTTGAATGTTAATAAATTAGTATTATTTTATTTCAAATAAGCATGTATGAGCTGAAGCAATTATTTTATAACTAAACAAAAGGTCAAAACGATTTGAAATAGATAATTATTCTAACAGTCTTAAGTATTTGAACTAGTTTAGCAAACATATTTATTTTTTAAATCCTTACTTATTAATGTTTAGAATATTATTAATTTAGCAATATTTTACTCCAAATAAGCTTGTATGAATAGAAATAAGTGTTTTAGGACAAAATAAAGATCATAATGATTTGAGATAGATAATTGTTCAAATAGTTATAACTATTTGAATTGGTTTGGTAAAAAGATTTACGTTTTAAATCTCTTATTAATTTTTGAAATAGTAATAAATTCGTATTATCTTATTCTAAATAATTTTGTATGAATAGAAATAATTGTTTTATGACAAAACAAAATGTCATAATGACTTGAAATAAATAATAGTTCAAATGGACATGACTATTTGAACTTGTTCGAAAAACAAATTAATGTTTTAAATCTACAACTTATTAACTTTTAGAATATTAATAAATTAGTATTATTTTTATTTTGAACAAACTTGTATTAATAAAAACAATTGTTTTATGACAAAGGATCACAATGATTTAAAATAAATAATTGTTCAAATAGTCATAACTATTTGAACTCACTCAATAAATAGATTTATTTTTAAAATCTTTTACTTATTAATTTTGGAATATTAATAAGTGAGTATTATTTTATTTCAAATAATGTTTTTCAAACAGAAACAATTGGTTTATGTCAAAACAAATGGTCGTAATGATTTGAAATAGATAATTATTCAAATAGTCATAGCTACTTGAACTTGTTCAAAAAATAAATTTATTTATTAAATTTTACTTATTAATTTTTGAAACATTAATAAATTTATATTATTTTATTTGAAATAAGCTTGCATGGATAGAACCAATTGTTTAAAGGTCATAATGTTTAGAAATAGATAATTGTTTAGGTAGTCATAACTATTTGAACTTGTTTAGCAAACAGATTTATTTTTTTAATCTCTTACTCTTTTATTTTTGAAATATTAATAAATTAATTTTTTTTATTTCAAATAAGCTTACATGAATTGAAACAATTGTTTTATTACAAAATGAAAGGTCACAATGATTTGAAGTAGATAATTATTCAAATAGTCATGGCTATTTGAACTTGTTTGGTAAACATATATTTTTAAATCTTTTACTTATTAATTGTCAAAATATTAATAAATTAGTATTATATTAATCCAAATACGCTCGTATGGATAGAAACAATTATTTTATGATAAAACAAAAAAGTCATAAAAATTTGAAATAAATAATTATTCGAATAGTCATAATGATTAAAACTTGTTTGGTAAATAGATTTATTTTTAAAATCTTTTACTTATTAATTGTCTTAATATTAATAAATTTGTATTATTTTATTTGAAATAAGCTTGTATGAACAAAAAAAAATCATTTTATGACAAACCAAAATGTTATAGCAATTCCAAATCAATAATTGCTCAAATGGTCATAATTATTTAAACTTGTTTGGTAAATAGATTCATTTTTAAAATCATTTGGTTATAAATTTTCAAAATATTAATAACATAGTATTATAAAATTATTTAAATTTGTTCAGTCAATAAGTTTATTTTTAAAATCTCCTAATTATTAATTTTTGGAATATTAATAACATAGTATTATTTTATTTTGAATAATCTTATATGAATTGAAATAATTTTTTTATGACAAAACAAAAGGTCATAATGATTTGAAATTGATAATTATTCAAATAGTCATAACTATTTGATATAGCTCGATAAACATATTTATTTTTAAAATTTTTTACTAATTAATTGTCAAAAAATTAATAAATTAGTATTATATTACTCTAAACAAACTTGTATGAACAAAGACTATTGTTTTATAAAAAAAAAAGTCATAATGATTTGAAATAAATAATTGCTAAATATTCATAACTATTTGAATTGGTTTGATAAATAGATTTATTTTTTAAATCTCTTATTAATTTTTGAAATATTAATAGATTAGTATTTTTTTTATTTTGAACAAATTATATGAACAAAAACATTTTTTTTATGACAGAACAAAAGGTCATAACAATTTGAAATAGATAATTGTTTAAATAGTCATAATTATTTAAATTGGTTCAGCAAACAAAATTATTTTTTAAACCTCTTACTGATTAATTTTTTGAAATATTAATAAATTTGTTTTATTTTATTTTGAATAAGTTAGTAAGAATTGAAAAGTTGTTTTACAACAAACAAAAGGTCATAACGATTTGAAATAAAGAATTGTTCATATAGCCTTAACTATTTGAATAGGTATGGCAAATAAATTTATTTTTTATATCTCTTAGCTATTAATTTTTAGAATATTATTACATTAGTATTATTTTATTATAAATAAGCTTGTATAAATAGAAATAATTATTTTATGTTAGAACAAAAGGTTATAACAATTTGTAATATATAATTGTTCAAATAGTCATAACTATTTGAACTAGTTCTATAAATAGATTTATTTTTTAAATCTTTTATTTATTAAATTTGAAAATTTAATAAATTAATATTATTTTATTCTGAATAGGCTTGAATGATGAAAAACAATTGTTTTATGACAAAATAAATGTTAATAACGATCTAAAATAGATAATTGTTCAAATGGTCATAATTATTTGAACTGAATCAATAAACTGATTTATGTTTTAAATCTCTAACTTATCAATTTTTATAATATTAATAAAGTAATATTATTTTACTTCAAACAAAATTTTATGAACTGAAACAATTATTTTATGATAAAATAAAAGGTCATAACGATTTTAAATAGACAATTGTTCAAATAGTCAAAACTATTTGAACTTGTTCGATAAACAATTTTTTTTTAATTTCTTACTTATTAATTTTTTGAATATTAATAAATTAGTATTATTTTATTTCGAATAAGTATGTATGAGTTGAAGCAATTATTTTATGACTAAACGAAAAGTCATAACAATTTAAAATTGTTCTAATAGTCTTAACTATTTGAACTAGTTCAATGAACACATTTATTTTTTAAATCCTTACTTATTAATGTTTAGAATATTATTAATTTAGTAATATTTTCTTCGAATAAGCTTGTATGAACAGAAATAAGTGTTTTAGGATAGAACAAAGATCATAATGATTTGAGATAGATAATTATTCAAATAGCCCTAACTATTTGATCTTTTATTAATTTTCAAAATAGTAATAAATTAGTATTATTTTATTTTGAATAATTTTGTATGAATAGAAACAATTGGTTTTGGAACATTCATTTTTAAACAAATTTATTTTTTAAAATTTTACTTATTAATTTTTTTAACATTAATAAATTTATATTATTTTTTTAAAATAAGCTTGAATGAATAGAACCAATTATTTTATGACAAAACAAAAGGTTGCAATGTTTTGAAATATATAATTATTACGATAGTCATAACTATTTTATTTAAAACATTTATTTTTGAGCTTATTTGATAAATAGATTTATTTTTTTAATTCTCTTGCTTTTTAATTTTTGGAATATTAGTAAATTAGTATTATTTTATTTCAAATAAGCTTACATGAATTGAAACAATTGTTTTATTACAAAACAAAAGGTTATAATGATTTGAACTAGACAATTATTGAAATAGTTATGATTATTTGAACTTGTTCGGTAAGAATATTGTTTTTAAATCTTTTAGTTATTAATTGTTGAAATATTAATAAATTAATTTTATTTTAATTTGAATAAGCTCGGATGGATAGAAATAATTGTTTTATGACAAAACAAAAAAGTCATAAGAATTTAAAATAAATAATTGTTTAAATAGTTATAATGATTTGAACTTGTTCGATAAACAGATTTATTTTTTAAATCTTTTACTTATTAATTGTTTTAATATTAATAAATTTGTATTATTTTATTTGAAATAAGCTAATATGAACAAATAAAATAATTTTATGGCAAACCAAAAGGTTATAGCGATTCCAAATCAATAATTGTTCAAATGGCAATAATTATTTAAACTTGTTCAGTAAATAGAATCATTTTTTAAATCTATTAATCATTAATTTTAGGAATATTAATAACATAGTATTATTTTATTTCAAATAACCTTATATGAACTGAAATAATTTTTTTATGACAAAGCAAAAGGTCATATCGATTTTAAATAGATAATTATTAAAGAGTCATGACTATTTGATCTAGTTCGGTAAACATATTTATTTTTAAAATTTTTTACTTATTAATTATTAAAATATTAATAAATTAGTATTATTTTAATTTGAATAAGCTCATATGAATAGAAAATATTGTTTTATAATAGAAAAAAAAGTCACAATGATTTGAACAATTATCTATTTCAAATCATTAAAACCTTTTGTTTTATCATAAAACAAATGTTTTTGTTCGTATAATTTTGCTCGAAATAAAGTAATACTAATCTATTAATATTTCAAAAATTAATAAGAGATTTAAAAAATAAATTTATTTATCAAACCAATTTAAATAATTATGACTATTTAACAAATTACTTATTTCAAATTGTTTTGACTTTTTGTCTTGTTATAAAACATTTGTTTCTGTTCGTACATGCTTATTCAAATTACAATAATACTAATTTATTAATATTTTGACAATTAATAAGTAAAGATTTTAAAAAATAGATTTACCAAACTAGATCAAACGGTCATGATTATTTGAATAATTATCTATTTCAAATCATTATGACTTTTTCTTTTATCATAAAAGATTTGTTGCAGTTCATATAAGTTTATTCGAAATAAAATAAAACCACTTTATTAATATTCAAAAAATTAATAATTAAGGGATTTAAAAAAAAGAATATGTTTACCAATCAAGTTTAAATAATTATGACTATTTGAACAATTATCTATTTGAAATTGATAAAACATTTTTTTGACATAAAATAATTTTTTCTATTCATACTATTTTGAATAAAATAATGCAAAATTATTAATATTAAGACAATTAGTAAGTAAGAGATTTAAAAAATAAATCTATTTATCAAAAAGTTTAAGTGTTATGACTATTTGAACAATTATTTATTTCAAATTGTTATGACTCTTTGTTTTGTCATAAAACAATTGTTTCTATTCATATAAGGTTATTCATATTAAAATAATATTAATTATTAATATTTCGACAATTAATAAGTAAAAGATTTAAAAAAAATAAATATGTTTATCAAACAAGTTGAAATAGTCACGATTATTTGAATAATTAGCCATTTCAAATCATTATGACCTTTTTGTTTCATAATAAAACAACTATTTCAATTCAAATAAGCTTATTTGAAATAAAATAATAGTAATTTATTAATATTCTGAATATTAATGAGTAAGAGACTTAAAAAATAAATCTGTTTACTGAACAAGCTCAAATAGTTATGACTATCTAAACAATTATCTATTTCAAAACATCATGACCTTTTGTTTTGTCATAAAACAATTGGTTCTATTCATGCAAGCTTCTTTTGAATAAAATAATATAAATTGATTAATATTACAAAATTAATAAGTAAAAATTTAAAAAATAAATTTTTTTTCTTAATACGTTCAAATAGTTATATCAATTTGAATAATTATCGATTTCAAATTGTTACAATCTTTTGTTTTGTCATAAACCAATTGTTTTTTTCATAAAAGCTTATTTGGTATAAAATAATACTAATTTATTAAAATTTCAAAAATTAATAAGTAAAAGATTTTAAAAAATAAAATCTATTTTTTGAGTGAGTTTAAATAGTTATTACTATTTGAAAAATTATTTATTTCACATCGTTATGATCTTTTGTCTTCTCATAAAGCAATTGTTTCTACTTATACAAGTTTATTTGAAAATAAAATAATATTAATTTATTAATATTCTAAAAATTAATAAGTTGGAGATTTAAAAAATAAATTTGTTCACTAAACAAGTTCAAATAGTCAAGTCTATTTGAACTATTAGCCATTTTAAATCGTTATGACATTTTGTTTTGTCGTAAAACAATTGTTTCTATTCATACAAAATTATTTAGAATAAAATAATACTAATTTATTAATATTTTGAAAATAAATAAAAGATTTAAAAACTAAATCTATTTATCGAACCAATTCAAATAGTTATGACTATTTGAATAATTATCTATCTAAAATCATTATGATCTTTTTTTTCTCATAAAGTAATTGTTTCTGTTCATACAAGCTTATTTAGAGTAAAATATTGCTAACTTAATAATATTCTAAAAATTAATAAGTAAGAGATTTAAAAAATAAATGTGTTTGCTGAACCAGTTCAAATAGTTAAGACTATTAGTACAATTAGCTATTTCAAATCGTTCTGACCTTTTTGTTTAGTCATAAAATAATTGTTTCAATTTATACAATTATCTATTTAAAATTGTTTTGACCTATTTGTTTTAACATAAAATAATTGTTTTAGTTCATAACATTTTATCCAAAATAAAATAATATTACTTTATTAATATTTCAAAAATTGGGAAGTTGGAGATTTAAAAAAATAAATCAGTTTATTGAATCAGTTATTACTATTTGAACAATTATTTATTCCTAATCGTTATGACTTTTTATTTTGTCATAAAACAATTGTTTTTGTTCACACAAGTTTATTTAGATTAAAATAATATTAATTTATTAATATATTGACAATTAAAAAGTAAAAGATTTTCAAAATAAATATGTTTACCGAATAAGTTCAAATAGTCATAACTATTTGAATAATTATATATTTGAAATTGCTATGACCTTTTGTTTTATCATAAAATAATTGTATTAGTTCATATAGGCTTATTTGAAATAAAATAATACTAATTTATTAATATTCCAAAAATTAATAAGTAAGAGATTTAAAATATGAATTTGTTTACTAGACAAGTTCAAATGGTTATGACTATTTGAACAATTATCTATTTCAAATCGTTATGACCTTTTTTCGTGTCAAAAATAATTGTTTATGTTCATACAATCTTATTTTGAATAAAATAATATAAATTTATTAATATTCCAAAAATTAATAAGAAAAAATTTAAAAAATAAATCTATTTTCTAAACACATTCAAATAGTTGTGACTATTTGAACAATTATCTATTTCAAATAGTTATGACATTTTGTTTTGTCATAAACCAATTGTTTCTATTCATACAAGTGTATTTGAAATAAAAGAATAATATTTTATTAATATTCCAAAAATTAATAAGTAAAAATTTTAAAAAGTAAATCTATTTACCGAGCAAGTTCATATCGTTATGACTATTTGAACAATTTTTTATTTCAAATAGTTATGATCTTTTGTTTCGTAATAAAAAATTTTTCTATTCATACAAGTTTATTTAGATTAAAATAATACTATTTTATTAATATTCTAAAAATTAATAGGTAGGAGATTTAAAAAAATAAATCTTTTTACTGAACAAGTTTAAATAGATTTGACTATTTCAACAATTATCTATTTAAAGTTGTTATGACATTTCGTTTTGTCATAAAACAATTATTTCAATTCATAAAAACTTATAAAAATAAAATAATAATACTTTTTTAATATTTCAAAAATTAATAAGCAAGATATTTAAAAACTAAAGCTATTTTCGAAACCATTTCAAATAGGTATGACTATTTGAATAAATATCGATCTCAAATCATTATGATCAATAATACTTTTTTAATATTTTGAAAATTAATAAGCAAGAGATTTAAAAACTAAAGCTATTTTTCAAACCAGTTCAAATAGTTATGACTATTTGAACAAATATCAATCTCAAATCATTATGAGCTTTGTTTTCTCATAAAACAATTGTTTCTGATCATATAAGCTTATTCGAATAAAAATAATATTATTCTAATAATATTCCAAATTTAATAAGAGATTTAAAAAATTAATGTGTTTACTAAACCAGTTTAAATAGTTAAGACTATTACAATAATTATCTATTTCAAATTACTCTGACCTTTTGTTTAGTCATACAATAATTGTTTTAGTTCATACAAACTTATTTGGAATAAATTAATACTAATTTATTAACATTAAAAAAAATTAATAAGCATGAGATTTGAAAAAATAAATCTGTTTACTAAACAAGTTCAAATAGTTATGACTATTTAAACAATTATCTATTTAAAATCATTTGACCATTTGTTTTGTCATAAAATAGTTGTTTTCGTTCATAAAATCTTATCCAAATAAAATAATACTACTTTATTAATATTTCAAAAGTTAATAAGTAAAAGATTTAAAAAATAAATTAGTTTAAATAATTATGGCCATTTGAACAATTATCTATTTCAAATCATTATTGCCTTTTGTTTTGTCATAAAACAATTATTTTTTAACATATAAGTTTATTTGAAATAAAATAATACTAATTTATTAATATTTCAAGAATTAAAAAGAGATTTAAAAAATATATCTGTTTACCAAATCAGTTCAAATAGTTATGACTATTTGAACAATTATCTATTTCAAATTGTTATAACCTTTTGTTCTATCATAAAATAATTTTTTCTATTCATACAAGTTTATTCAGAATAAAATAATACTAATTTAGTAATATTCTAAAAATTAATGACTAAGAAATTTAAAAAATAAATCCATTTGCTGAACCAATTCAAACAATTAAGACTATATGAATAATTATTTATTTCAAATTATATAACATTCAAAAAATTAATTACAAAAAGAGATTTAAAAAAATAAATTTGTTTATCAAACAAGTTTAAATAGTTATTACTATTTGAGCAATTGCCTATCTAAATATCTATTTCAAATCATTTTTACTTTTTGTTTTGTTATCAAACAATTATTTTTGTTCATATAAGTCTGTTTGAAATAAATAATACTAATTTATTAATATTTAGAAAAATAATCAGTAAGAGATCTAAAAAGTAAATTTTCTTACTAAACCATTTCAAACAGTTTTGGCTATTTGAATAATTATCTGTTTCAAATCGTTATAATATTTTGTTTTGTCATCAAATAGTTGGTTTTGCTATATTGTTTTATTTTGAATAAAATAATACTAATTTAATAACATTACAAAACTTAATAACCAAGAAAATAAAAAATAAATCTAATTGCCGAACTAGTTCAAATAATTAAGACTATATGAAGGATTACCAATTTCAAATCATTATGACCTATTGTTTTGTCATTGTTAACATTTTAGGTGAGATGGTGATCCAAAACTAGTTTGATAAAAAGATTTATTTTTTAAATCACTTACTTATTAATTTTTAAAAGATTAATAAATTAGTATTATTGTATTCTGAATAAGCTTGAGTGATAAAAAACATTTGTTATATGACCAAACAAAAGGTAATAATGATTTGAAATAGATAAATGTTGAAATGGCCATAATTATTTAAAATGATTCAATAAATAGATTCACTTTTTAAATCATTTATTAATTTTTGGAATATTAATAAATTTATATTATTTTATTGCAAATAAGCTTGTATGAACTAAAACGATTGTTTTATGACAAAACAAAATTTTCATAATGATTTGAAATAGATAATTGTTCATATAGTCTTAATTGCTTAAACTGCTTTGACAAATAGAATTATTTTTTAAATCCCTTAGTTATTAATTTTTGTAATATTATTAAATTACTATTATTTTATTTCAAATAAGCTTGTATGAACTGAAAAATTTATTTATAATAGAACAAAAGGTTATAATGATTTAAAATAGGTAATTATTCAAATAGGAATTGCTTCGATAAATAGATTTATTTTTTAAATCTCTTACTTATTAATTTTTGAAATATTAATAAATTAGTATTATTTTATTCCAAACAATCTTGTATAATGAAAAACAATTGTTTTACGACAAAATAATGTTCATAACGATTTGAAATAGATAATTGATGAAATAGCCATAATTATTTGAATTGATTCTATAAGATTCACTTTTTAAATCACTTATCAATTTTTGGAATATTAATAAATTATTATTATTTTATTTTGAATAAGCTTTAATGAAATGAAACAATTGTTTTATGATAAAACAAAACATCATAATGATTTTAAATATACAATTGTTTAAATAGTTACAACTATTTGAATTTGTTCAGAAAATGCATCTATTTTTTTTAAATCTCTTGCTTATTAATTTTTGAAATATTAAAAAATTGGTATTATTTTATTTTGGATAATCATTTATGAACTGAAGCAATTGTTTTATGATAAAACAAAAGACCATAATGATTTTAAATAATTAACTGTTTAAATAGTCATAACTATTTAAGCTTATTCAGTAAATAGATTTATTTTTTCAAATCTCTTGCTTATTAGTTTTTTAAATGTTAATATATTAGGATTATTTTATTCTGAATAAGCTTGTATGATATGAAACAAATATTTTATGACTAAAAATAGTTTAGAACAATTTGAAATAGATAATTATTCTTATAATTTTAACTATTTGAACTGGTTTGACAAGCACATTTATTTTTTAAATCTCTTACTTAACAATTTTTGAAATATTAATAAATTAGTATTATTTTACTTTGAATAAGCTTGTATGATAAAAAAATAATTGTTTGATAATACAACAAATGGTTATAGCGATTTGAAATAGATAATTGTTCAAATTGCCATAATTATTTAATTGATTCGATAAACAAATTTATTTTTTAAATCTCTTATTAATTTTAGAAAAATTAATAAATTTGTATTATTTTATTTTGTATAAACTTGTATTAACTGAATCAATTGTTTTATGAAAAAACAAAAGGTCATAGCAATTTTAAATAGACAATTGTTCAAATAGTTATAATTATTTGAACTTGTTCGGTAAGTAGATTTATTTTCTTAAATCTCTTTCTTCTTAATTTTTCGAATGTTAATAAATTAGTACTAATTTATTTCAAATAAGCTTGTATGAATTAAAACAATTATTTTTTGACTAAACAAAAGGTCAAAACAATTCAAAATAGATAATTATTCTGATAGTATTAATCATATAAATTGGTTCGATAAACAAATTTTTTTAAAATCTCTTATTTATTAATTTTTAAAATATTATTAAATTTGTATTATTTTAATTTGAATAAGCTTGTAAGAACAAAAAAAATTTGTTTTATGACAAAACAAATGGTCATAGTGATTTGAAATAGATAATCATTCATATAGTCTTAACTATTTGAACTCATTCAACAATTAGATTTATCTTTTAATTTTCTTGGTTATTAAGTTACAAAAGATTGTTAAATTAATATTATTTTATTCCAAATAAAATAGTATGAATAGAACCAATTGTTTGATGACAAAACAAAAAGTTATAACAATTTTAAATAGATAATTATTCATATAGTCAAAACTATTTAAAATGGTTTAGTAAACATATTTATTTTTTAAATCTCTTACTAATTAATTTTTTAAATATTAATAAATTAGTTTTTTTTTTCATTTCAAACAAACTTATATGAACAAAAATAATTGTTTTATGACAAGACAAAAAAGTAATAATGATTTGAAATAAATAATTATTCAAATAGTTATAATTATTTTATAATTATTTTTAAGCCTTTTACTTATAAAATTTTGAAATATTAACAAAGTAGTTTATTTTATTTTGAATAAACTTGAATGAGCTGAAATAATTATTTTATGACAAAACAAAAGGTCATAACGATTTGAAATAGATAATTGTTTATATAGTATTAACTATTTAAAATGGTTCGATAAACAGATTTATTTTTTAAATCTTTTAGTTATGAATTTTTAGAATATTATTAAATTAGTATTATTTTATTCTAAATAAACTTGTATCAATGTAAATAATTATTTTATGACAGAACAAAAGGTTATAACAATTTGAAATAGATAATTATTCAAATAGTCATAACTATTTAAATTATTTTGGTAAGGAGATTTATTTTTAGATCTCTTACTAATTCTTGAAATATTAATAAATTAGTATTATTTTATTTCAAATAAGCTTGTATGTTGAAAAAGAATTGTTTTATGATAAAACAAAAGGAAATAATGATTTGAAATATATAATTGTTCAAATGGTCATAATTATTTGAATCGATTCTATAAACTGATTTATTTTTTAAATCTCTTACTTATTAATTTTTTAAATATTAATAAAATATTATTATTTTATTTTGGATAAGCTTTTATGAACTGAAAAATTGTTTAATGACAAAACAAAAGTTCATAATAATTTTAAATAGATAATTGTTCAAATAATAATAACTATTTGAGCTTATTCAATAAACATATTTATTTTTTCAAATCTCTTGCTTATTAATTTTTTGAATGTTAATAAATTAGTATTATTTTATTTTGAATAAGCTTGTTTGAACTGAAATAATTATTTTATGACTAAACAAGCAGTTAAACTAATTGAACTAGTTTAGTAAACAAATTTATTTTTTAACTCTCTTACTTATTAATTTTCAAAATATTAATAAATTAATATTATTTTATTTTGAACAAACTTATTTGAAAAAAAAAACATTTGTTTTATGACAAAACAAAATGTCATAATGATTTGAAATCGATAATTATTACAATAGTCATAATTATTTGAATTGGTTTGGCAAACAAAATTATTTTTAAATCTCTTGCTGATTATTTTTGAAATATTAATATATTTGTTTTACATTATTCTGAATAAGTTCTAACAATTGAAAAAATTATTTTACAATAAAACAATATGTCATAACGATTTAAAATAAAGAATTGCTCATATACCCTTAACTATTTGAACAGGTTCAAATAAATTTATTGTTTAAATCTATTAATTATTAATTTTTAGAATATTATTACATTAGCATTATTTAAGCATGTACGAACAAAAATAATTGTTTTATGAGAGAACACAAGTTTACAACAATTTGAAATATATAATTGTTCAAATAGTCATAACCATTTGAACTGGTTTGAAAAACATATTTTATTTTTAAATCTCTTATTAATTTTTGAAATATTAATAAATTACTTTATTTTATTCCAAATAGGATTGTATGATGGGAAACAATTGTTTTATGAAAAAACTAAAGTTCATAACGATTTAAAAGAGATAATTGTTCAAATAGCCATAATTATTTGAACTAATTCGATAAATTGATTTATTTTTTAAATCTCCAACTTATCAATTTTTAAAATATCAATAAAATAATATTATTTTATTTTGGATAAGCTTTTATGAACTGAAATAATTGTTTTATGATAAAATAAAAGGTCATAATGGTTTTAAATAGATAATTGTTCAAATAGTCATAACTATTTGAACTTGTTTGGTAATAGATTTATTTTTTTAATTTCTTGCTTATTAATTTTTTGAATGTTAATAAAATAGTATTATTTTATTTTGAATAAGCATGTATGAACTGAAACAATTATTTTATGACTAAACAAAAGGTCAAAATGATTTGAAATAGATAATAGTTCTAATAGTCTTAACTATTTGAACTGTTCAATAGACACATCTATTTTTTAAATCCTTAATACTAATTTATTAATCTTTCAAAAATTAATAAGTAAGAGATTTTAAAAATAAATCTGTTTACCAAACCAATTTAAATAGTTATGACTATTTAAATAATTGTATACTTGAAATCATTATAACTTTTTGTTCTATCATAAAACAATTATTTTTTTCATACTAGCTTACTCGAAGTAAAATAATACTAATCTAATAATATTCCCAAAATTAATAACTAAGAGATTTAAAAAATAATTTTTTTTGCCGAACTAGTTCAAATAGTTAAGACGATATGAATAATTATTATTTCAAATCATTATGACCTTTTGTTTTGACATAAAACAACTTTTTCAATTCATACTAGCTTATTCAGAATAAAATAAAATGAATTTCTTAATATTTCAAAAAATTAATAAGTAAGAGATTTAAAAAATAATTATGTTTACCTAACTAGTTCAAATAATTATGACTATTTGAACAATTATCTATTTAAAATTGTTATGACCTTTTGTTTTGTCATAAAACAAATTTTTTTGTTCATATAATTTTGTTCAAAATAAAATAATACTAATTATTTATATTCTAAAAATTAATAGTTGAGAGATTTAAAAAAATAAATATGTTTATCGAATAAGTTCAAATAGTCATGTCCATTTGAACAATTATCTATTTGAAATTGTTATGACCTTTTGTTTTGTCATACATGCTTATTTGAACTAAAATAATACTACCTTATTAACACTTAGAAAATTAATAAGCAAGAAATTTAAAAAAATAAATCTATTTACCAAATAAATTTAAATAGTTATGACTATGTGAACAATTATCTATTTAAAATTGTAATGATCTTTGTTTTGTCATAAAGCAATTGTTTTTGGCCAGACAAGCTTATTTAGAGTAAAATATTGCTAAGCTAATAATATTCTAAAATTATAAGTAAGAGATTTAAAAAATAAATGTTTTTGCCAAACCAATTCAAATAGTTAAGACTATTAGAACAATTATCTATTTCAAATCATTCTGACCTTTTGTTTAATCATAAAATAATTGTTTTAGTTCATACATGCTTATTTGAACTAAAATAATACTACTTATTAACATTTAGAAAATTAATAAGCAAGAAATTTAAAAAAAATAAATTTGTTTACCAAACAAATTCAAATAGTTATGACTATGTGCACAATTATCTATTTAAAATCGTTATGACCTTTGGTTTTATAATAAAACAATTGTTTTAATTTTTAAAAGTTTATCCAAAATAAAATAATATTACTTTATTAATATTTCAAAAATTGAGAAGTTGGAGATTTAAAAAATAAATTAATTTATTGAATCAATTCGAATAATTATGGTAATTTGAACAATTATCTATTTCAAATTGTTATGAACATTTATTTTATCATAAAACAATAGTTTTTCATCATATAAGCCTATTCAGAATAAAATAATACTAATTTATTAATATTTCAAAAATTAATGAGTAGGAGATTTAAAAAATAAATTTGTTTATCGAATCAATTCAAATAGTTAAGGCTATATGAATAATTATCTATTTCAAATCATTATGACCTTTTGCTTTGTCATAAAATAAATGTTTTTGTTCATATAAGTTTGTTCAAAATAAAATAATATTAATTTATAATATTTTGAAAATTTATGAGAGATTTAAAAAATAAATCTATTTACCAAACCAGTCCAATTAGTTATAACAATTTGAATAATTATTTATTTCAAATCATTATGACTATTTGTTTTGTCATAAAATAGTTTTTTCTATTGATATAGTCTTATTTAGAATAAAGTAATGCTAATTAACTAATTTTCTAAAAATTAATAAGTGACGGATTTAAAAAATGAATTTGTTGGCTTGACCAGTGCAAATAGTTTTGACTGTTTAAACAATTATTTATTTTAAATCATTATGACCTTTTGTTTTGTCACAAAACAATTGTTTTTGTTCCTACAAGCTTATTTAGAATAACATAATTCTAATTTATTAATATTCTAAAAATTAATAAGAGATTTAAAAACTGAATCTATTTATCGAATAAGTTCAAATAATTATGACTAATTGAGTGATTACCTATTTCAAATTGCTATAACCTTTTGTTTTGTCATAAAAAATTTTTCTATTCATACACGCTTATTTCAATTAAAATAATATAAATTTATTAATATTCAAACAATTAATAAGTAAAAGATTTTTAAAAAAAACTCTATTTATCAAATAAATTCAAATAGTTATGACTATTTGAACAACTATTTATTTCAAATCGTTATGACTTTTTGTTTTGTAGAAAAAAACAATTTTTTTTGTTCATAGAAGCTTATTTGGATTAAAATAATATTAATTTAGTAATATTTCAACAATTAATAATTAAAAGATTTTAAAAATAAAAATGTTTACCGAACAAGTTCAAATAGTCTATTTGAATATTTATCTATTTCAAATCATTATGACATTTTGTTTCATCATAAAATAATTGTATCTGTTAATATAGGCTTATTTGAAATAATATAATACTAATTTATTAATATTAAGAAAATTATGAGCAAAAGATTTAAAAAATGAATCTATTTATCAAACAAGTTCGAATAGTTATGACAAATTGAACAATTTTCTATTCAAATCGTTATGACATTTTGTTTTGTCATAAAATAATTGTTTCTGTTCATATAAGCTTATTCCAAATAAAATAATATAAATTTATTAATATTCCAAAAAATTAATAAGTAAAAATTTAAAAAATAAATCTATTTTTTTAACACATTTAAATAGTTATGACTATTTCAACAATTATCTATTTCAAATAGTTATGACCTTTTGTTTTGTCATAAACCAATTATTTCTATTCATACAAGCATATTCAAAATAAAATAATACTAGTTTATTAATATTCCAAAAATTAATAAGATTTTAAAAAAATCTATTTATTGAGCAATTTTAAATAGTTATTATGCCTATTTAAACAATTATTCATTTCAAATAGTTATGATATTTTGTTTTGTCATAAAATAATTGTTTCTATTCATACAAGTTTATTCGAAATAAAATAATACTAATTTATTAATATTCTAAAAATTAATAGGTAGGAGATTTAAAAGCAAATCTATTTACCAAACAAGTTCAAATAGTCATGTCCATTTGAACATTTATCTACTTCAAATCATTATGACCTTTTGTTTTTTAATAAAACAATTGTTTCTGTTCATGCAAAATTATTTAGAATAAAATAATTCTGATCTATTAATATTTTGAAAATTAATAAGAAATTTAAAAACTAAATTTGTTTATCGAAATAGTTTAAATAGTTATGACTATGTGAGCAATTATCTATCTTAAATTGTTATGATATTTATTTTGTCATAAAAAAATTGTTTCTTTTCATACAAGCTTATTTGGATTAAAATAATATTAATTTAATAATATTCAAAAATTAATAAGAGATTTAAAAAATAAATGTATTTGCTGAACCAGTTCAAATAGATAAGACTATTAGAATAATTATCTGCTTCAAATCATTTTAACTTATTGTTTAGTCATAAAATAATTATTTTGATTCATACAAGCTTATTTAGAATAAAATAATATTAATTTATTAACATTTGAAAAATTAATGAGCAAGAGATTTAAAAAATATCTATTTACTAAACAAGTTCAAATATATTTGACTATTTGAACAATTATATATTTAAAGTTAATAGACCTTTTGTTTTGTCATAAAACAATTGTTTCAGTTTATAAAAATTTATACAAAATAAAATAATGCTATTTTATTAATTTTTCAAAAATTAAAAAGCAAGTTTTGACTATTTGAACAAATATCAATCTCAAAATTTTGATCTTTGTTTTCTCATAAAATAATTATTTCTGATCATACAAGGTTATTTGGATAAAAATAATACTAATTTAATAATATTCTAAAAATTAGTAAGAGATTTAAAAAAATAAATGTTTTTACTAAAACAGTTCAAATAATTAAGACTATTAGAATAGTTTTTAATTTCAAATCGTTCTAACCTTTTGTTTAGTCATAAAATAATTGTTTCAGTTCATACAAGCTTATTTAGAATAAAATAATACTAATTTTTTAACATTCAAAAAATTAATAAGCAAGAGATTTGAAAAAATAAAATTGTTTATTGAACAAATTCGAATAGTTATGACTATTTAAATAATTATCAATTTAAAATCATTATGACCTTTTGTTTTGTCATAAACAATTGTTATAGTTCATAAAAACTTATCCAAAATAAAATAATACTATTGTATTAATATTTCAAAAGTTAATAAGAGATTTAAAAATAAATCAGTTCAAATAATTATGGCCATTTAAATAACTATCCATTTCAAATTGTTATTACTTTTTTGTTTTCTCATAAAACAATTGCTTTTCAATATAGAAGCCTATTCGAAATAAAATAATACTAATTTACTAATATTTCAAGAATTAATAAGAGATTTAAAAAATAAATCTATTTACCAAACCAGTTCAAATAGTTATGACTATTTGAACAAGTATTTATTTCAAATTGTTATAACGTTTTATTCTATCATAAAACAATTGGTTCTATTTGTACAAGCCTATTCGGAATAAAATAATACTAATTTAGTAATATTCTGAAAATTAATAACTAAGAAATTTAAAAAATAAATCCATTTGCTAAACTAGCTCAAATAGTTAAGACTACATGAACAATTATTTATTTCAAATTGTTATGACCTTTTGTTTTCTCATAAAACAATTGTCTTTGTTAATATAAGTTTGTTTGAAATAAAATAATACTAATTTATTAATATTTTAGAAAATTAATCAGTAAAAGATTTAAAAAGTAAATCTATTTACTAAACCATTTCAAATAGTTTTGACTATTTGAATAACTATCTATTTCAAATTGTTAGAACTTTTTACTTTGTCATCAAACAATTGGTCCTATTCATACTATTTTATTTAGAATAAAATAATACTAATTTAATAATATTTCAAAACATAAAAACCAAGAAAATTAAAAAATAAATCTAATTGTTGACCCAATTCAAATAGTTAAGACTATATGAATGATTATCTATTCCAAATCATTATGACCTTTTTTTTTTGTCGTAAAACAATTGTTTTATTCATACAATCTTTTCTAATTAAAATAATGCTAATTTAATAATATTTTGAAAATTAATAAATAAGAGATTTAAAAAATAAATTTTTTTGTCGAATCAGTTCAAACGATTAAGATTATTAGAACAATTATCTATTTGAAATTGTTTTGACCTTTTTGTTTTGTCATAAAACAATTGTTTTAGTTCATACAAGCCTATTCAAAATAAATTAATACTAATTTATTAACATTCAAAAATTAATAAGAAAGAAATTTTAAAAAATAAATCTGTTTAATGAATAAATTCAAATAATTATTACTATTTGAACAAATGTCTATTTAAAATTGTTATAACCTTTTGATTAGCCATAAAACAATTGTTTTAGTTAATACAAGGTTAGATGGAATAAAATAATACTAATTTATTAATACTTACTAAAATAATAGTAAGAAACTTAAAAAAATATATGTTTACTGAATTAGTAAAAATAATAATAGTCATTTGAATGATTATCTATTTCAAATCATTATAACCTTTAATTTTGTCATAAAATAATTGTTTTTGATTATACAAGCTTATTCGAAATAAAATAATACTAATTTATTAATATTTCAAAAATTAATAAGTAAAAGATTTAAAAAATAAATATGTTTACTGAACTAATTGAAATAGTTCTGACTATTTGAATAATTATTAATCTTAAGTCGTTAAGATATTTGTTTTGTCAGAAAACAATTGTTTATGATCATATAAGCTTATTTGCTTAAAAATAACTCTAATTTAATAATATTTCAAAAATTAATCAATACGAGATTTAAAAAATAAATGTGTTTACTAAGCCAATTCAAATAGTTAAAGCTATTAGAAAAATTATTAATTTCAAATCGTTCTGACCTTTTGTTTAGTCATAAAATATTTTTTTCATATCTTACAAGCTTAGTCAGAATAAACTAATCTAAATTTATTAACATTCAAAAAATTAATAAGGAAATGATTTGGAAAAATAAAATTGTTTATTGAACAAGTTCAAATAGTGATAACTATTTGAACAATTATTTATTTTAAAATCATTATGACCTTTTGTTTTGATAGAAAACAATTGTTTTAGTTCATAAAAGCTTATCCAAAATAAAATAATACTAATTTCTTAATAATTCAAAAGTTAAATAATTCAAAAATTAATAAGCAAAAGTTTAAAATAAATTTGTTTATCGAACAAATCCAAATTGTTATGACTATTTGAACAACTGTGTTGGATTATGGGGTCTAACAGTCTCCCTTAGGGACTCGATATGTCAATTCATCTGGGTGAGATATCCCATGGTGGATCGGATTCTGGTGTATGGCAACCTAACCTATCGAGGCCTAATAGGTGAGGTATCCCATGAAGGTTTTACGAAGCCCCTTATGTCCACCTGTCACTTAATACGGGACTTTGCACTACTAAAAGAGAATAAGGAAATAGAGTTACACCTTTGGTATCAGTTATAGCTTTTGGTGTAGTGGTAAGCGCTTGATCCTGAAAACTAGTATCAGAGCGAGGTTACAGGTTCGAGTCTCTCAGGTGCCACTAGGGGGAGATTGTTGGATTATGAGGTCCAACAGTCACCCTTAAGGACTCAGTATATCGATTCATCTAGGTGACGTATCCCATGGTGGATCAGATTCAAGTGTATGGCAACCTAACTTGTCGAGGCCCAATGGGTGAGATATCCTATGAAGGCTTTGTGAAGCCCCTTATGTCCACTTGTCGCTTAGTTGAGGCTCTGTACTACTAAAAAAGAATAAAGAAATAGAGTTGTGCCTTCAGTATTAGTATTATTTAAAAAAGATTTAAAGGAAAAAGGCCTAACATAAGTTATTTTCATCCTTTGGGTTGCAAATGCTTTATTTTAAGCAATGGAAAAGATGATCTTGGTAAATTTGATGCAAAAAGTGATGAAGGGATTTTCCTAGGATATTCTTTGAATTCAAAAGCTTATAGAATTTTTAATAAATGAACATTAGCGATTGAAGAATCTATACATGTTATTTTTGATGAGTCCTTCCGAGAAAGGTGCTTCTTGAAGATGATTATATAGGTATACTTTAAGAAATGATCAATGATGCACCTCATGACATTGAAGAGAGCAATCAAAAGGAAGATGATGAGTTCTTGGAGGAGCCACAACATATAGAGAAAGAGCCAAATCATCATAGAGAAAAGAGGTATATCAAAGATAATGAAATCATTGGTGATCCAACTCAAGGGGTAAAAACTAGATCCTCTTATAATGTATGTAATTATGTTGCTTTTCTATCTCATTTTGAACCCAAAAATATAGATGAAGCCTTAGGAGATGATCATTAGATGTTAGCCATACAAGAGGAAATGAACCAATTTGAAAGAAGCCAAGCATTGAATCTTGTACCTAGGCTTAGTGATCATCTTACAAAAGTTTGTTTGGAATAAAGTAATACTAATCTATTAATATTTCAAAAATTAATAAGAGATTTAAAAAATAAATCTATTTATCAAATGAGTTCAAATAGTTATGATTATTTGAGCAATTATTTATTTCAAATCGTTATGACTTTTTGTTTTGTTATAAAATAGTTGTTTCCATTCATACAAGCCTATTCATATTAAAATAATACTATTTTATTAATACTTTACCAATTAATAAGTAAAAAATTTTAAAAATAAATATGTTTGCTAAACTAGATCAAATAGTCATGGCTATTTGAATAATTATCTATTTCAAATCATTATGATCTTTTGTTTTGTCATAAAAAAAATTATTTCAGTTCATATAAGCTTATTCAAAATAAAATAATACTAAGTTATTAATATTACAAAAATTAATAATTAAGAGATTTAAAATAATACAAGCTTATTTTGAATAAATAATACAAATTTATTAATATAAAGGCAATTAATAAGTAAAACATTTAAAAAATAAATTTGTTTACCGAACAAGTTCAAATCTTATGACTATTTAAACAGTTATTTACTTCAAATTCTTATGACTTTTGTTTTGTCATAATACAATTGTTTATGTTCATACAAGCTTATTCAAATAACAATAATATTAATTTATTAATATTTTGAAAATTAATAAGTAAAAGATTTAGGAAATAAATATGTTTTTTGAACATGTTCAAATAGTCCTAACTATTTGAATAATTATCTATTTTAAATCTTTATGACCTTATTGTTTTGTAATAAAACAATTGTTTCAGTTAATATAAGCTTATTTGAAATAAAATAATGCTAATTTATTAATATTCCAAAAATTAGTGAGTAAGAGAATTAAAAAATGAATCTGTTTACTGAACATATTCACATAGTTATGACTATCTGAACAATTATCTATTTCAAAACATTATGACATTTTGTTTTGTCATAAAATAATTGGTTCTATTCATACAAGCTTATTTTGAATAAAGTAATATAAATTTATTAATATTTGAAAAATTAATAAGTAAAAATTTTAAAAATAAATATGTTTTCTGAACACGTTCTTATGACTATTTGAACAATTATCTATTTCAAATCATTATTACCTTTTATTTTGTCATAAACCAATTGTTTCTGTTCGTAAAAGCTTATTTGGAATAAAATAATACTAATTTATTAAAATTTCAAAAAATAATAAGTAAAAGATTTACAAAATAAATATGTTTTTAAGCTAGTTCAAATAGATATAACTATTTAAACAATTATTTATTCCAAATCACTATAATTTTTTGTTTTATCATAAAACAATTGTTTCTATTCATATAAGTTTGTTTCAAATATGCTCATTAATATGCTCATGCCTTTTTGCTATAACAAAAAGGGAGAGAAATATCATATGGACAAATTTGCTTGTGCTTGACATGCATATGTTGGATTGTGCTTATTTAATATATATGCTCTAACATATGTTTGGTGAGTTGTGTTGGATTAGGATGCATAAATTAAGGGGGAGTTTTCCAAAATGTCTTTCAAAATCTTAAATGTTTCAAAGAAAGTTTTTCACCAAGCAAATTTATCTTTAAGTTTTGTCATATCAAAAAGGGAGAGATTGTTAGCCTTGAATTGATCCTTATTTTGAAATGACAAAACATTAAGCTAAATAAGCTTGATCAAGATTTTGAAAAAGATTTATTTAGTACATGTTCTTAAGTTTTATATTTTGGTACTAAATAAATAATATGATTTTCAAAGCTTAAACAAACCTTTCTTTGTTTTCATATTTCTCAAACCAATACTACCTTTAAAGATTATTTATTTGAGCTTAAATGAAAGTCTAATTGTTGTTTTTAAAGTGAACTTATTCATTTTGGACTTTATACAATTTTGACAATATTGGTTTTGAGAAATAGATTTACTTAAGAAAACTATTTTACAAGAACAAAGTTTTCCAACATTGAACTTATTTGATTTTTCTGTATTAATTCACAAAGTTTTAATATTTGAATTTTATATGATTGGAAAGCTCTTTGAGTCTACTTTCTAATGGATCAAACAAAATGAAAATCTAAATTTTCTAAGAAAAGATTTTGAACTTGTACTAGACACTCTGCAGTTGTCTAAAAACTGCACAAGGGGTAATTTTGAAAATTCACTATAATTCATACTCACTGAATTAGTTGATAACTTTATATGGATAGAAATTCATTTAAGTCTAGTTTCTAAATCTTTAAACGGTTTTGTGATTTGGATTTGTATAACTCAAGTTATGGTCAAATTAGTGAGTAGAGTATAAAACGGGAAACAACCGCTCTGTTTGGACAAGATCGATCCCCTTAGGGAAGGGATCGATTGCTTTTTTATCCAGAAATGAATTTTTTATGGAAATGGAAAGAAGGGGACCCTATATGTAGGTGATCGATCCCCCCTTAACCAATCGATCCCCTACAAAAAGGGATCGATCGATTAAGCTATTTTCAAGTGCAAATTGGTTCAAAACATGAATCAATCGATCCCCTCATGGAAGGGATCAATTAGGTCTGGGCAAAGACTTCTCCAACAGCTATTTTATCAAACTTTCAACAGCTACTTTCACTTCCCAAGCATTCCCAATGGTTATTTCCTCAATTTCTCTATAAATTGGGTACTTCAACACACCAAGAAATTGGTAATCCTTCATATAATCTTAACTATTTGAACTAGTTCGGCAATTAGATTTATTTTTTTATTTTCTTGGTTATTAATTTTTGTAATATTATTAAATTAGTATTATTTTATTTAGAATAAAATAGTATGGACAGAACCATCTATTTGATGACAAAACAAAATGTTATAACGAGTTGAAATAGATAATTATTCAAATAGCCAAAACTATTTGAAATGGTTTAGCAAACAAATTTACTTTTTATATCTTTTACTGAATATTTTTCTAAATATTAATAAATTAGTATTATTTTATTTCAATCAGACTTATATGAACAAAAATAATTGTTTGATGACAAAAAAAAAGTAAGAATGATTTGAAATAGATATTTAAATAGGCAATTGCTCAAATAGTAATAACTATTTAAACTTGTTCGATAAACAGATTTATTTTTTTAAATCTCTTTTTGTAATCAATTTTTTGAATGTTATAAAATTTGAAATAAATAATTACTCATATAGTTTTAATTGTTTGAATTGGTTCAGCAAACGGATTTATTTTTTAAATCTCATAGTCATTAATTTTCAAAATATTACTAAATTAGTATTATTTTATTCTGAATAAACTTGTATGAATAAAAACAATTATTTTATGATAGAATAAAAGGTTATAACAATTTGAAATACATAATTGTTCAAATAGTCATAAATATTTGAACTAATTTGGTAAACATATGTATTTTTAAAATCTCTTATTAATTCTTGAAATATTAATAAATTAGTATTATTTTATTTCAAATAAACTTATATGTTGAAAAACAATTGTTTTATGACAAAACAAAAGGCAATAATGATTTGAAATAGATAGTTGTTCAAATGGCCATAATTATTTGAACTAATTTGGTAAATTAATTTATTTTTTAAAACATATTTATTATTAACTTTTGAAATATTAATAAAGTAGTATTATTTTATTTGGATAAGATTTTATGAACTAAAACAACTGTTTTATGACAAAACAAATGGTCAAATGATTTTAAATAGATAATTGTTTAAATAAAAATAACTATTTGAACTTGTTTAGTAAACAGATTTATTTTTCCAAATCTCATGCTTATTAATTTTTTAAATGTTAATAAATTAGTATTACTTTATTCCAAATAAGTTTGTATGAACTAAAACAATTATTGTATGACTAAACAAAAGGTCAGAGTAATTTGAAATAGATAATTATTCTAATAGTCTTAATAATTTGAACTGGTTCAGTAAACACATTAATTTTTTAAATCTCTTATTAAATTTTGGAATATTATTAGAATAGTATTATTTTTATTCGAATAAGCTTATATGATTAGAAACAATTGTTTTATGAGAAAACAAAGATCATAATGATTTAAGATTGATATTTGTTCAAATAGTGATAACTGTTTGAACTGGTCTGGAAAACAACATTAGTTTTTAAATCTCTTGCTTATTAATTTTTGAAAAATTAAAAAAATATTATTGATCATAATGATTTGAGATCGATATTTGTTCAAATAGTCATAATTATTTGAAATGGTTTCGAAAATAGCTTTAGTTTTTAAATCTCTTGCTTATTAATATTTGAAATATTAAAAAAGTATTATTATTTTATTTTTGATAAGTTTTTATGAACTGAAATAATTGTTTTATGACAAAACAAAATGTCATAACAACTTTAAATCGATAATTATTCAAATAGTCAAATCTATTTAAACTTGTTCAGTAAACAAATTTATTTTTTTAAATCTCCTACCTATTAATTTTCAAAATATTAATAAAACAATATTATTTTAATCTAAATAAACTTGTATGAATAGAAAATTTTTTTTATGAAAAAATAAAAGATCATAACTATTTGAAATAAAAAATTGTTTAAATAGTCATAACGATATGAACTTGCTTGGTAAACAGATTTATTTTTTAAAATTTTTACTTATTAATTTTTGGAATATTAATAAAATATTATTAGTTTATTTCAAATACACTTGTATGAATAGAAACAGTTGGTTTATGACAACAAAAGGTCATAACTATTTGAAATAAATAATTGTTCAAATAATCATAGCTATTTGAATGTGTTCAGAAAACAGACTTGCTTTTTAAAATTTTTTCTTATTAATTTTAGGAATATTAATAAATTTATATTATTTTATTCGAAATAAGCTTGTATGAACATAAACAATTATTTGATGACACAACAAAAGGTCATAACGATTTGAAATAGATAATTGTTCAAATAGTCATAACCATTTGAACTTGTAAATAGATTCATATTTTAAATCTGTTACTTATTAATTTTGGAATATTAATAAATTAGTATTATTTTATTTCGAATAAGCCTATACGAACTAATACAATTGTTTTATGATGAAACAAAAGGTCATAGCAATTTGAAATATATAATTATTCAAAAAGTTATGAGATTTGAAATAGATACTTATTCAAATAGTTGTGACTATTTGAACTTGTTTGGTAAACATATTTATTTTGAAAATCTTTTACTTTTTAATTGTTAATATATTAATAAATTATTATTATTTTAATCTGAATAAACTTGTGTGAACAAAAACAATTATTTTATGACAAAATAAAAAGTCATAACGATTAGGAATAAATAATTGTTCAAACAGTCATAACCGATTCAATAAATTGATTTATTTTTTTAAATCTCCAACTTCTCAATTTTGAAATATTAATAAAGTAATATTATTTTATTTTGGATAAGATTTTATGAACTAAAACAATTATTTTATGTTAAAACAAAAAGGTCAAAACAATTTTAAATAGATAATTGTATAAATTGAAACAATTATTTTATGACTAAACAAAAGGTCAAAATGATTTGAAATAGCTAATTGTTCTAATAGTTTTAACTATTTGAACTGGTTTAGCAAACACATTTATTTTTTAAATCTCTTACTTATAAATTTTTCTGATATTATTAAGTTAGCAATATTTTACTCTGAATAAACTTGTATGAACATAAACAATTACTTTATGAGAAAAAAAAGATCATAATGATTTTAGATAGATAATTATTTAAATAGTTATAACTATTTAAACTAGTTTGATAAATAGATTTAGTTTTTAAATCTTTTATTTATTTTCAAAATATTAAAAATTAGTATTATTTTATTCTAAATAATTTTGTATGAACAGAAATAATTATTTTACGACAAAAAAAATGTCATAACGATTTAAAATAGCTAATAGTTCGAATAGACTTGGCTATTTGAACTTGTTTAGTGAATAAATTTATTTTTTAAATCTCTAACTTATTAATTTTTAGAATATTAATAAATTAATATTATTTTATTTTCAAATAAACTTGTATAAGTAGAAACAATTGCTTTATGAGAAGACAAAAGATCATAACGATTTGAAATAAATAATTGTTCAAATAGTCATAACTATTTAAACTCGCTTAAAAAACAGATTTTATTTTTTAAAATCTTTTACTTATTAATTTTTGAAATTTTAATAAAATAGTATTATTTTATACCAAATAAGCTTTTGTGAAAAAAAAAAATTGGTTTATGACAAAACAAAAGATTGTAACAATTTGTAATGGATAATTATTCAAATTGATATAACTATTTGAACGTATTAAGAAAACAAATTTATTTTTTAAATTTTTACTTATTAATTTTTGTAATATTAATCAATTTATATTATTTTATTCGAAAGAAGCTTGCATGAATAGAACCAATTGTTTTATGACAAAACAAAAGGTCATGATGTTTTGAAATAGATAATTGTTCAGATAGTCATAACTATTTGAGCTTGTTCGATAAAGAGATTTATTTTTTAAGTCTCTTACTCATTAATATTCAGAATATTAATCAATTAGTATTATTTTATTTCAAATAAGCTTATTTGAATTGAAATAGTTGTTTTATTATGAAACAAAAGGTCATAATGATTTGAAATGGCTAATTATTCAAATAATCATGACTACATCAACTTGTTTGGTAAACATATTTATTTTTTTTTAAATCTTTTACTTATTAATTGTCAAAATATTAATAATTAATATTATTTTAATTTGAATAACCTTGTATGAATAGAAACAATTGTTTTATGACAAAACAAAGAGTCATAACAATTTGAAATAAATAATTGCTCAAATAGTTATACCATTTGAACATGTTTGATAAATAGATTTATTTTTTAAATCTCTTACTTACAAATTGTCTTAATATTAATAATTTTGTATTATTTTATTCGAAATAGTATGAATAGAAAAAATTATTTTATGTCAAAACAAAATGTTATATCGATTTAAAATAGATAATTATTTAAATAATCATAATTATTTAAACTTGATCAGTAAATAGATTCTTTTTTTTAAAATCTCTTAATTATTAATTTTTAGAATATTAATAAATTGGTATTATTTTATTTCGAATAAACTTATATGAACTGAAACAAATCTTTTATGATAAAAAAAAAAGGTCATAACGATTTGAAATAGATAATTATTCAAATAATCATGACCATTTGATCTAGTTCAGTAAATATATTTTTTAAAATCTTTATTTATTAATTGTCAAAATATTAATAAATTAGTATTATTGTAATTTGAATAAGCATGTATGAATAGAAACAAATGTTTTATAATAAGACAAAAAGTCAAAACAATTTGAAAAAATAATTTGTTAAATAGTCATAATTATTTAAATTGGTTTGATAAATAGATTTTATCTTTTAAATCTCTTATTAATTTTTGAAATATTAATAGATTAGTATTACTTTATTCCGAACAAACTTATATGAACAAAAACATTTGTTTTATGACAAAACAAAAGGTTTTAACGATTTGAAATAGATAATTGTTCACATAGTCATAATTATTTGAATTGGTTAGGTAAACATAAATATTTTTTAAATATCCTACTTATTAATTTTTAAAATATTGATAAATTCATTTTATTTTATTCTAAATTAGCTAGTATGAATTGAAAATTTGTTTTATGACAAAGCAAAAGGTCATAACATTTTGAAATAGATAATTGTCCATATAGTCTTAAATATTTGAATTGATTTGTCAAACAAATTTATTTTTAATTCTCTTAATTATTAATTTTTAGAATATTATTATATTAGTATTATTTTATTTCAGATAACTTTGTATGAATAGAAATAATTGTTTTGTAACAAAACAAAAGGTTAAAACAATTTGAAGGATACAATTGTTCAAATAATCATAATTATTTGAACTAGTTTGATAAACAAATTTATTTTTTAAATCACTTACTTATTAATTTTTGAAAGATTAATAAATTAGTATTATTGTATTCTAAATAAGCTTGAGTGATAAAAAAACATTTGTTATATGACCAAACAAAAGGTAATAATGATTTGAAATAGAAAATGTTGAAATGGCCATAATTATTTAAAATGATTCAGTAAACAGATTCACTTTTTAAATCACTTATTAATTTTTGGAATATTAATAAATTTTTATTATTTTATTGCAATTAACGTTGTGTGAACTAAAATGATTGTTTAATGACAAAACAAAATTTCATAATGATTTGAAATAGATAATTGCTCTTATAGTCTTAATTGCTTAAACTGCTTCGACAAATAGAATTATTTTTTAAATCCCATATTTATTAATTTTTGTAATATTATTAAATTAATATTATTTTATTTCAAATAAGCTTGTATGAAATGAAACATTTATTTATAATAGAACAAAAGGTTATAATGATTTAAAATAGGTAATTATTCAAATAGGAATTGCTTCGATAAAAAGATTTATTTTTTAAATCTCTTATTAATTTTTGAAATATTAATAAATTAATATTATTTTATTCCAAAAAGTCTTGTATAATGAAAAACAATTGTTTTATGACAAAACAATGTTCATAATGATTTGAAATAGATAATTGTTGAAATAGCATAATTATTTGAATTGATTCTATAAACAGATTCACTTTTTAAATCACTTACTTATCAATTTTTGGAATATTAATAAATTATTATTATTTTATTTCAAATAAGCTTTAATGAAATGAAGCAATTGTTTTATGATAAAACAAAACATCATAATGATTTTAAATATACAATTGTTCAAATAGTTGCAACTATTTGAATTTGTTCAGAGAACACATCTATTTTTTTTAAATCTCTTGCTTATTAATTTTTGAAATATTAAAAAATTAGTATTATTTTATTTTGGATAACCTTTTATGAACTGAAGCAATTGTTTTATGACAAAATAAAAGACCATAATGATTTTAAATAATTAACTATTCAAATAGTCATAATTATTTAAGCATATTCAGTAAATAGATTTATTTTTTCAAATCTCTTGCTTATTAATTTTTTGAATGTTAATATATTAGGATTATTTTATTCTGAATAAGCTTGTATGATATGAAACAAATATTTTATGACTAAAAATAGTTTAGAACAATTTGAAGTAGATAATTATTCTTATAGTTTTAACTATTTGAACTGGTTCGACAAGCACATTTATTTTTTTAATCTCTTACTTAATAATTTTTGAAATATTAATAAATTAGTATTATTTTACTTCGAATAAGCTTGTATGATAAAAAAAAGAATTGTTTGATAATAAAACAAATGGTTATAGCGATTTGAAATAGATCATTGTTCAAATTGTTATAATTATTTAATTGATTTGATAAGCAAATTTATTTTTTAAATCTCTTATTAATTTTAGAAAAATTAATAAATTTGTATTATTTTATTTTGTATAAACTTGTATTAACTGAAATAATTGTTTTATGAAAAAACAAAAGGTCATAGCAATTTTAAATAGACAATTGTTCAAATAGTTATAATTATTTGAACTTGTTCGGTAAGTAGATTTATTTTCTTAAATCTCTTTCTTCTTAATTTTTTGAATGTTAATAAATTAGTATTAATTTATTTCGAATAAGCTTGTATGAACTGAAACAATTGTTTGATGACTAAACAAAAGGTCAAAACGATTAGAAATAGATAATTATTCTAATAGTATTAATCATATAAATTGGTTCGATAAACAAATTTTTTTTAAATCTCTTACTTATTAATTTTCAAAATATTATTAAATTTGCATATTTTAATATGAATAAGCTTGTACAAATAAAAAAAATTGTTTTATGATAAAACAAATGGTCATAGTGATTTGAAATAGATAATCATTGATATTGTCTTAACTATTTGAACTCATTCAGCAATTAGATTTATCTTTTAATTTTCTTAGTTATTAAGTTTCAAAATATTATTAAATTAATATTATTTTATTTCAAATAAAATAGTATGAATAGAACCAATTGTTTGATGACAAAACAAAAAGTTATAATGATTTTAAGTAGATAATTATTCATATAGTCAAAACTATTTAAAATGGTTTGGTAAACATATTTATTTTTTAAATCTCTTACTAATTAATTTTTTAAATATTAATAAATTAGTTTTTATTTTATTTCAAACAAACTTATATGAACAAAATAATTTTTTTATGACAAAACCAAAAGTAATAATGATTTAAAATAAATAGTTGTTCAAATAGTTATAATTATTTTATAATTATTTGAACTGATTTGGTAAATAGAATTATTTTTTAAATCTTTTACTTATAAAATTTTGAAATATTAACAAATTAGTTTTATTTTATTCCAAATAAACTTGAATGAGTTGAAATAATTATTTTATGACAAAACAAAAGGTCATAACGATTTGAAATAGATAATTTGTTATATAGTATTAACTGTTTGAAATGGTTCGATAAACATATTTATTTTTTAAATCTCTTAGTTATGAATTTTTAGAATATTATTAAATTAGTATTATTTTATTCCAAATAAACTTGTATGAACAGAAATAATTGTTTTATGACAGAACAAAAGGTTATAACAATTTGAAATAAATAATTATTCAAATAGTCATAACTATTTGAATTATTTTGGTAAGGAGATTTATTTTTAGATCTCTTTCTAATTCTTGAAATATTAATAAATTAATGTTATTTTATTTCAAATAAGCTTGTATGTTGAAAAAGAATTATTTTATGATGAAACAAAAGGTAATAATGATTTGAAATATATAATTGTTCAAATGGCCATAATTATTTGAACCGATTCGATAAACCGATTTATTTTTTAAGTCTCTTACTTATTAATTTTTAAAATATTAATAAAATATTATTATTTTATTTTGGATAAGCTTTTATGAACTGAAAACAATTGTTTTATGACAAAATAAAAGTTCATAATAATTTTAAATAGATAATTATTCAAATAATAATAACTATTTGAGCTTGTTCAATAAACATATTTTTTTTTCAAATCTCTTGCTTATTAATTTTTTTAATGTTAATAAATTAGTATTATTTTATTTTGAATAAGCTTGTTTGAATTGAAACAATTATTTTATGACTAAACAAAAGGTTAGAATGATTTGAAATAGATAATTATTCTAATAGTCTTAACCATTTGAAATGATTCGGCAAGCACATTTATTTTTTAAATCTCTTACTTATTAATTTTTGAAATATTATTAAATTAGTATTATTTTAATTTGAATAACGTTGTAAGATAAGAAATAATTTTTTTTTAACAAAACAAAGATCATAGCGATTTGAGATTGATATTTGTTCAAATGGTTGTAACTATTTGAACCGGTTCAGAAAACAACATTAGCTTCTAAATCTCTTGCTTAATAATTTTTTAAATATTAATGAAGTAGTATTATTTCATTTTGGATAAATTTTTATGAACTGGAACAATTATTTTATGACAAAATAAAAGGTCATAACAATTTTAAATAGATAATTATTCAAATAGTCATATTTATTTGAACTTGTTAGGTAAACATATTAATTTTTTTAAATCTCTTGCTTATTAATTTTTTGAATATTAATAATTTAGTATTATTTTATTTCAAATAAGCTTGTATGAACTAAAATAATTGTTTTCTAACTAAACAAAAGGTCAGAGTGATTTGAAATAAATAATTGTTCTAATAGTCTTAACTATTTGAACTGGATCAGCAAAACACATTTATTTATTTATTATTTATCTTAATATGAATAAGCTTATACGAAAAAAAATATTTGTTTTATGACAAAGTAAAGATCATAACAATTTGAGATAGATAATTATTCAAGTAGTTACAACTATTTGAACTAATTTAGTAAACAGATTTAGTTTTTAAATCTCTAATTATTTTCAAAATATTAATAAATCAGTATTATTTTATTTTAAATAATTTTATATGAACAGAAACAATTGTTTTATGACAAAACAAAAAGTCATAACGATTTGAAATGGATAATTATTCAAATAGACATGACTATTTGAACTTGTTTGGTTAATAGATTTATTTTTTAAATCTCCAACCTATTAATTTTTAGAATATTAATAAATTAGTATTATTTTATTCCAAATAAACTTGTATGAATAGAAACAATTATTTTATGACAAAACAAAGTATCATAACTATTTGAAATAAATAATTGTTCAAACGATCATAACTATTTGAGCTTGCTAGGTAAACAAATTTATTTTTTAAATCTTTTACTTATTAATTTTTGGAATAGTAATTTTATTTTGAATAAGCTTGTATGAATAGGAACAATTGGTTTATGATAAAACAAGAGGTCATAACTATTTGAAATAAAATAATTGTCCAAATAGTCATAACTATTTGAACGTATTCAAAGAACAGATTTATTTTTTAAATTTCTACTTATTAATTTTTGGAATATTAATAAATATATATTATTTTATTCGAAATAAGCTTATATGAATAGAAACAATTGTTTTATGACAAAACAAAAGGTCAAAACGATTTGAAATAGATAATTGTTCAAATAATAATAACTATTTAAATTTGTTAAGTAAAAAAATTTAGTTTTTAAATCTCTTACTCATTAATTTTAGGAATATTAATAAATTAGTATTATTTTATTTCAAATAATCCTATATGAACTGATACAATTGTTTTAAAATTAAATAAAAGGTCATAACGATTTAAAATAGATAATTATTCAAATAGTTATGACTATTTAAACAATTTTTTAGAATAAAATAATACTAATTTTTTAACATTCAAAAAATTAATAAGCAAGAGATTTGAAAAAATAAATTTGTTTGTCGAACAAATTCGAATAGTTATGACTATTTAAACAATTATCAATTTAAAATCATTATGACCTTTTGTTTTGTCATAAACAATTGTTTTAGTTCATAAAAGCTTATCCAAAATAAAATAATACTATTGTATTAATATTTCAAAAGTTAATAAGAGATTTAAAAAATAAATCAGTTCAAATAATTATGACCATTTAAACAACTATCCATTTCAAATTGTTATTACATTTTTGTTTTCTCATAAAACAATTGCTTTTGAATATAGAAGCCTATTCGAAATAAAATAATACTAATTTACTAATATTTCAAGAATTAATAAGAGATTTAAAAAATAAATCTATTTACCAAACTAGTTCAAATAGTTATGACTATTGGAACAAGTATTTATTGCAAATTGTTATAACCTTTTGTTCTATCATAAAATAATTGGTTCTATTCATATAAACCTATTCAGAATAAAATAATACTAATTTAGTAATATTATAAAAATTAATAACTAAGAAATTTAAAAAATAAATCCATTTGCTAAACTAGTTCAAATAGTTAAGACTACATGAACAATTATTTATTTCAAATTGTTATGACCTTTTTATTTTCTCATAAAACAATTGTCTTTGTTAATATAAGTTTGTTTGAAATAAAATAATACTAATTTATTAATATTTTAGAAAATTAATTAGTAAAAGATTTCAAAAGTAAATCTATTTACTAAACCATTTCAAATAGTTTTAACTATTTGAATAACTATCTATTTTAAATCGTTATAACTTTTTATTTTGTCATCAAACAATTGGTCTTATTTATACTATTTTATTCAGAATAAAATAATACTAATTTTAAAATATTTTGAAACTTAATAACCAAGAAAATTAAAAAATAAATCTAATTGCTGATCCAATTCAAATAGTTAAGACTATATGAATGATTATCTATTCCAAATCATTATGACCTTTTCTTTTGTCGTATAACAATTGTTTTATACATACAAGCTTTTTCTAATTAAAATAATGCTAATTTAATAATATTTTGAAAATTAATAAATAAGAGATTTAAAAAATAAATTTTTTTGTCGAATCAGTTCAAACGGTTAAGATTATTAGAACAATTATCTATTTGAAATCATTCTGACCTTTTGTTTTGTCATAAAACAATTGTTTTAGTTCGTACAAGCCTATTCAAAATAAATTAATACTAATTTATTAACATTCAAAAGTTAATAAGAAAGAGATTTAAAAAAATAAATTTGTTTAATGAACAAGTTAAGTTCAAATAGTTATTACTATTTGAACAAATGTCTATTTAAAATTGTTATAACCTTTCATTAGTCATAAAACAATTGTTTTAGTTAATACATGCTTAGATGGAATAAAATAATACTAATTTATTAATACTTACTAAAATAATAAGAAACTTAAAAAAAAATACATTTACCGAATTAGTTAAAATAATTATAGTCGTTTGAATGATTATCTATTTCAAATCATTATAACCTTTAATTTTGTCATAAAAAATTGTTTTTGATCATACAAGCTTATTCGAAATAAAATAATACTAATTTATTAATATTTCAAAAATTAATAAGTAAAAGATTTAAAAAATAAATATGTTTACTGAACCAATTGAAATAGTTTTGACTATTTGAATAATTACTAATCTTAAGTCGTTTAGATATTTGTTTTGTTAGAAAACAATTGTTTATGATCATATAAGCTTATTTGGTTAAAAATAACTCTAATTTAATAATATTTCAAAAATTAATCAATACGAGATTTAAAAAATAAATATGTTTACTAAGCCAATTCAAATAGTTAAAGTTATTAGAAAAATTATTAATTTCAAATCATTCCGACCTTTTGTTTAGTCATAAAATATTTTTTTCATATCTTACAAGCTTAGTCAGAAAAAAACTAATCTAAATTTATTAACATTCAAAAAATTAATAAGGAAATGATTTGGAAAAATAAATCTGTTTATCGAATAAGTTCAAATAGTGATGTCTATTTGAATAATTATTTATTTAAAATCATTATGACCTTTTGTTTTGACATAAAACAATTGTTTCAGTTCATAAAAGCTTATCTAAAATAAAATAATACTAATTTCTTAATAATTCAAAAATTAATAAGCAAGAGTTTAAAATAAATTCATTTATCGAACAAATCTGAATTGTTATGACTATTTGAACAATTGTCTATGTAAAATCGTTATGACCTTTTATTTTGTCATAAAACAATTGTCTGAATTCATACAAGCTTAGTTAAAATAAAATTATACTAATTTATTAATATTTCAAAAATTAATAAGTGATTTAAAAAGTGAATCTGTTTACTGAATCAGTTCAAATAATTATGGCCATTTCAACAATTATCAATTTCAAATTGTTATTACCTTTTGTTTGGTCATATAACAATTGTTTTTAATCATATATGTTTATTCAAAATAAAATAATAGTAATTTATTAATTTTTCAAAAATTAGTAAGTAAGAGATTTTAAAAAATAAATTTGTTTATTAAACCAGTTTAAGTAGTTATGACTATTTGAATAATTGCATACTTCAAATCGTTATAACCTTTTGTTCTATCATAAAACAATTTTTTTTTTTCATATAAGCTTATTCGAAATAAAATAATACTAATATAAAAATATTCCAAAAATTAATAACTAAGAGATTTAAAAAACAAATTTGTTTGCAAAACTAGTTGAAATAATTAAGACTATATGAACAATTACCTATTTCAAATCATTTTGTTTTGTGATAAAGCAATTTTTTCTATTCATACTAGCTTATTCAGAATAAAATTAAATGAATTTATTAATATTTCAAAAATTAATATGTAAGAGATTTAAAAAATAATTTTGTTTGCCTAACTAGTTCAAATAATTATGACTATTTGAGCAATTATCTATTTCAAATTGCTATGACCTTTTGTTTTGTCATAAAACAAATGTTTTTGTTCATATAAGTTTGTTCAAAATAAATTAGAACTAATCTATTAATATTTCAAAAATTAATAATAGATTTAAAAAATAAATTTGTTTATCAAACCAGTTCAAAAATTATGACTATTTAAGCAATTATTTATTTCAAAATGTTATGATTCTTTCTTTTGTTACAAAATAATAATTTCTATTCATAAAAACTTATTTGAATTAAAATAATACTAATTTATTAATATTTTGACAATTAATAAGTAAAAAATTTAAAAAATAAATATGTTTATCGAACTTGATCAAATAGTCATAACTATTTAAATAAGTATTTATTTCAAATCGTTATGACCTTTTGTTTTGTCATAAAAAATTATTTTAGTTCATATCAGCCTATTTGAAATAAAATAATACTAAGTTATTAATATTCTAAAAATTAATAATTAAGAGATTTAAAAAATGAATCTATTTACCTAACAAGTTTAAATAATTATGACTATTTGAACAATTATCTATTTGAAATTGCTATAACCTTTTGTTTTGTTACCAAACGCTTTTTTCTGTTCATACAAGCATATTTTGAATAAAATAATACAATTTATTAGTATTAAGACAATTAATAGGTAAAAGATTTAAAAAATAAATTTGTTTACCAAACAAGTTCAAATCTTTATGACTAATTGAACAATTATTTATTTCAAATTGTTATGACTTTTGTTTTGTCATAAAATAATTGTTTCTATTCATACAAGCTTATTCAAATTAAAATAATATTAATATATAAATATTTTGACAAATAATAAGTAAAAGATTTAAAAAATAAAGATATTTTCCAAACAAATTCAAATAGTCTTGACTATTTGAATAATTATCTATTTCAAATCATTATGACCTTTTGTTTTGTAATAAAACAATTGTTTCAGTGCATATAAGCTTATTTGAAATAAAATAATACTAATTTATCAATATTCTAAAAATTAATAAGTAAGAGAATTAAAAAATTAATTTGTTTACTGAATATGTTCAAATAGATATGACTATCTGGATAATTATCTATTTTAAAACATTATGAGCTCTTGTTTTGTTATAAAAAAATTGGTTCTATTCATGCAAGCTTATTCCAAATAAAATATTGTAAATTTATTAATATTCCAAAAATTAATAAGTTAAAATTTTAAAAATAAATATGTTTTCTGAACACATTCAAATATTTGTGACTATTTGAACAATTATCTATTTGAAATCATTATGATTTTTTGTTTTGTCATAAACCAAATGCTTTTGTTCATAAAAGCTTATTCGAAGTAAAATAATACTAATTTATTAAAATTCCAACAATTAATAAGTAAAAGATTTAAAAAATAAATCTATTTACCAAGCGAGTTCAAATAGTTATGACTTTTTAAACAATTATTTATTTCAAATGATTATGATCTTTTGTTTTGTTATAGAATAATTGTTTCTATTCATATAATTTTATTCAAAATAAAATAATACTAATTTATTAATATTCTAAAAATTAATAAGTTGGAGATTTAAAAAAATAAATCTATTCACTGAACAAGTTCAAATAGTCATGTTTGTTTGAGCTGTTATCTATTTCAAATGGTTATAACATTTTGTTTTATCGTAAAACAATTATTTCTGTTTATACAAAATTATTCAGAATAAAATAATACTAATTTATTAATATTTCAAAAATTAATAAGAGATTTAAAAATTAAATCTACTTATCAAGCCAGTTCAAATTGTTATAACCATTTCAACAATTATCTATCTCAAATTGTTATGATCTTTGTTTTATCATAAAATAATTGTTTTTGTTCATACAAGCTTATTCAAAGTAAAACATTGCTAAATTAATAATATTCTAAAAATTAATAAGCAAGAGATTTAAAAAAAAAATGTGTTTGCCAAACCAGCTCAAACAGTTATCTATTTCAAATCATTCTAACCTTTTGTTTAGTCATAAAATAATTTTTTTAGTTCATACAAGCTTATTCGAAATAAAATAATGCTAATTTATTAACATTCAAAAAATTAATAAGTAAGAAATTTCAAAAAATAAATTTGTTTACAGAACAAGTTCAAATAGTTCTGACTATTTGAACAATTATATATTTACAAGGAAGTATGAGCTTTTGTTTTATCATAAAATGATTGTATCAATTCATAAAAGCTTATTTGAAATAAAATAATATTACTTTATTAATATTTCAAAAATTGAAAAGATAAAGATTTTAAAAAAAAAGTTAGTTTATCGAATCGCTTTAAATAATTATGACCATTTAAATAATTATCTAATGTAAATTATTACGAACTTTTATTTTGTCATAGAACAATTGTTTTTCATCACACAAGCCTATTCAAAATAAAACAATACTAATTTATTAATATTTCAAAAATTAATAAGTGATTTAACAAATAAATCTATATACTGAATGAGTTTTTATTTGAATAATTATCTATTTCAAATTATTATAACCTTTTTGTTCTGTTATAAAATAATTGTTTCAGTTCATGTGAGCTTATTTGGAATAAAATAATACTGCTTTAATAATATTCCAAAAATTGATAACTAAGAGATTTAAAAAAATAAATTTGTTTGCCAAAGTAGTTCAAATAATTAAGACTATATGAACAATTATTTGTTTATAAAAAATTATGGCCTTTTGTTTGGTTACAATTTTTTTGATCATTCAAGCCTATTTGGAATAAAATAATACTAATTTATTAATCTTTCAAAAATTAATAAGTAAGAGATTTAAAAAATAAATTTGTTTCCCAAACTAGTTCAAATATATAACTATTTGAACCATTGTAAACTTCAAATCATTATAACTTTTTGTTTTGTCATAAAACAATTATTTTTGTTCATACAATCTTATTCAGAATAAAATAATGCTAATATAATAATATTCTAAAAATTAATAACTAAGAGAATTAAAAAATAAATTTGTTTATTGAATCAGTTCAAATATTAAACTATATGAACAATTATCTATTTCAAATCGTTATGACCTTTTGTTTTAGCATAAAATAAGTTTTTTTGAATTTATACTAGCTTTTTGGAATAAAATAAAATGAATTTATTAATATTTCAAAAATTAATAAGAGATTTAAAAAATAATTTTGTTTACCTAACCAATTCAAATTACTATGATTATTTGAAAAAATTATCTATTTCAAATAGTTATGACCCTTTGTTTTCTCATAAAACAAATGCTTTTGTTCATATAAGTTTTTTTGGAATAAAGTAATACGAATCTATTAATATTTTGAAAATTAATAGGAGATTTAAAAAATAAATCTATTTATCAAACAAGTTTAAATATTTATGACTATTTGAGCAATTATTTATTTCAAATAATTATGACTTGTTGTTTTGTTATAAAACAATTATTTCTATTCAAACAAGTTTATTCAGATTAAGATAGTAATAATTTATTAATATTTCAATAATTAATAAGTAAAAAATTTTAAAAATAAATATGTTTATTGAACTAGATCAAATAGTCATGAGTATTTGAATAATTATCTATTTCAAATTTTTATGACCTTTTGTTTTGTCATATAAGCTTATTCGAAATAAAATAATACTAAGTTATTAATATTACCAAAATTAATAAGTAAAAGATTTAAAAAATAAATTTGTTTATCGAGCAACTTTAAATAATTATGACTATTTCAATAATTTTCTTTTTGAAATTGCTATAGCCTTTTGTTTTATTATAAAATGATTTTTTTCTATTTATACAAGTTTATTTCAAATAAAATAATAAAATTTTATTAATATAAAGACATTTAAAAATAAATCTGTTTACTGAACAAGTTCAAATCTTATGACTATTTGAATAATTATTTATTTTAAATTCTTATGACTTTCTGTTTTGTCATAAAACAATTGTTCATGTTCATACAAGCTTATTCAAATTACAATAATATTAGTTTATTAATATTTCAATAATTAATAAGTAAAAGATTTAAGCAATAAATATGTTTTTCGAACAAATTCAAATAGTCCTAACTATTTGAATAATTATCCATTTTAAATCATAATGACCTTTTGTTTGTAATAAAACAATTGTTTTAGTTCATATAAGCTTATTTCAAATAAAATAATACCAATTTATTAATATTCCAAAAAATAATGAATAAAAGAATTAAAAAATGAATCTATTTTTTGAACATGTTTAAATAGTTATGACTATTTGAATAATTATCTATTTCAAAACACTATGACATTTTGTTTTGTCATAAAATAATTGGTTCTATTCATGTAACCTGTTTTAATTAAAATAATATAAATTTATTAATATTTGAAAAATTAATAAGTAAAAATTTAAAAAATAAATATGTTTTTTGAACATGTTCAAATAGTTATGACTATTTGAATAATTATCTATTTTAAATTATTATGACCTTTTGTTTTGTCATAAACCAATTGTTTCTATTCATAAAAGCTTATTTGGAATAAAATAATACTAATTTATTAAAATTCCAAAAATTAATAAGTAAAAGGTTTAAAATATAAATCTGTTTACCAAACGAGTTCAAATAGTTATGACTATTTGAATAATTATTTATTTCAAATCTCTATGATCTTTTGTTTTGTCATAAAACAATTGTTTCTATTCATATAAGTTTATTCTAAATAAAATAATACTAGCTTATTAATATTCTTAAAATTAATAAGTTGGAGATTTAAAAAATAAATTTGTTCACCGAACAAGTTCAAATAATCATATCCATTTGAGCTATTATCTATTTCAAATCATTATGACATTTTGTTTTGTTGTAAAACAATTGTTTCTATTCATACAAAATTATTCAAAAATAAAATAATACCAATTTTTTAATATTTTAAAAATTAAGAAGAGATTTAAAAACTAAATCTATTTATCGAACCAGTTCTAATAGTTATGATTATTTGAACAATTATCTATCTCAAATTGTTATGATCTTTGTTTTATCATAAAATAATTGTTTATATTCATACAAGCTTATTCGTAGTAAATTATTGCTAAATTAATAGTATTCTAAAAATTAATAATAGATTTAAAAAATAAATGTCTTTGTGAAACCAATTCAAATGATTAAAACTATAAGAATAATTATCTATTTCAAATCGTTATGACCTTTTGTTTAGTCATAAAATAATTTTTTCAGTTCATATATGCTTATTTGAAATAAAATAATACTAATTTATTAACATTCAGAAATTAATAAACAACAAATTTAAAAAATAAATATATTTATCGAACAAGTTCAAATAGTTATGGCTATTTGAACAATTATCTATTTATTATAAATATGACCTTTTGTTTTAGCATAAAACAATTGTTTCAGCTTATAAATGCTTATCCGAAATAAAATAATATTACTTTATTCATATTAAAAAAATTGATAAGTTAGAGATTTAAAAAATAAGTCAATTTATCAAATTGGTTCAAATAATTTTGGCCATTTGAACAATTATCTATTACAAATCATTACAAACTTTTGTTTTGTTATAAAATAATTGTTTTCATCATACAAGCCTATTCAAAATAAAATAATATTAATTTATTAATATTTCAAAAATTAATAAGCAAGAGATTTAAAAAATAAATTTATTTACCAAACCAGTTCTTATTTGAACAATTATCTATTTCAAATTGTTATAACCTGTTCTCTTATAATATAATTGTTGTAGTTCATATAAACTTATTCGGAATAAAATAATACTAATTTAATAATATGTCAAAAATTAACAACTAAGAGATTTAAAAAATTAATCTGTTTGTCGAAGCAGTTCAAACAATTAAGACTATATGAACAACTATTTATTTCAAATCATTAAGACCTTTTGTTTTGTTATAAAATAATTGTTTCAGTTAATACAAGCTTATTCAAAATAAAATAACAATAATAATTTATTAATATTCTAAAAATAATAAGTGAGTGATTTAAAAAATAAACCCGTTTACCAAATCAGTTCAAATAATTATGGCCATGCCAAAAATTATCTATTGCAAATTGTTATTACCTTTTCTTTGGTCATATAACAATTATATTTGAATATTCTAGCTTATTCGGAATAAAATAATACTAATTTATTAATCTTTCAAAAATTAATAACTAAAAGATTTAAAAAATAAACCTATTTACTGAACTATCTCAAATAGTTATGACTATTTGAACAATTGTAAACTTCAAATCCTTATAACCTTTTGTATTGTCATAAAACAATTATTTTGGTTCATACAAGCTTATTCAAAATAAAATAATACTAATCTAATAATATTTCAAAAATTAATAACTAAGAGAATTAAAAAATAATTTTGTTTGCCAAACTAGTTCAAATATTTAAGACTATATGAACAATTATCTATTTCAAATCATTATGACCTTTTATTTTGTCATAAAATAAGTTTTTTTGAATCCCTACTACCTTATTTGGAATAAAATAAAATGAAGTTATTAATATTTCAAAAATTAATAAATAAGTGATTTAAAAATTAATTCCGTTTACCTAACTAGTTCAAATAATTTTGACTATTTGAACAATTATCTATTTCAAATCATTATGACCTTTTATTTTTTCATAAAGAAAATGTTTTTGTTCATATAAGTTATTCAAAATAAAGTAATACTATTCTATTAATATTTCAAATATTAATAAAAGATTTAAAAAATAAATATATTTATCAAACTAATTTAAATAGTTAAGACTATTTGAGCAATCATTTATTTCAAATCGTTATGACTTTTTTTTTGCTATAAAAAAATTGTTTTTGTTTATACAAACTTATTTGGATTAAAACAATACTATTTTATTAATATTTCAACAATTAATAAGTAAAAAATTAAAAAAACAAATATGTTTACCAAACTAGATCAAATAATCGTGATTATTTGAATAATTATTTATTTCAAATTGTTATGACTTTTTGTTTTATCATAAAAGAATTGTTTCAGTTTATATAAGCTTACTGGGAATAAAATAATACTAATTTATTAATAATAAAAAGATCTAAAAAATAAATTTGTTTACTGAACAAGTTTAAATAATTTTGACTATTTGAACAATTATCTGTTTAAAATCGCTATAACCTTTTGTTTTGTTATAAAATAATTTTTTTGTTCATACAAACTTATTTCAAATAAATTAATACAAATTTATTAATATTAAGACAATTAATAAGTAAAAGATTTAAAAAATAAATTTGTTTAGCAAATAAGTTCAAACTATTATGACTATATGTGCAATTATTTGTTTCAACTTGTTCTGACCTTTTGGTTTGTCATAAAACAATTGTTTCTATTCATACAATTTTATTCGAATTAAAATAATACTAATTTATTAATATTTCAACAATTAATAAGTAAAAGATTTTAAAAAATAAATATGTTTATAGAACAAGTTCAAATAGTCATGACTATTTAAATAATTATCTATTTCAAATCAAATGACCTTTTCCTTTGTAATAAAACAATTTTTTCAGTTCATATAAGTTTGCTTGAACTAAAATAATACTAATTTACAAATATTCTGAAAATTAATGAGTAAAAAATTAGAAAAAGAATCTACTTACTAAAAAATTTCAAATAGTTTTGATTATCTAAACAATTATCTATTTCAAAACATTATGACTTTTTGTTTTATCATAAAACAATTGGTTCTGTTCATGCAAGCTTATTTCAAATAAAATAATTTAAATTTATTAATATTCCAAAATTAATAAGTAAAAATTTTAAAAATAAATCTATTTTCTGAACACGTTCAAATAGTTATGACTATTTGAATAATTATCTATTTCAAAAACATTATGACTTTTTGTTTTATCATAAAATAATTGGCTCTATTCATGCAAGCTTATTTCAAATAAAATAATTTAGATTTATTAATATTCCAAAAATTAATAAGTAAAAATTTTAAAAATAAATCTATTTTTTGAACACGTTCAAATAGTTATGACTATTTGAACAATTATCTATTTCTAATCATTATGACCTTTTGTTTTGTCATAAACCCATTGGTTTTGTTCATAAAAAGCTTATTTGGAATAAAATAATACTAATTTATTAAAATTCCAAAAATTAATAAGTAAAAGATTTAAAAAATAAATCTATGTACCTAGCGAGTTCAAATAGTTATGATTATTTAAACAATTATTTATTTCAAATTGTTATAATCTTTTTTTTGTCATAAAACAATTATTTCTATTCATACAAGTTTATTTGAAATAAAATAATATTAATTTATTAATATTCTAAAAATTAATAATTTGAATATTTAAAAAATAAATTTGTTTACCGAATAAGTTTAAACAATCATGTCCATTTGAACTATTATCTATTTGAAATTGTTATGACATTTTATTTTGTCATAAAAAAATTGTTTTTATTCATGAAAATTATTCAAAATAAACTAATACTAATTTATTAATATTTCAAAAATTAATAAGAGATTTAAAAACTAAATTTGTTTACAAAATCAATTAAAATAGTTATGACTATTTGAACAATTATCTATCTCAAATCGTTAGAATCTTTGTTTTGTCATAAAACAATTGTTTCTATTTATACAAGCTTATTAGAAGTAAAATATTGCTAAACTAATAATATTTTAAAAATTAATAAGTTAGAGATTTAAAAAATCAATGTGTTTACGAAACCAATTCAAATAGTTAAGACTATTAGAATAATTATCTATTTCAAATCATTCTGACCTTTTGTTTAACCATAAAATAATTGTTTCAGTTCATACATGCTTATTCGAAATAAAATAATACTCTTTTATTAACATTCAAAAAATTAATAAGCAAGAAGTTTTAAAAAATAAATCTATTTATCAAACAAGTTCAAATAGTTATGACTATTTGAACAATTATCTATTTAAAATTATTATAACTTTTTGTTTTATCATAAAACAATTGTTTCAATTCATCAAAGCTTATCTAAAATAAAATAATATTACTTTATTAATATTTCAAATTAAGAAGTTGGAGATTTAAAATATCAATCAGTTTATTGAATCAGTTTAAATAATTATCGCCATTTGAATAATTATCAATTTCAAATCTTTATGATATTTTGTTTTGTCATAAAACATTTGTTTTTCATCACACAAGCCTATTTAAAATAAAATAATACTAATTTATTAATATTTCAAAAATTAATAAGTGGGAGATTTAAAAAATAAATATGCTTATCAAACTAGTTCAAATAGTTATGACTATTTGAACAATTATATATTTCAAATCGTTATAACCTTTTGTTTTGTCATAAAACAATTATTTATGTTCATACAAGCTTATGCAGAATACAATAATACTAATCTAATAATCTTGTGAAAATTAATATCTAAGAGATTTAAAAAATAAATTTTTTTACTGAACCAATTCAAATAGTTAACACTATATGAATAATTATCTATTTCAAACTATTATGACCTTTTTGTTTTGTCTTAAAACAAATGTTGTGGTTCATATAAGTTTGTTCAGAATAAAATAATATTAATTTATTAATATTTTGAAAATTAATAAGAGATTTAAAAAGTAAATCTATTTACTAAACTAGTTCAAATAGTTATAACAATTTGAACAATTATTTATTTCAAATCATTATGACCATTTGTTTTTTCATAAAATAATTGTTTCTATTGATACAATCTTATTCGAAATAAAGTAATGCTAATTTGTTAATATCCTAAAAATGAATCTGTTGGCCTGACCAGTACATATAGTTTAACTGTTCAAACAATTATCTGTTTCAAAGTGTTATAACCTTTTGTTTTGTTACAAAACAATTGTTTTTGTTTGCACAAGTTGACTTGGACTAACATAAATCTAATTTATTAATATTCTAAAAATTAATAAATAAGAGATTTAAAAATTGAATCTGTTTATCGATTAAGTTCAAATAGTTATGACTCTTTAAATAATTATCTATTTCAAATCGCTATAACCTTTTGTTTTGTCATAAAATATTTTTTCTATTCATATAAGCTTATTTCAATTAAAATAATACAAATTTATTAATATTCAAACAACCAATTAGTAAAAAATTTAAAAAATAAATTTGTTTACCGAATAAGTTCAAATAGTCATTATTTATTTCAAATCGTTGTGACATTTTGTTTTATCATAAAACTATTGTTTTTGTTCATACAAGCATATTCAGATTAAAATAATATTAATTTATTAACATTTTAACAATTAATAAGTAAAATATTTTAAAAATAAATATGTTTACCGAACAAGTTTTAATGGTCATAACTACTTAAATAATTATCTATTTCAAATCATTATGACCTTTTATTTTGTCATAAAATAATTGTATCAATTCATATAGGCTTATTCAAAATAAAATAATTCTAATTTATTAATATTCCAAAAATTAATGAGTAAGAGATTTAAAATACGAATCTGTTTATTGAACAAGCTCAAATAGTTATGACAGTTTGAACAATTATTTATTTCTAATAGTTATGATCTTTTATTTTATCATAAAACAATTGTTTCTATTCATACAAGTTTATTCAAAATAAAATAATACTAATTTATTAATATTCTAAAAATTAATAGGTAGGAGATTTAAAAAATAAATATGTTTACCAAATAAGTTTAATTAGTCTTGTCTATTTGAAAAATTATCTATTTCTAATTGTTATGACCTTTTGTTTTATCATAAAATGATTGTTTCTATTCATACAAAACTATTCAAAATAAAATAATACCAATTTATTAAGATTTTGAAAATTAATAAGAGTATTAAAAACTAAATTTATTTATCGAACGTGTTTAAATAGTTATGACTCTTTGAATAATTATGTATCTCAAATCATTATGATCTTTATTTTGTCATAGAACAATTATTTCTTGTCATATAAGCTTATTCGGATTAAGATAATACTAATTTAATAATAAAAAACAAATGGGTTTTGCCAAACCAGTTCAAATACTTAAAACTATTAGAATAATTATCTATTTCAAATCGCTCTGACCTTTGCCTTAGTCAAAAAATAATTATTTCAATTCATACAAGCATATTTGGAAGAAAATAATACTAATTTATTAAAATAAAAAAATTAATAAGCAAGAGAATTAAAAAAATAAATTTGTTTATCGACCAAGCTCAAACAGATATGGCCATCTCAACAATTATCTATTTCAAATCATTATTATCTTTTGTTTAGTCATATAACAATTGTTTTTTTATCATACAAGGTTGTTCGAAATAAAATAATACTATTTGATTAATCTTTCAAAAATTAATAAGCAAGAGATTTAAAAAATAAATATGCTTACCAAACTAGTTCAAATAGTTATGACTATTTGAACAATTGTATACTTCAAATCAATTATTTTAAAAAATAAACCTTTTGTTCTGTCATAAAATAATTATTTATGTTTATACAAGCTTATTTGAAATAAAATAATGGTAATCTAATATTATTTCAAAAATTAATTACTAAGAGATTTAAAAATTAAATTTGTTTGCCAAACCAATTTAAATAGTTAAGACTATATTAACAATTATCTATTTCAAATCATTATGACTTTTTCTTTTGTCATAAAATAATTTTTTCAATTCATACTAGCTTATTCAAAATAAAATAAAATGAATTTATTAATATTTCAAAAATTAATAAGTAAGAGATTTAAAAAATAATTCTATTTACCTAACCGGTTCTAATAATTATGACTTTTTGAATAATTATCAATTTGAAATCATTATGACCTTTGGTTTTTTCATAAAACAAATGTTTTTATTAATATAAGTTTGTTTGGAATAAAATAGTGCTAATCTATTAATATTCCAAAAATTAATAAGAGATTTAAAAAATTAATCTTTTTATTTGAACAATTATCTATTTTAAATTGTTATGACTTTTTGTTTTGTCATAAATAACTGTTTTAGTTCATAGAAGCTTATCCAAAATAAAATAAAGTTATATTAATATTTCAAAAGTTAATAATAAGTAAGAGATTTAAAAAATAAATCAGTTTATTGAATTAGCTCAAATAATTATGGCCATTTAAACTACTATCTATTTCAAATTGTTGTTACCTTTTGTTTTCTCATAAAACAATTGCTTTTCAATATATAAGCTTATTTGAAATAAAATAATACTAATTTACTAATATTTTAAAAATTAATAAGAGATTTAAAAAATAAATCTATTTACCAAACCAGTTCAAATAGTTATGACTATTTAAACAATTCTCTATTACAAATTGTTATAACCTTTTGTTCTATCATAAAACAATTGTTTATGTTTCTCTATTACAAATTGTTATAACCTTTTGTTCTATCATAAAACAATTGTTTATGTTTATATAAGCTTATTCAAAATAAAATAATACTAATGTAGTAATGTTCTAAAAATTAGTAACTAAGAGATTTAAAAAATAAATCCATTTTCTAAACTAGTTCAAATAGTTAAGACTATATGAAGTTTTGTTCAAATAGATAATTGTTCAAATAGTTATAATTGTTCAAATAAAATAGTTTTTTTTAAATCTCTTACTTATGAAGTTTTGAAATATTAATAAATTTGTTTTATTTTATTCCAAATAAGTTACTAAGAACTAAAAAAATTATTTTATAACAAAACAAAAGGTTATAACGATTTGAAATAAAGAAATTATTCATATAACCTTAATTATTTGAACTAGTTCAGCAAACAAATTTATTTTTTAAATCTTTTAGTTATTAATTTTCATAATATTATTACATTAGTATTATTTTTTTCCAAATAAACTTGTGTGAATAGAAATAATTATTTTATAAGATAACAAAAGGTTAAACAATTTGAAATATATAATTGTTCATATAGTTATAACTATTTGAACTAGTTCGGTAAATAGATTAACTTTTTAAATCTCTTATTAATTTTTGAAATATTAGTATTATTTTATTTCGAATAGGCTTATATGATAAAAAAAATTTTATGGCAAAATAAAAGTTCATAATGATTTGAAATAGATAATTATTCAAATGGCTATAATTATTCGAACTAATTTGATAAACTGATTTATTTTTTAAATCTCTAACTTATCAATTTTTGAAATATTAATAAAGTAATATTATTTTATTTCAGATAAACTTTTATGTACACATTTGTTTTATGATAAAATAAAAGGTCATAATGATTTTAAATAGATAATTATTCAAATAAACATATCTATTTGAACTTATTCAGTTGATAGATTTTTTTTAATTTCTTACTTATTAATTTTTTGAATATTAATAAATTAGTATTATTATATTTTGAAGAAGCATGTATGAACTGAAATAATTATTTTTTGACTAAACAAAAGATCAGAACAATTTAGAATAGATAATTATTCTAATGGTCTTAACAATTTAAATTATTTAAAAAACACATTTATATTTAAATCCTTATTAATTTTTGAAATAGTAATAAATTGGTATTATTTTATTCTGAATAATTTTGTATGAATAGATACAATTATTTAATGACAAAATAAAATGTCATAATGATTTGAAATAGATAATAGTTCAGAAGGACATGACTATTTGAACTTGTTCGATAAATAGATTTATTTTTTAAATCTCTAACTTATTAATTTTTAGAATAATAATAAATTAATATCTTTTTATTTCAAATAAAGTTGTATAAATAGAAATAGTTGTTTTATGACAAAATAAAAGATCATAACAACTTGAAATATATAATTGTTCAAATAGTTATAACTATTTGAACTTGCTCAGTAAACAAATTTATTATTTAAATCTTTTAGCTATTAATTTTAGAAATATTAATAAATTAGTATTATTTTATTCCAAATAAGTTTGTATGAACAGAAACAATTGGTTTATGGCAAAACAAATTTTCATAATGATTTGAAATAGATAATTGTTCAAATAGTCATAACTATTTGAACGTGTTCAAAAAACATATTTATTTTTAAAATTTTTACATATTAATTTTTGAAATTTTAATAAATTTATATTATTTTATTCAAAATAAGCTTGCATGAACAGAACCAATTATTTATGACAAAATAAATGGTCATAATGTTTTGAAATAGATAATTATTTAGATAGTTATAACTATTTGAACTTGTTTGATAAATAGATTCATTTTTTTAATTCTCTTACTCATTAATTTTTGGTATATTAATAAATTAGAATTAGTTTTTTCAAATAGGCTTATATTAACCGAAACAATTGCTTTATTACAAAATAGAAGGTCAAAATGATTTGAAATAGATAATTATGACTATTTGAACTTGTTTGATAAACATATTTATTTTTTAAATCTTTTACTTATTAATTGTCAAAATATTAATAAATTAATATTATTTTAATTGAATAAGCTTGTATGAATAGAAACAATTATTTTATGACTAAACAAAAAGTCATAACAATTCTATTTGCATAACCATTTCAAATAATTATGACTATTTGAATAATTATCTATTTCAAAATGTTATTACCTATTTTTTTTTGTCATAAAACAAATGTTTCTATTCATATAAGTTTGTTTGGAATAAAATAATTTAATTTATTAATATTTCAAAAATTAATACGTAAGAGATTTAAAAAATAAATCTATTTACCAAAGTATTTCAATTAGTTATAACTATTTGAACAATTATTTATTTCAAATCGTTATGACCATTTTGTTTTATCATAAAACAATTGTTTTTGTTCATACAATCTTATTCAAAATAAAGTAATGCTAATTTATTAATATTTTGAAAATTAATAAGTAACAGATTTAGAAAATGTATCTATTGGCCTGACCAATGCAAACAATTATGACTATTTGAACAATTATCTATTTCAAATCGTTATGACCTTTCGTTTTGTCACAAAACAATTGTTTCTGTTCATACAAGCTTATTTGGAATAACATAATTCTAATTTATTAATATTCCAAAAATTCATAAAAGATTTAAAAAATGAATCTGTTTACTGAACAAGTTCAAATAGTTATGGCTATCTGAACAATTATCTATTTCAAATTGCTATAACCTTTTGTATTGTCATAAAACAATTTTTTCTATTCATACAAGCTTATTTCAAATTTGTTTATCGAATAATTTCAAATAGATATGACTATTTGTACAATTATTTATTTTAAATTGTTATGACCTTTTGTTTTGTCATAAAACAATTATTTTTGTTCATACTAGCTTATTTGGATTAAAATAATATTAATTTATTAATATTTCAACAATTAATAAGTAAAATATTTAAAAAATAAATATATTTACTGAACAAGTTCAAATAGTAATAACTATTTGAATAATTATCTATTTCAAATCATTATGACCTTTTGTTTTGTCATAAAATGATTGTATCAATTGATATAGGCTTATTCGAAACAAAATAATACTAACGTATTACTATTCTAAAAATTAATGAGTAAAAGATTTAAAAAATGAATCTGTTTACCAAACAAGTTCGAATAGTTATGACTATTTGAACAATTATCTATTTCAAATCATTATAACCTTTTGTTTTGCCATGAAACAATTGTTTCTGTTTATACAAGCTTATTTTGAATAAAATAATATAAATTTACTACTATTCCAAAGATTAATAAGTAAAAATTTTAAAAATAAATATATTTTTTGAACATGTTCAAATAGTTATGACTATTTGAATAATAATCTATTTTAAATCGTTATGACCTTTTGTTTTGTCATAAACCAATTACTTCTATTCATAAAAGCTTATTTGGAATAAAATAATACTAATTTATTAAAATTTTAAAAATTAATAAGTAAAAGATTCAAAAATAAATCTATTTACTGAGTGAGTTCAAATAGTTATAAATAATTATTTATTTCAAATCCTTACGATCATTTGTTTTATTATAAAACAAATGTTTTTACTCATTCAAAATTATTTAGAATAAAATAATACTAATTTATATATATTTTGAAAATTAATAAGAGATTTAAAAACTAAATCTGTTTATCAGACTAGTTCAAATAGTTATGACTATTTGAACAATTATTTATCTTAAATTGGTATGGTCTTTGTTTTGTCATAAATAATTGTTTCTATCTATACAAACTTATTTGAAATAAAATATTGCTAAACTAATAATATTCTAAAAATTTATAAGAGATTTAAAAAATAAATGTATTTGCCGAACCAATTCAAATAGTTAAAAATATTAGAACAATTATCTATTTCAAATCATTCTAACTTTTTGTTTAGTCATAAAATAATTGTTTCAATTCATACATGCTTATTCAAAATAAAATAATACTATTTTATCAACATTCAAAAAATTAATGAGCAAGGAATTTTAAAAAAATAAATCTATTTACCAAACAAGTACAAATAGTCATAACTATTTGAGCAATTATCATTTTAAAATCATTATGACCTTTTGTTTTATCATAAAACAAGTGTTTCATTTCATAATAGGTTATCCAAAATAAAATAATATTACTTTATTAATATTTCAAAAATTGAGAAATAATATTACTTTATTAATATTTAAAACATTGAGAAGTTGGAGATTAAAAACATAAATTAGTTTATTGAATCAATTCAAATAGTTATGGCCATTTGAACAATTATCTACTTTAAATTGTTTTGAACTTTTTTTTGTCATAAGACAATTGTTTTTCATCATAAAAGCCTATTCAAAATAAAATAACACTAACTTATTAATATTTCAAAAACTAATAAGTAGGAGATTATCTATTACTGAACCAGTTTAAATAATTATAACTATTTGAATAATTATATATTTCAAGTCATTATAATCTTTTGTTTTGTCAGAAAACAATCATTTATATTCATAGAAGCTTCTTCGAAATAAAATAATACTAATCTAATAATATTATAAAAATTAATAATTAAGAGATTTGAAAAGTATATTTGTTTGTTGAACCAGTTCAAATAGTTAAGGCTATATGAATAATTATCTTTTTCAAATCATTATATCCTTTTGTTTTGTCGTAAAACAAATGTTTTTGTTGATATAAGTTTGTTCATAATAAAATAATATTAATTTATTAATATTTTGAAAATTAATAAGAGATTTAAAAAATAAATTTGTTTACTAAACCAGTTCCATTAGTTATAACAATTGAAAAGAAATATTTATTTCATGTCGTTATGACAATTTGTTTTGTCATAAAACAATTATTTCTATTGATACAGTCTTATTTAGAATAAAGTAATTTTAATTTATTAATATTCTAAAATTGAAAAGTAATGGATTTAAAAATTGAATTTGTTGGCCTGAACAGTGCAAATAGTTATGATTGTTTGAACAATTATCTATTTCAAATCATTATGACCTTTTTATTTTGTTGCAAAACAGTTGTTTCTGGTCATACAAACTTATCGGGAATAACATAATTCTAATTTATTAATATTTCAAAAATTAATAAATAAGAGATTTAAAAACTGAATTTGTTTATCGAACAAGTTCAAATGGTTATGACTATTTGAACAATTACCTATTTCAAATCGTCATAACCTTTTGTCTTGTCATAAAATAAAATTTTCTATTCCTACAAGCTTATTTCAATTAAAATAACACAAATTTATTATCATTCAGACAATTAATAAGTAAAAGATTTAAAAAATAAATCTATTTGTTGCATAAGTTTAAATAGTTATGACTATTTGAACAAATATTTATTTCAAATCATTATGACCTTTTGTTTTGTCATAAAACAATTGTTTTTGTTCATATAAGCTTATTCAGATTAAAATAATATTAGTTTATTAATATTTTAACAGTTAATAAGTAGAAGATTTTAAAATAAATATGTTTACTGAACAAGTTCAAATAGTCATAATGATTTGAATAATTATCTATTTCAAATTGTTATGACCTTTTGTTTCATCATAATAAAATTGTATCAGTTCATACAAGTTTATTCAAACTAAAATAATACTAATTTATTAATAGTATAAAAATTAATTAGTAAGCAATTTAAAAAAAAATCTATTTATCGAACAAGTTTAAATAGTTATGACCATTTGAATAATTATCTATTTCAAATCATTATGACCTTTTGTTTTGTAATAAAATAATTGTTTCTGTTCATACAAGCTTATACTAAATAAAATAATATAAATTTATTAATATTCCAAAAATTAGTAAGTAAAAATTTAAAAATAAATCTATTTTTTGAACACGTTCAAATAGTTATGACTATTTGAATAATTATCTATTTCAAATAGTTATGACCTTTTTATTTTATCATAAACCAATTGTTTTTGTTCATACAAGCGTATTTGAAATAAAATAATACTATTTTAAATATTTCAAAAATTAATAAAAAATTTAAAAAATAAATTTGCTTATCGAGTAAGTTCAAATATTTATAACTGTTTGAACAATTATTTATTTCAAATAGTTATGATCTTTTGTTTTTGTCACAAAGCAATTGCTTCTATTCAAAAAGTTTATTCAAAATAAAATAATACTAATTTATTAATATTTTGAAAATTAATAGGTGGGGGATTTAAAAAATAAATATGCTTACCAAACAAGTTCAAATAGTCATGTCCATTTGAACAATTATCTATTTCAAATCATTATGACCTTCTATTTTGTCATAAAACAATTGTTTTTGTTCATGCAAAATTATTCAAAATAAAATAATATTGGTATTATAATATTTTAAAAATTAATAAGAGATTTAAAAACTAAATTTATTTACTGAAATAGTACAAATAGTTATGACTATTTGAATAATTATCTATCTCAAATCATTATGATCTTTATTTTGTCATAAAACCATTGTTTCTTTTCATACAAGCTAATTCAGATTAAAATAATACTAATTTAATAATATTTTAAAAATTAATAAGGAAGAGATTTAAAAAATAAATATATTTGTCAAACCAGCTTAAATAGTTAAGACTATTTTGTCATAAAACACATTCAAATAGTTACAACTATTTGAACCATTACCTATTTCAAATACTTATGACCTTTGTTTTGTCAGAAACTAATTGTTTCTATTTATACAAGCGTATTTGAAATAAAATAATATTAGTTTATTAATATTCCAAAAATTAAGAAGATTTTAAAAAATAAATCTATTTACCGAGTAAGTTTAAATAGTTATTATGCCTATTTGAACAATTATTTATTTCAAATAGTTATGATTTTTTGTTTTGTCATAAAACAATTGTTTCTATTCATACAAGTTTATTTGAAATAAAATAATATTAATCTATTAATATTCTAAAAATTAATAGGTAGGAGATTTAAAATATAAATCTATTTACCAAACAAATTCAAATAGTCATGTCCATTTGAACAATTATCTATTTTAAATTGTTATGACCTTTTTTTTTTGTTATAAAACAATTGTTTTTGCTCATGCAAAATTATTCTAAATAAAATAATATTTATCTATTCATATTTTGAAAATTAATAAGAGATTTAAAAACTAAATCTATATTTCAAAATAGTTCAAATAGTTATGACTATTTGAACAATTTCCTATCTCAAATCATTATGATCTTTATTTTATTATAAAACAATTGTTTCTTTTCATACAACCTTATTCAAATTAAAATAATACGAATTTAATAATATTCTAAAAATTAATAAGTAAAAGGTTTAAAAAATAAATGTGTTTGCTAAACCAATTCAAATAGTTAAGACTTTTAGAACAATTATCTATTTCAAATTGTTCTAACCTTTTTTTAGTCACAAAACAATTATTTCAATTCATACAAGCTTATTCAAAATAAAATAATACTAATTTATTAACATTCATAAAATTAATCAACAAGAGATTTAAAAAAATAAATCTATTTACTAAACAAGTTCAAATAGATTTGACTATTTGAACATTCAATTTGACTATTTAAATTTGTTATGACCTTTGGTTTTGTCATAAAACAATTGTTTCAATTCATAAAAACTTATTCGAAATAAAATAATACTACTTTATTAATATTTCAAAAATTAATAAGAGATTTAAGAACTAAAATTGTTTTAGAACCAGTTCAAATAGTTATGACTATTTGAAAAAATATCAATCTCAAATCATTATGATCCTTGTTTTCTCATAAAATTATTGTTTCTAATCATCCAAGCTTATTCGGAAAAAAATAATACTAATTTAATAATATTCAAAAACTAATAGAGATTTAAAAAATAAATGTATTTACTAAACCAGTTCAAATAGTTAAGACTATTAGAATAATTATCTATTTCAAATCATTTTGACCTTTTGTTTAGTAATATAATAATTGTTTTAGTTCATACAAGTTTTTTCAAAATAAAATAATACTAATTTATTAACATTTATTTATTTCAAATTGTTATAACCTCTTGTTCAAATAGTTAAGACCATATGAACAATTATTTATTTCAAAGTGTTATGACTTTTTATTTCAGCTCATACAAGTGCATTTGGAATAGAATAAAACTAATTTATTAATGTTTCAAAATTTTATAAGTAAGAGATTTAGAAAATAATTATATTTACCGAACTAGTTCAAATAATTATAACTATTTGAACAATTATCTATTTCAAATCATTATGACTTTTTTTTTGTTATAAAACAATTGTTTTTGTTAATATAAGTTTGTTTGAAATAAAATAATACTAATTTATTAATACTTACAAAATTAATCAGTAAGAGGTTTAAAAAGTGAATTTGTTAACCAAACCATTTCAAATATTTTTGACTATTTAAATAATTATTTATTTCAAATTGTTATAACCTTTTATTTTGACATCAAACAATTGTTCTGTTCATACTATTTTATTTGGAATAAAATAATAGTAATTTAATAATATTCCAAAACTTAATAACCAAGAAAATTAAAAAATAAATCTAATTGCCAAACCAGTTCAAATAGTTAAGACTTTATGAATGATTATCTATTTCAAATTGTTATGACCTTTTCTTTTGTCGTAAAAGAATTTCTTTGTTCATACAAGCTTATTTTAATTAAAATAATACTAATTTAATAATATTTTGAAAATTAATAAATAAGAGATTTAAAAAATAAATTTTTTTACTAAATCAATTCAAATAGTTAAGACTATTAGAACAATTATCTATTTGAAATCATTCTAACCTTTTGTTTAGTCATAAAACAATTGTTTTAGTTCATACAAGCTTATTCAGAATAAATTAATACTAATTTATTAACATTCAAAAAATTAATAAGAAAGAGATTTAAAAAAATAAATCTATTTACCAAACAAGTTTAAATAGTTATTACTATTTGAACAATTGTGTATTTAGAATCGCTATAAGCTTTTGATTTGTCATAAAACAATTGTTTCAATTAATACAAGCTTAGATGAAATAAAATAATAATGATTTATTAATATTTCCTAAAACAATAAGTAAGAAATTTAAAAAGTAAATCTACTTATCGAATCAGTTAAAATAATTATGGTCATTTGAGTGATTATCTATTTCAAATCATTATGACCTTCTGTTTTGTCATAAAAAAATTGTTTGTGATCATACAAACTTATTCAAAATAAAATAATACTAATCTATTAATATTTGAAAAATTAATAAGTAAGAGACTTAAAAAATAATTTTTTTTACCGAACCAGTTCAAATAGTTATGACTATTTGAATAATTATCAATCTTAAATCATTAAAATCTTTGTTTCGTTAGAAAGTAATTGTTTCTTAACATAGAAGTTTATTTAGTTAAATATAATAGTAATTTAATAATATTTCAAAAATTAATAAGTAAGAGGTTTAAAATATAAATGTGTTTACCAAACTAGTTCAAATATTTAAAACTATTAGAATAATTATCAATTTCAAATCATTTTGACCTTTTGTTTAGTCATAAAATATTTTTTTCATATCTTACAAGCTTATTCAAAATAAAACAATTCAAATTTATTAACATTTGAAAAAGTAATAAGCAAAAGATTTGAAAAAATAAAACTATTTATCAAATAAGTTCAAATAGTTATGACTATTTGAACAATTATTTATTTAAAATCATTATGACCTTTTGTTTTGATATAAAACAATTGTTTCAATTCATAAAAGCTTATCCAAAATAAAATAATACTAAATTCCTAATATTTCAAAAATTAATAGGCAAGAGTTAAAAAAAATCTTTATTGAACAAATTCAAATAGTTATGACTATTTGAACAATTGTCTATTGAAAATAGTTATGACCTTTTGTTTTGTTACAAAACAATTATTTCAGTTCATACAAGCTTGTTTGAAATAAAATGATACTAATTTATTAATATTCATAATATTAATAAGAAAGTGATTTAAAAAGTGAATCTATTTACTAAATTAGTTCAAATAATTATGGCCATTTCAATAATTATCTATTTCAAATTGTTATTACCTTTTGTTTGGTCATATAACAATTGTTTTTTATCATACTAGTTTATTCGGAATAAAATAACACTAATTTATTAATAGTTCAAAAATTAATAAGTAAGAGATGTTTACCAAACTAGTTTAAATAGTTATGAATAAGAGATGTTGAATCAGTTTAAATAGTGATGACTATTTAAACAATTGTATACTTTAGATCATTATCACCTTTTATTCTATCTTAAAACAATTATTTATGTTCATACAAGCTTATTCGAAATAACATAATAATAATATAATAATATTCCAAAAATTAATAATTAAGAGACTTAAAAAATAAATTTGTTTGTCAAACTAGTTCTAATAATTAAGACTATATTAACAATTCTCTATTTCAAATTGTTTTTGTTTTTTCATAAAACAAATTTTCAATTCATACTAGCTTGTTCATAATAAAATAAAATGAATTTATTAATATTTCAAAAAGTAATACGTAAAAGATTTAAAAAATAATTTTGTTTACCTAACCAGTTCAAATAATTATAACTATTTGAGCAATTATCTATTTTAAATCATTATGACCTTTTGTTTTATCATAAAAAAAATGTTTTTATTCATATAAGTTTGTTCAAAAGAAAAAAATACTAATCTATTAATATTTCAAAAATTAATAAGAGATTTAAAAAATAAATCTGTTTATCAAACTAGTTCAAATAGTTATGATTATTTGAGCAATTATTTATTTCAAATTGTTATGACTTTTTGTTATGTTATAAAACCATGGTTTCTATTCATACAAACTTATTCGGATTAAAATAATACTAATTTATTAATAGTTTGACAATTAATAAGTAAAAAATTTCAAAAGTAAATATGTTTATCAAACTAGATCAAATAGTGATGATTATTTAAACAAATATATATTTCAAATCATTATGACCTTTTGTTTTGTCATAAAAAAATTATTTCAGTTCATATAAGCTTATTCAAAATAAAATAATACTAAGTTATTAACATTCCAAAAATTAATAATTAAGAGATTTAAAAATAAATCTATTTACCAAAAAAGTTTAAATAATTATGACAATTATCTATTTGAAATCGCCATAACCTTTTATTTTGTCATAAATGAGTTTTTCTATTCATACAAGCTTATGTCTAATAAAATAATACAAATTTATTAATATTAAGACAATTAATAAGTAAAAGATTTAAAAAAATAAATCATTTCATTGAACAAGTTCAAATCTTTATGGCTATTAGAACAGTTTTTTATTTCAAATTGTTATGACTTTTTGTTTTGTCATAAAACAATTATTTCTGTTTATAAAAGCTTATTCGTATTAAAATAATATTAATTTATTAATATTTAGACAATTAATAAGTAAAAGATTTAAAAAATAAATATGTTTTCCAAACAAGTTCAAATAGTCATGACTATTTGATTAATTATCTATTTCAAATTATTGTAACCTGTTATTTTGTAATAAAATAATTGTTTCAATTCATATAAGCTTATCTAAAATAAAATAATACTAATTTATTAATATTCTAAAATTAATGAGTAAGAGAATTATAAAATGAATCTGTTTACTGAACATGTTCAAATAGTTATAACTATCTATACAATTATCTATTTCAAAACATTATGGCCTTTTGTTTTGTCATAAAACAATTGGTATTTGTTTATTGAACATATTCAAATAGTTGACTATCTATACAATTATATATTTCAAAACATTATGTCCTTTTTATTTTGTCATAAAATAATTGGTTCTGTTCATGCAAGCTTATTTTGAATAAAATAATATAAATTTATTAACATTCCAAAAATTAATAAGTAAAAATTTAAAAAATAAATATATTTTCTGAACATGTTCAAATAGTTATGACTATTTGAGTAATTATCTATTTCAAATAGTTATGACCTTTTATTTTGTCATAAACCAAATGTTTTTATTCATAAAAGCTTATTAGGAATAAAATAATACTAATTTATTAAAATACCAAAAATTAATAAGTTAGAGATTTAAAAAAGAATATCCATTTACCAAAAAGTTCAAATAGTTATGACTAGTTCAACAATTATTTATTCCAAATCATTATGATCTTTTGTTTTGTCATAAAATAATTGTTTCTATTCATACAAGTTTATTTGGAATAAAATAATACTAATTTATTAATATTATAAAAATTAATATGTTGGAGATTTAAAAAATAAATCTATTCACCAATTATGTTTAAATAGTCATGTCCATTTGCACTATTACCTATTTCAAATAGTTATGACGTTTTGTTTTATTATAAAACAATTGTTTCTATTCATACAAAACTATTCAAAATAAAATAATACTAATTTATTAATATTTCAAAAATTAATAAGAGATTTAAAAACAAAATCTATTTATCAAATCAATTCAAAAAGTTATGAGTATTTGAATAATTATCTATCTCAAATTGTTATGATATTTGTTTTGTCATAAAACAATTGTTTCTATTCATATAAGCTTATTCAAAATAAAATATTGCTAAATTAATAATATTCTAAAAATTAACAAGAGATTTAAAAAATAAATGTGTTTGCTGAACCAGCTTAAATAGTTAAGACTATTAGAACAATTATCTATTTCAAATCGTTCTGACCTTTTATTTAGTCATAAAATAATTTTTTTAGTTCATACATGCTTTTTTGAAATAAAATAATATTAATTTATTCACATGCAAACATTAATACACAAGAAATTAAAAAAATAAATCTATTTACTAAACAAATTCAAAAGTTATGACAATTTAAACAATTATCTATTTAAAATAAATATGACCTTTTGTTTTATCATAAAACAATTGTTTCAGTTTATAAAAGCTTATTCGAAATAAAATAATATTACTTTATTAATATTTCAAAAATTAATAATTTATAGATTTAAAAAAAAGTCAGTTTATCGAATCGATTCAAATAATTATGGCCATTTGAACAATTATCTATTTCAAATCATTATGAACTTTTTTTTTGTCATAAAACAATAATTTTTCATCATACAAGCCTATTCAGAATAAAATAATAATTTATTAATTTTCAAAAATTAATAAGTAGGAGATTTAAAAAATAAATCTATTTACCAAACCAATTCCAATTCTGAAAATTAATAACTAAGAGATTTAAAAAATAAATTTGTTTATCGAAGCAGTTCAAGTAGTTAAGACTATATGAACAATTATCTATTTCAAATTGTCATGACCTTTTGTTTTGTCATAGAACAATTGTTTTAGTTCATACAAGCTTATTTGAAATAAAATAAAACTAATTTATTAATATTTCAAAATTTAATAAGTAAGTAATTTAAAAATTGAATCTATTTACCGAATCAATTCAAATAATTATGGTCATGTCAACAATTATCTATTTCAAATCATTATTACCTTTTGCTTCATCATATAACAATTGTATTTGAACATTCAAGCTTATTTGGAATAAAATAATACTAATTTATTAATCTTTCAAAAATTAATAAGTAAGAGATTTAATAAATAAATCTATTTACCGAAGTAGTTCAAATAATTTTGACTATTTGAACAACTGTAAACTTGAAATCATTATAATCTTTTGTTCTGTCATAAAACAATTATTTTTGTTCATACAAGTTTATTTGGAATAAAATACCACTTATCTAATAATATTCCAAAAATTAATAACTAAGAGAATTAAAAAATAAATTTCTTTGTCGAACTATTTCAAATATTTAAGACTATATGAACAATTATCTATTTCAAATCATTATGATTTTTTGTTTTATCATAAAATAAATAAGATTTTTTGAATTCATACTAGCTTATTTGGAATAAAATAAAATGAATTTATTAATATTTTAAAAATTAATAAGTAAGAGATTTAAAAACTAATTTTGTTTACCTGACCAGTTCAAATAATTATGACATTTGAACAATTATCTATTTCAAATCATTAGGACCTTTTGTTTTGTCATAAAATAAATAAGTTTTTTTGAATTCATACTAGCTTATTTGGAATAAAATAAAATGAATTTATTAATATTTCAAAAATTAATAAGTAAGAGATTTAAAAACTAATTTTGTTTACCTAACCAGTTCAAATAATTATGACATTTGAACAATTATCTATTTCAAATCATTAAGACCTTTTGTTTTGTCATAAAACAAATGTTTTTGTTCATATAGGTTTGTTTGGAATAAAGTAATACTAATTTATTAATATTTTGAAAATTAATAAGTGATTTAAAAAATAAATCTATTAATCAAACTAGTTCAAATAGTTATGACTATTTGAGTAATTATTTATTTCAAATCATTATGACTTTTTATTCTATTATAAAACAATTGTTTTTCAACATACAAGCATTTTTGAAATCAAATAATAATAATTTATTAATATTTAAAGAATTAATAAGACATTTAAAAATAAATCTGTTTACTGAACCAGTTCAAATAGTTATGATTATTTGAATAATTATCTATTTCAAATTGTTATGACTTTTTGTTCTATCATAAAAAAATTGTTTCTATTTATACAAGCTTATTTAGAATAAAATAATACCAATTTAGTAATATTCTGAAAATTAATAACTAAGATTTAAAAAATGAATCCATTTGTCAAACCAGTTCAAACAGTTAAAACTATATGAACAATTATATATTTCAAATAATTATGACATTTGTTTTGTCATAAAATAGTTATTTTAGCTCATACCAGCTTATTCAAAATAGAAAAAAATTAATTTATTAATATTTCAAAAATTTATAAGTAAGAGATTTAGAACATAGTTCTATTTATCGAACTGCTTCAAATAATTATAACTATTTGAACAGTTATCTATTTCAAATCATTATGACCTTTTGTCTTATTATAAAACAATTTTTTCAATTCATACTAGTTTATTTAGAATAAAATAAATTATGTATTTCAAATCATTATGAACTTTTGTTTTGTCATAAAACAATTGCTTTCCATCATACAGGTCTATTCGGAATAAAATAACACTAATTTATTAATATTTCAAAAATTAATAAAAGATTTAAAAAATAAAATCTATTAACTGATCTAGTTCCTATTTGAACAATTATCTATTTCAAATCATTATAACCTTTTGTTTTATTAGAAAATAATTGTTTCAGTTCATATAAGCTTATTCGAAATAAAATAATACTAATTTAATAATATTCCAAAAAATTAATGATAAGAGATTTGAAAAATAAATTTGTTTGCCAAAGTAGTTCAAACAATTAAGACCGTATGAGCAATTATCTATTTCAAATTGTTATGACCTTTTGTTTTATTATAAAATAATTTTTTCAATTCATAAAAGCTTATTCAAAATAAAATAATATTAATTTATTAATATTTCAAAAATTAAAAAGTAAGTGATTTAAAAAGTGAATCTATTTGCCGAATTAGTTTAAATAATTATGACCTTGTCAACAATTATCTATTTCAAATTATTATTACCTTTTGTTTGGTTATATAACAATTGTTTTTTAACATTTAAGCTTATTCAAAATAAAATAATACTAATTTATTAATCTTTCAAAAATTAATAAATAAGAGATTTAAAAAATAAATATGTTTACTGAACTAATTCAAATAGTTATGGCTATTTGAACAATTGCAAACTTCAAACCATTATAACTTTTTGTTCTATCATAAAACAATTATTTTTGTTGATACAAGCTTATTAAAAAAAAAATAATACTAATCTAATAATATTCCAAAAATTAATAACTAAGAAATTAAAAAATAAATTTGTTTACTGAACCGGTTCAAATATTTAAAACTGTATGAACAATTTCTATTTTAAATCATTATGACATTTTGTTTTGTCATAAAATAAGTTTTTTTGAATTCATACTAGCTTATTTGGGATAAAATAAACAAATTTATTAATATTTCAAAACTTAATAAGTGAGAGATTTAAAAAATAACTCTGTTTCTATAACCAATTTAAATAATTATGACTATTTTAACAAATATCTATTTCAAATCATTATAACCTTTTGTTTTGTCATAAAAAAATGTTTTTGTTGATATAAGTTTGTTCGAAATAAGGTAAAACTAATCATTAATATTTTGAAAGTTAATAAGAGATTTAAAAAATAAATCTATTTACCAATCTAGTTCAAATAGTTATGACTATTTGAGCAATTATTTATTTCAAATCATTATGACTTTTTGTTCTATTTTAAAACAATTGTTTCTGTTTATACAAGCTTATCCGAATGAAAATAATACTAGTTTATTAATATTTCAACAATTAATAAGTAAAAAATTTAAAACATAAATATGTTTACTGAACTAGATCAAATAATCATGATTATTTGAATAGTTATCTATTTCAAATTGTTATGATCTTTTGTTTTGTCATAAAAGAATTGTTTCAATTCATATAAGCTTAGTCGAAATAAACTAATACTAATTTATTAATAATCTAAAAATTAATAATAAAGAGATTTAAAAAATGATTCTATTATTGAATAAGTTTAAATAATTATGACTGTTTGAATAATTATCTATTTGAAATTGCTATAACCTTTTGTTTTCTCACAAAATAATATTTTCTATTCATAAAAAAGCTTATTTTGAATAAAATAATACAAATTTATTAAGATTAAGACAATTAATAAGTAAAAGATTTAAAAAATAAATATATTTATTGAACAAATTCAAATTATTATGACTATTTAAGCAATTATTTATTTTAACTTGTGATTGACATAAAACAATTGTTTCTATTCATACAAGGTTATTCGTATTAAAATAATATTAATTTATTAATATTTCAATAACTAAAAAGTGAAAAATTTTAAAAAAATATATATGTTTATCGAACAAGTTCAAATAGTTATAACTATTTGAATAACTATTTATTTCAAATCATTATGACCTTTTCTTTTGTAATTAAAATAAGTATTTCGGTTCATATAAGCTTATTTGAAGTAAAATAATATTAATTTATTAATATTCTAAAAATTAATGAGTAAGAGAATTAAAAAAAAGAATCTATTCACTGAATAAGTTTAAATAGTTATGACTACCTGAATAATTATATATTTCAAAACATTATGACCTTTTGTTTTATCATAAAATAATTGGTTTTATTGATGCAAGTTTATTTCAAATAAAATAATTTAAATTTACTAATATTTTAAAAATTAATAAGTAAAAATTTAAAAAATAAATCTATTTTCTGAACACATTCAAATAGTTATGACTATTTTAATAATTATCTATTTCAAATTGTTATGACATACATTTTGTCATAAACTAATTGTTTCTATTCATAAAAGCTCATTTGAAATAAAATAAGTCTAATTTATTAAAATTCCAAAAATTAATAGGTAAAAGATTTAAAAAGTAAATCTTTTTATAGAGCAAGTTTAGATAGTTATGACTATTTGAACAAATTTTTATTTCAAATCGTTATGACTTTTTGTTTTGTCATAAAATAATTGTTTCTATTTATACGAGTTTATTCAAAATAGAATAATACTAAATTATTAATATTTTAAAAATTAATAAGTTTGAGATTTAAAAAATAAATCTATTTGTTGAATTGGTTCAAATAGTTAAGACCACTAGAAAAATTATCTATGTCAAATTGCTCAAACCTTTTGATTAGTCATGAAATAATTGTTTTAGTTCATACATGCTTATTTGAAATAAAATAATACTAATTTATTAACATTCATAAAATTAATAAACAAGAAATTTTAAAAAATAATTATGTTTATCAAAAAAGTTCAAATAGTTATGACTATCTAAATAATTATCTATTTAAAATAAATATGCACTTTTGTTTTATCATAAAATAATTATTTCAGTTCATAAAAGCATATCCAAAATAAAATAATTTTAATTTATTACTATTTCAAAAATTGATATGTTAGAGATTTAAAAAATAAATCAGTTTATCGAATCGATTCAAATAATTATGCCATTTGAGCAATTATGTATTTCAAATTGTTATGAACTTTTGTTTTGTCATAAAACAACTGCTTTTCATCATACAAGCCTATTCGAAGTAAAATAATACTAATTTATTAATATTTCAAAAATTAATAAGTAAAAGATTTAAAAAAATAAATTTGTTTATTGAACCAATTCTTATTTGAATAGTTATCTATATCAAATCATTATAACCTTTTATTCCATTATAAAATAATTGTTTCAAGTCATATAAGCTTATTTGGAATAAAATAATACTAATTTAATAATATTCCAAAAAATTACTAACTAAGAGATTTGAAAAATAAATCTGTTTGCTGAAATAGTTCAAATAATTAAGACTATATGAACAGTTATCTATTTCGAATTATTATGACCTTTTGTTTTGTCATAAAACCAATGTTTTAGTTCATACAAGTTTATTCAAAATAAAATAATACTAATTTATTAATGTTTCAAAAATAAAAAAGTAAGTAATTTAAAAATGAATTTGTTTATTGAATCAATTCAAATAATTATGACCTTATCAATAGTTATCAATTTCAAATCGTTATTACCTTTGTTTGGTCATATAACAATTGTTTTTGACCATTCAAGCTTATTTGCAATAAAATAATACTAATTTATTATCTTTCAAAAATTAATAAGAGATTTAAAAAATAAATGTTTACTGAACTAGTTCAAATAATTATGACTATTTGAACAATTGTAAACTTCAAATTGTTATAACCTTTTGTTTTGTTATAAAATAATTATTTTTGTTGATACAAGTTTCTTCAGAATAAAGTAATACTAATCTAATAATGTTTCACAAATTAATAACTAAGAGAATTAAAAAATAAATTTGTTTTGACATAAAACAATTGTTTCTATTCATAAAAGGTTATTTGGATTAAAATAATATTAATTTATTAATGTTTCAATAATTAATAAGTAAACGATTTAAAAATACATATGTTTACCGAACAAGTTCAAATAGTTATGACTATTTGAATAATTATCTATTTCAAATCATTATGACCTTTTGTTTTGTAATTAAAATAATTGTTTCAGTTCATATAAGCTTATTTGAAGTAAAATAATATTAATTTATTAATATTTCAAAAATTAATGAGTAAGAGAATTAAAAAAAATCTATTTACCGAATAAGTTTAAATAGTTATGACTATTTGAATAATTATCTATTTCAAAATATTATGACCTTTTGTTTTGTCATAACCAATTGTTTCTATTCATAAAAGCATATTCAAAATAAAATAATACTAATTTATTAAAATTTCAAAAATTAATAAGTAAAAGATTTAAAAAATAAATTTGTTTATGATGTGAGTTTAAATAGTTATGACTATTTAAATAATTATTTATTTTAAATTGTCATGATTCTTTTGTTTTATCATAAAACAAAATTTTCTATTCATACAAGTTTATTTAAAATAAAATAATACTAATTTATTAATATTCTAAAAATTAAAAGTTGGAGATTTCAAAAATAAATCTATTTACCGAACAAGTTTAAATAGTCATATCCATTCAAACTATTTTCTATTTCAAATCATTGTGACATTTTGTTTTGTCGTAAAACGATTGTTTTGATTCATACAAAATTATTCATAATAAAATAATACTAATTTATTAATATTTGAAAAATTAATAAGAGATTTAGAAACTAAATCTATTTAGCAAACCAGTTCAAATAGTTATGACTATTTGAATAATTATCTATCTTTGTTCATATAAGGTTATTTAGAGTAAAATATTGCTGAAGTAATAATATTCTAAAAATTAATAAAAGATTTAAAAAATAAATATGTTTGCTGAACTAGTTCAAATAATTAAGACTGTTAGAACAATTATTTATGTCAAATTGTTTAGACCTTCATTTAGTCATAAAATAATTATTTCAGTTTATACAAGTTTATTTGAAATAAAATAGTACTATTTTATTAACATTCAAAAAATTAATAAGTAAGAAATTAAAAAAAATAAACTTGTTTACCGAACAAGTTCGAACAGTTATGATTATTTGAACAATTATCTATTTAAAATCATTATAACCTTTTTTTTATCATACAACAATTGTTTCAAATCATAAAAGCTTATCAAACATAAAATAATATTACTTTATTAATATTTCAAAATTTGAGAAGTTGGAGATTTAAAAAGTAAATTAGTTTATTGAATTAATGCAAATAATTATGGCCATTTGAATAATTATGTATTTCAAATAGTTATAAACTTTTTTTTTTCATAAAACAATTATTTTTCATCATATAAGCCTATTCAAAATAAAATAATACTAATTTATTAATTTTTTAAAAATTAATAAGTAGGATATTTAAAAAATAAATATGCTTACCAAACTAGTTCAAATAGTTATGACTATTTGAACAATTATTTTGTTTTGCCATAAAACAATTATTTATGTTCATACAAGCTTATTTAGAATAAAATAATACTAATCTAATAATATTATGAAAATTAATAACTAAGAGATTTAAAAGATAAATTTGTTTACTGAACCAATTCAAATAATTAAGCCTATATGAATAATTATTTATTTCGAATCATTATGACTTTTTATTTTGTCATAAAACAAATATTTTTTTTCATATAAGTTTGTTCAAAATAAAATAATATTAATTTATTAATATTTTAAAAATTAATAAGAGATTTAAAAAATAAAATCTATTTATCAAACCAGTTCAATTAGTTATAACAATTTGAATAATTATTTATTTCAAATCGTTATGGCCATTTGTTTTGTCATAAAATAATTATTTTTATTGATACAGTCTTATTCGAAATAAAGTAATGCTAATTTATTAATATTCTAAAAATTAATAAATAATGGATTTAAAAATGAACCTATTAACTTGACCAATACAAATAGTTATAACTGTTTGAACAATTATCTATTTCAAATAGTTAAGATATTTTTTTGTCACAAAACAATTTTTTATGTTCATACTAGCTTATTTGGAATAACATAATCCTAATTTATTAATATTCCAAACATTAATAAGTAAGAGATTTAAAAACTAAATTTGTTTATCGAACAAGTTCAAAATAGTTATGACTATTTGAACAATTACCTATTTCAAATCGCTATAACCTTTTGTTTTGTCATAAAAGAATTTTTTCTATTCATACAAGCTTCTTTCAATTAAAATAATTAAAATATATTTATATTTAGACAATTAATAAGTAAAAGATTTAAAAATAAATTTGTTTATCGAATATATTCAAATAGTAATGACTATTTGAATAAATTTTTATTTCAAATCATTATGAGTTTTTGTTTTGTCATAAAACAATTGTTTTTTTTCATACAAGCTTATTTGAATTAAAATAATATTAATTTATTAATATATCTACAATTAATAAGTAAAAGATTTTAAAAATAAATATGTTTACCGAACAAGTTCAAATAATCATAACTATTTGAATAATTATCTATTTCAAATTGTTATGACCTTTTGTTTCATCATAAAATAATTGTATCAGTTCATATAAGCTTATTTGAAATAAAATAATAGTAATTTATTAATATTCCAAAAATTAATGAATAAGAGATTTAAAATATGAATTTGTTTATTGAACAAGTTTAAATAGTTATGATTATTTGAACAATTATCTATTTCAAATTGTTATGACCTTTTGTTTTTTGTAAAATAATTTTTTCTATTCATACAAGCTTTTTTTTGAACAAAATAATATAAATTTGTTAATATTCTAAAAATTAATAAGTAAAAATTTGAAAAATAAATTTATTTTCTAAACACGTTTAAATAGTTATGACTATTTGAATAATTATCAATGTCAAATAATTATATCCTTTTGTTTTGTCATAAACCAATTGTTTCTGTTCATATAAACATATTTGAAATAAAATAATACTAATTTATTAATATTTAAAAAATTAATAAGTAAAAATTTTAAGCTATAAATCTATTTATCGAACAAGTACAAATACTTAGGACTGTTTGAATAATTATTTATTTTAAATAGTTATGACCTTTCGTTTGTTAGAAAGCAATTGTTTTTATTCATAAAAGTTTATTTGGAATAAAATAATACTTATATATTAATATTCTAAAAATTAATAGGTAAGAGATTTATAAAATAAATCTATTTACTGAATAAGTTCAAATAAGCATGTCCATTTGAACAATTATCTATTTCAAATCGTTATGACCTTTTGTTTTCTCATAAAACAATTGTTTTTGTTAATGCAAAATTATTCAAAATAAAATAATACTAATATATTAATATTTTAAAAATTAGTAAGAAATTTAAAAAATAAATCTATTTACTGAAATATTTTAAATAGTTATGATTATTTATACAAATATCTATCTCAAATCGTTATGATATTTATTTTGTCATAAAACAATTGCTTCTTTTCATAAAGCTTATTTAGATTAAAATAATACTAATTTAATAATATTCCAAAAATTAGTAAATAAGAGATTTAAAAAATAAATGCGTTTGCTAAACTAGTTTAGATAATTAAGACTATTAAAACAATTATCTATTTCAAATCATTCTAACATTTTGTTTAATCATAAAACAATTATTTCAGTTTATACAAGTTTATTCACAATAAAATAATACTAATTTATTAGCATTTGAAAATTTAACAAGCAAGAGATTTAAAAAATATATATCTATTTATCGAACAAATTTAAATAGATTTGACTATTTAAACAATTATCTATTTAAAGTCATTATGACCTTTTGTTTTGTCATAAAACAATTGTTTTAGTTCATAAAAACTTATTCGAAATAAAACAATACTACTTTATTAATATTTCAAAAATTAATAAGCAAAAGATTTAAAACCTAAAGCTGTTTTCTGAACCAATTCCAATAGTTATGACTATTTGAATAAATATCAATCTCAAATCATTATGATATTCGTTTTCTCATAAAACAACTGTTTTTTAGCATAAGAGCTTATTCAAATAAAAATAATATTGATTTAATAATATTTCAAAAATTAATAAGTGATTTAAAAAATAAATGTGTTTGTCGAACTAGTTCAAATATTTAAGACTATTAGAATAATTATCTATTTCAAATCGTTTTGACCTTTTGTTTAGTAATATAATAATTGTTTCAGTTTATACAAGCTAATTTAGAATAAAATAATACAAATTTATTAACATTCAAAAAATTAATAAGTATGAGATTTGGAAAAATAAATCTGTCTATCAAATAAGTTCAAATAGTTATGACTATCACAATTATCTTTTTAAAAATATTATGACCATTTGTTTTGTCATAAAACAATTGTTTTAGTTCATAAAAGCTTATCCAAAATAAAATAATACTACTTTATTAATATTTCAAAAATTAATAAGTAAAAGATTTAAATAATTAATCAGTTTATTGAATCAATTTTAATAATTATGGCCATTTGACCAATTATCTATTTTAAATCGTTATTACCTTTTGTTTTGTCATAAAACAATTGTTTTTCAACATAGAAGCTTATTTGAAATAAAATAATACTAATTTATTAATTTTTCAAGAATTAATAAGAGATTTAAAAAATAAATTTGTTTTTTGAAGCAGTTTAAATAGTTTTGACTATTCAAATACTTATCTATTTCAAATTATTATAACCTTTTGTTCTATCATAAAACAATTGTGTCTAGTCATACAAGCTTATTAAAAATAAAATACTACTAATTTAGTAATATTCTGAAAACTAATAACTTAGAGATTTAAAAAATAAATCTGTTTACCGAATCAATTCAAAGAATTAAGGCTATATGAACAATTATTTATTTTAAATTTTTATAACCTTTTGCTTTGTTATAAAATAAATATTTCAGCTCATAAAAGCTTATTCGGAATAGAATAAAACTAATTTATTAATATTTCAAAAATTTATGAGTAAGAGATTTAGAAAATAATTTTATTTGCCAAACCAATTCAAATAATTATAACTATTTGAATAATTATCTATTTCAAATCGTTATTACTTTTTGTTTTGTCATAAAACAATTGTTTTTGTTAATATAATTTTGTTTGAAATAAAATAATACTAATTTATTAATATTTAGAAAATTAATCAGTAAGAGATTTAAAAAGTAAATCTACTTGCCAAAATATTTCAAATAGCTTTGACTATTTGAATAATTATCTATTTCAAATCATTATAACCTTTTATTTGAATAGTTTTGATTGTTCATACTATTTTATTCAAAATAAAATAATACTTATTTAATAATATTCCAAAACTTAATAACCAAGAAAATTAAGAAATAAATCTAATTGCCGAACCAGTTCAAATAGTTAAGACTATATGAATGATTATCTATTTCAAATCGTTATGACTTTTTCTTTTGTCATAAAACAAATTTTTTTGTTCATATAACCTTATTCGAATTAAAATAATACTAATTTAATAATATTTTAAGAATTAATAAATAAGAGATTTAAAAAATAACTTTGTTTATCGAATCGGTTCAAATGGTTAAGACTATTGGAATAATTATATATTGCAAATCATTCTAACCTTTTGCTTAGTCATAAAACAACTATTTCAATTCATACAAGCTTATTTAGAATAAATTAATACTAATTTATTAACATTCAAAAAATTAATTATTATTATTATTATTATTTGAATAATTGTTTATTTACAATCGTTATAACCTTTTGATTTGTAATAAAATAATTGTTTTAGTTAATACAAGCTTAGACGAAATAAAATAATACTAATTTATTAATATTTCCTAAATTAATAAGTAAGAAATTTAAAAAACAAATCTATTTACTAAATCAGTTAAAATAATTATGGTGATTTGAATGATTATCTACTTCAAATCATTATGATGTTTTGTTTTGTTATAAAACAATTGTTTTTGATTATACAAGCTTATTTGAAATAAAATAATGCTAATTTATTAATATTTCAAAAATTAATAAATAAAATATTTTAAAAATAAATCTGTTTATCGAATCAATTTAAATAGTTATGACTATTTGAACAATTATCAATCTCAAATCATTAAAATCTTTGTTTTGTCATAAAACAATTGTTTCTGATCATAGAAGCTTATTTGATTAAAAATAATACTAATTTAATAGTATTTTGAAAATTAATAAGTAAGAGATTTAAAATAAATGTGTTTACCGACCTAGTTCAAATAGTTAAAACTATTAGAATAATTATCTATTTCAAATCGTTCTAACCTCTTGTTTAATCATAAAATATTTGTTTCATATCTTACAAGCTTATTTGAAATAAAATAATCCAAATTTATTAACATTCAAAAAATTAATAAGCAAAAGATTTGAAAAAATAAATCTGTCTATCGAACAAGTTAAAATAGTTATTACTATTGAATAATTATTTATTTAAAATCATTATGACATTTTGTTTTGACATAAAACAATTGTTTCAGTTCATAAAAGCTTATCCAAAATAAAATAATACTAATTTTTTAATATTTCCAAAATTAATAAGCAAGAGTTTAAAAAAATAAATTTGTTTATCGAACAAATTCAATTAGTTATGACTATTTGAACAATTGTCAATTTAAAATCGTTATGACCTTTTGTTCTGCTATAAAATATTTGTTTTAATTCACACAAACTTATTTGAAATCGAATAATACTAATTATTAATATTTCAAAAATTAATAAGTGATTTAAAAAATAAATATGTTTGCTGAATTAATTCAAATAATTTTATCCATTTCAACAATTATCTATTTTAAATCGTTATTACCTTTTATTTGGTCATATAATAATTTTTTTATACAATTTTATTCAGAATAAAATAGTTTTAATTTATTAATCTTTCAAAATTTAATAAGTAAGAGATTTAAAAAATAAATCTATTTACCAAATCAGTTCAAATAGTTATGACTATTTGAACAATAGTATACTTCAAATAGTTATAACCCTTTATTATGTCATGAAACAATTATTTTTGTTCATATAAGTTTATTCAAAATAAAATAGTTCTAATATAATAAAATTAAAAAAATTAATAACTAAGAAATTTAAAAAATAAATTTGTTTGTTGAATTTGTTCAAATAGTTAAGACTATGAACAATTTCCTATTTCAAATCATTATGACCTTTGTTTTGTCATAAATTTTTTTTTCCAACTTATAGAAGCTTATTTCGAATAGAATAAAACTAATTTATTAATGTTTCAAAAATTTATAAGTAAGAGATTTAAAAAATAATTCTATTTACCGAACTAGTTCAAAGAATTATAACTATTTGAATAATTATCTATTTCGAATTATTATTAGTTTTTGTTTTTTAATAAAACAATTGTTTTTGATAATATAAGTTTGTTCGAAATAAAATAATACTAATTTATTAATATTTAGAAAATTAATCAATAAGAGATTTAAAAAGTAAATTGCTTAACAAACCATTTCAAATAGTTATGACTTTTTGAGCAATTATTTCTTTCAAATTATTATGATTTTTTTTGTTCTGTTATAAAACAATAGTTTTTGTTCATATAAGCTTATTCAAATTAAAATAATACAAATTTATTAATATTCAGACAATTAATAAGTAAAAAATTTTAAAAATAAACATGTTTACTGAACTAGATCAAATAGTCATGACTATTTGAATAATTATCTATTTCAAATCATTATGACATTTTGTTTTGTAATAAAAAAATTATTTCAGTTCATACAAGCTTATTCGTAATAAAATAATACTAAGCTGTTAATATTCTAAAAATTAATAATTAAAAGATTTAAAAAATGATTCTATTTATCGAACAAGTTCCAATAATTATGATTATTTGAACAATTATCTATTTGAAATCACTATAATCTTTTGCTTTGTCATTAAATGATTTTTTCTGTTCATACAAGCTTATTTCGAACAAAATAATACAAATTTATTAATATTAAGACAATTAATAAGTAAAAGATTTAAAAAATAAATTTGTTTACCGAATAAGTTCAAATTGTTATGACTATTTAAACAATTATTTATTTCAAATTGTTCTAACTTTTTGTTTTATCTCAAAACAATTGTTTCTATTCATACAAGCTTATTCATATTAAAATAATATTTATTTATTAATATTTTGATAATTAATAAGTAAAAATTTTTAAAAAATAAATATGTTTACTAAATAAATTCAAATAGTCATGGTTATTTGAATAATTATCTATTTCAAATCATGGTGACCTTTTTGTTTTGTAATAAAACAATTGTTTTAGTTCATATAACTTTATTTGAAATAAAATAATACAAATTTATTAATACTTCAAAAATTAAAGAGCAAGAGAATTAAAAAAATAAATTTGTTTACCGAATAAGTTCAAATAGTTATGTGTATGTAAAAAAATCTATTTCAAAATGTTATGACTTTTTGTTTTCTCATAAAACAATTGGTTTTGTTCATGCAAGCTTATTTCCCATAAAATAATATAAATTTATTAATATTCCAAAAATTAATAAGTAAAATTTTAAAAAATAAATCTGTTTTCTAAATTCATTCAAATAGTTATGACTATTTGAATAATTTTCTATTTCAAATCGTTATGATCATTTGTTTTGTCATAAACCAATTTGTTCGATTCAAACAAGTTTATTCAAAATAAAATAATACTAATTTATTAATACTTAAAAATTAATAAGTAAAAGATTTAAAAAATAAATCTGTTTACTAAGCGAGTTCAAATAGTTATGACTATTTGAACAATTATTTATTTCAAGTTGTTATGATCTTTTGTTTTATCATAAAACAATTATTTCTATTCATACAAGTTTGTTTGGAATAAAATAATACTAATTTGTTATTATTCTAAAAATTAATAAGTTGAAGATTTGAAAAATTAATTTGTTATTTCGAATAAACTTATATGAACAAAAATAATTGTTGTATGCAGAACAAAATGTTATAACAATTTGAAATAAATAATTGTTCAAATAATCATAATTATTTAGACTGGTTTGGTAAACATATTTAATTTTTAAATCAATTACTAATTCTTGAAATATTAATAAATTAGTACTATTTTATTTTAAATAAATTTGTATGTTGAAAAACAATTGTTTATAATAAAACGAAAAGTATTAATGATTTTGTTCAAATGGCTATAATTATTTGAATTGATTTGGTAAACTAATTTATTTTTTAAATCTCTTACTTACTAATTTTTGAAATATTAAAAAAAATTAGTATTATTTTATTTTGGATAAGCTTTTATGAACTGAAACAATTGTTTTATGATAAAACAAAAGTTCATAACAATTTTAAATAAATAATTTTTCAAATAATCATAACTATTTGAACTTGTTTAAGAAACAAATTTATTTTTTAAAATCTTTTGCTTTTTAATTTTTTGAATGTTAATAAATTAGTATTTATTCCGAATAAGCTTATATGAACTGAAGCAATAGTTTTATGACTAAACAAAAAGTTAAAATAATAGATAATTATTCTAATAGTTTTAACCATTTGAACTGATTTAGCAAACACATTTATTTTTAAATTTATTACTTATTAATTTTTGAAATATTATTAAATTAGTATTTTTTATCTAAATAAACTTATATGATCAGAAACAATTTTTTTTGACAAAACAAAGATCATAACAATTTAAGATCGATATTTGTTCAAATGGTTGTAACTAATTGAACTGGTTTAGAAAATAGTTTTAGTTTTTAAATCTCTTAATAATTTTTTAAAGTAGTTTTATTATACTCCATACAAGTTTTTATGAACTAAAACAATTGTTTTATCACAAAACAAAATGTCGTAATGATTTTAAATAGATAATTGTTCAAATAATCATATCTATTTGAGCTTTTCGATAAACATAATTATTTTTTTAAATCTCTTACTTGTTATTTTTTGAATTTTAATAAATTAGTATTATTTTATTTTGAATAAGCTTGCATAAATTGAAATAATTGTTTTATGACTAAACAAAATATCAAAATGATTTGAAATAGATAATTGTTCTAATAGTTTTAACTATTTGAACTAGTTTGGAAAAACACATTATTTTTTATTAATTAAAATTAGTATATATTAATTTTTTTAAAATAAGCTTATATGAAAAAGAATTCTATATTATAAATCAATAACTATTTGAGATATATAATTGTTTCAAAATATAATTATTGAGAGTTTGATAAACTAAATTTATTTCTAATAAATAATTTCAAAAATCTAATGAAAGTATTATTTTATTTTAAATAAATGCTTTATGAATAGAAGCAATTTTTGTTCAAATAAAAGGTCATAACGTTTGAATAGATATTAATCAAATTTAATGACTATTTGAACTTATTAGTAAATAAGATTATTTTTAAATTCTCTAATTAATTTTGAGAATATTAATAAATTAGTATTATTTTATTCTGAATTAACTTGTATGAATAGAAACAATTGTTTTATGACAAAATAAAAGATCAGAACTATTTGAAATAAATAATTGTTCAAATAGTCATAACTATTTAAGCTTGTTCAGTAAGCCTATATGAATTGATACAATTGTTTTATGATAAAACAAAAGGTCATAACGATTTGAAATAGATAATTACTCAAGTAGTTATGACAAGTAGTTATGAACATAATGATTTGAAATATATAATTGTTCAAATAGTCATAACTATTTGAACTGGTTCAGTAAGCATATTTATTTTTTAAATCTCCTACTTATTAATTTTTGAAATATTAATAAATTAGTATTATTTTATTCAGAACAAGTTGTATAATGAAAAAAATTTGTTTTATGACAAAACAAAAGATCATAAATATTTGAAATAGATAATTATTCAAATGGTGATAATTATTTCAACTGATTCGATAAACTGATTTATTTTTTAAATCTCCAACTTAACAATTTTTGAAATATTAATAAAGTAATATTATTTTATTTTGGAGAAGATTTTATGAACTAAAACAATTGTTTTATGATAAAACTAATGGTCATAACGATTTTAAATAGATAATTGTTCAAATAGTCATAACTATTGAACTTGTTTAGTAAACAGATTTATTTTTTTAAACTTCTTGCTTATTAATTTTCTGAATGTTAATAAAAGAGTATTATTTTATTTTGAATAAGTATGTATGAACTGAAACAATTATTTAATGACTAAACAAAAGGTTAGAATGATTTGAAATAGATAATTGTTTTAATAGTCTTAACTATTTGAACTGGTTCAATAAACACATTGATTTTTTAAATCTCTTACTTATTAATTTTTAAAATAGTATTAGTTTAGAAATATTTTACTTTGAATAAGCTTGTATGAATAAAAACAATTGTTTTATGACAGAATGAAGATCATTGCGATTTGAGATAGATAATTATTCAAATAGTCATAACTAATTGAAATGATTTTGTAACAAATTTAGTTTTTAAATTTCTTATTAATTTTTAAAATATTAATAAATTAGTATTAGTTTATTTTGAATAATTTTGCATGAATAAAAACAATTGTTTTATGCCAAAATAAAATATCATAATAATTTGAAATAGATAATAGTTTAAATAGACATGACTGTTTAAACTTATTTGGTAAACAAATTTATTTTTTAAATCTCCAAATTATTAATTTTTAGAATATTAATAAATTAGTATTATTTTATTTTAAATAAACTTGTATGAATAGAAATAATTGTTTTATGACAAAACAAAAGATTGTAACAATTTGAAATAAATAACTGTTTAAATAGTCATAACTATTTGAACTCGCTTAGTAAACAAATTTATTTTTTTAAATCTTTTACTTATCAATTTTTGGAATTTTAATAAATTAGTATTATTTTATTCTAATTAAGCTTTTATGAACAGAAACAATGGGTTTATGACAAAACAAAAGGTCATAATGATTTGAAATAGATAATTGTTCAAATAGTCATAACTATTTTAATGTGTTTAGAAAACAAATTTATTTTTAAAATTTTTACTTATTAATTTTTGGAATATTAATAAATTTAAATTATTTTATTCAAAATAAGCTTGCATGAACAGAACCAATTGTTTTATGTCGAAACAAAAGGTCATAATGTTTTGAAATAGATAATTGTTCAGCTAATCATAACTATTTTAACTTATTCGATAAATAGATTTTTTTTAATTCTCTTACTCATTAATTTTTAGAATATTAATAAATTAGTATTATTTTAGTTCAAACAAACTTATAAGAACTAAAATAATTGTTTTGTTACAAAAGAAAAGGTCATTGTGATTTGAAATAGATAATTATTCAAATCGTCAAGACTATTTGAACTTGTTTGTTAAACATATTTATTTTTTAAAATCTTTTACTTATTAATTGTCAAAATATTAATAAATTAGTATTATTTTAATCTGAATAAACTTGTATGAATAGAAACAATTATTTTATGACAAAATAATTCTCTTAATGTTAATAAATTTGTATTATTTTACTTGAAATAAGCTTGTATGAATAGAAAAAAATCTTTTATAGCAAAGCAAAAAGGTTATAACGATTTCAAATAGATAATTGTTCAAACAGTCATAATTATTTAAACTTGTTCAATAAATAGATTCATCTTTTAAATCTCTTTATTATTAATTTTTGGATTATTAATAAATTAGTATTATTTTATTCTCAATAAGTAGTTTAGTAAATAGATTTATTTTTTTGAATATTTTACATATTAATTTTTGAAAGATTAATTAGTATTATTTTATTTTGAATAAGCTTGAATGTTCAAATACAATTGTTATATGACCAAACAAAAGGTAATAATGATTTCAAATAGTTAATTGTTGGCATGGCCATAATTATTTGAATTGATTCAATAAACAGATTCACTTTTTAAATCACTTATTAATTTTTGGAATATTAATAAATTATTATTATTATTATTTTATTTTGAATAAGTTTGTATGAACTAAAACAATGGTTTTATGACAAAACAAAAGGTTATAACAATTTGAAATAAACAATTGTTCATATAGTCTTAACTATTTCAACTACTTTAGCAAACAAATTAATTTTTTAAATCTCTTAGTTATTAATTATTGGAATATTATTAAATTAATATTATTTTATTTCTAATAGGCTTGTATGATGAAAAATAATTGTTTTATAACAAAACAAAAGGTTGTAATGATTTGAAATAGATAATTGTTCAAATGGCCAAAATTATTTGAACCAATTTGATAAACTAATTTATTTTTTAAATCTCTAACTTATAGATTTTTGAAATATTAATAAAATAATATTATTTTATTTCAGATAAGCTTTTATGAACTGAAACAATTGTTTTATGATAAAACAAAAGGTCATATTTATTTTAAATAGATAATAGTTCAAACAGCCATAACTATTTGAATTTGTTCGGTAAAAAGATTTATTTTTTTAATTTGTTGTTTATTAATTTGTTAATTGTCAATAAATTGGTCTAATTTTATTTCGAATAAGCATGTATGAACTGAAAAAAATATTTTATGACTAAACAAAAAGTCAAAACGATTTGAAATAGATAATTGTTTAATAGTATTAATTATTTGAACTAATTCAACAAACATATTTATTTTTTAAATCTCTTACTTGTTAATTTTTAGAATACTATTAATTTAGCAATATTTTACTCCAAATAAGTTTGCATGAATATAAACAATTGTTTTATGACAAAACAAAGATTATAACGATTTAAGACAGATGATTATTCAAATAATCATAACTATTACAATTGGTTCAATAAATAGATTTAGTCTTTAAATCTCTTATTAATTTTCAAAATATTAATAAATTGGTATTATTTTATTTTGAATGATTTTGTATGAATAGAAACAATTATTTTACAACAAAATATAATGTCATAATGATTTGAAATAGATAATAGCTTAAATGGATATGACTATTTGAACTTGTTCATGAACAAATTTATTTTTTAAATCTCCAACTGGTAAATTTTTAAAATATTAATAAATTAGTATTACTTTATTTCGAATAAATTTATATGAATAGAAACAATTATTTTATGATAAAACAAAAGATCATAGTGATTTGGAATAAATAATTATTCAAGTAGTCATAACTATTTGAACTCGCTTAGTAAATAGATTTATTTTTAAATCTTTTACTTATTAATTTTTGGAATTTTAATAAAATAGTATTATTTTATTCCAAAAAGCTTTTATAAATAGAAAAAATTGGTTTATAACAAAACAAAAGGTTATAACGATTTGAAATAGATAATTATTCAAATAGTCATAACTATTTAAACGTGTTCAAAAAACATATTTATTTTTAAAATTTTTGCTTATTAATTTTTCAAATATTAATAAATTTATATTATTTTATTCAAAATAAGCTTGCATGAATAGAACTGATTATTTTATGACAAACCAAAATGTCATAATGTTTTGAAATAGATAATTATTCAGATAGCCATAACTATTTGAACATGTTCAGTAAACAAATTCATTTTTTAATTCTCTTACTCATTAATTTTTAGAATATTAATAAATTAGTATTATTTTATTTCAAATGAGCTTATATGAATTGAAACAATTGTTTTATTACAAAACAAAAGGTCATAATGATTTAAAATAGATAATTATTCAAATAGTCAGAACTATTCGAACTTGTTCAAAAAACATATTTATTTCTTAAAAGTTTTACTTATTAATTGTGAAAATTTAATAAATTAATATTATTGTAATTTGAATAAGCTTGTATGAATAGAAATAATTGTTTTATGGCAAAACAAAAAGTCATAAGAATTTAAAATAAATAATTATTCAAATAGTCATAATATTTGAACTTGTTTGATAAACAAATTTATTTTTTAAATGTTTTACTTATTAATTGTCTTTATATTAATAAATTTGTATTATTTTATTCAAAATAAGCTTGTATGAATAGAAAAAAAATCATTTTATGAGGAAACAAAAGGTTATAGCAATTTCAAAAAGATAATTGTTGAAATAGTCATAATTATTTAAACTTGTTCGACAAACAAATTTATTTTTTAAATCTCTTAATTATTAATTTTCTAATATTAATTACTTAGTATTATTTTATTTAGAATAAGCTTATACAAACTAAAATAATTTTTTTTTGACAAAACAAAAGGTCATAATGATTTGACATAGATAATTATTCAAATAGTCATGACTATTTGATCTAGTTTAGTAAACATATTTATTTTTTAAAATTTTTACTTATTAATTGGTGAAATATTAATAAATTAGTATTTTAATCCGAATAGGCTTGTATAAATGGAAATAATTATTTTATATAAAACAAAAAGCCATAATGATTTGAAATAAATAATTACTCAAATAATCATAACTATTTGAACTCGTTAGATAAATAGATTTATTTTTTAAATCTTTTATTAATTTTTGAAATATTAGCATATTAGTATTACTTTATTCAAAACAAACTTATATGAACAAAAAAATTTGTTTTATGACAAGACAAATGGTCATAACGATTTGAAATAGATAATTGTTCAAATAGTCATAATTATTTGAACTGGTTAGGTAAATAGAATTATTTTTAAATCTCTTATTAATTTTTGAAATATTAATAAATTCATTTTATTTTATTTCAAATAAGCTAGAATGAATTGAAAAAAACTTATTTTATGACAAAACAAAAGGTCATAATGATTTGAAATAGATAATTGCTCATATAGTCTTAAATATTTGAACTGGTTCGGCAAACAAATTTATTTTTTAATTTTCTTAGTTATTAATTTTTGGAATATTATTAGATTAGTATTATTTTATTTTGAATAAACTTGTATAAACAAAAGTAATTGTTTCATGGTAGAGCAAAAGGTTATAATGATTTGAAGTTTACAATTGTTCAAATAGTTATACATTTGAATTAGTTCAATAAATAGATTTATTTTTTAAATCTCTTACTTATTAATTTTTGACAGATTAATAAACTAGTATTATTTTATTTCAAGTAGGCTTGAATGATCAAAAACAATTGTTATATGACCAAAGAAAAGGTCATAATTTTTTATAAATAGATAATTATTCATATAGTCTTAATTGTTTAAACCGCTTCAGTAAACAGATTTATTTTTTGCAACAGATAATTATCAATTTTTGGAATGTTATTAAATTAGTATTATTTTATTCCAAATAAGCTTATATGAACTAAAACAACTATTTTATAACATAACAAAAGGTTATAATGATTTTAAATAGATAATTGTTCAAATAAAAACTAGTTCAATAAATAAATTTATTTTTTAAATCTCTTACTTATTAATTTTTGAAATATTAATAAATTAATATTATTTTATTCCAAATAGGCTTATATGATGAAAAACAATTGTTTTATGACAACAAAAGTTCATAACTATTTGAAAAAAATAATTGTTTAAATGGCCATAATTATTTGAAGTAATTTGATAAACTGACTTATTTTTTAAATCTTTAACTTTTTATTTTTGAAATATTAATAAAGTAATGTTATTTTATTTCGAAAATGCTTTTATGAAAATTTTATGATAAAACAAAAGGTCATACTTCTTATAAATAGATAATTGTTCAAATAGTCATAACTATTTAAACTTGTTTGGTAAATAAAATAATTTTTAAATTTCTTGTTTATTAATTTTCTACATGATAATAAATTAGTATTATTTTATTTCAAATAAGCATGTATGAACTGAAAAAATTATTTTACAAATAAATAAAAGGTCAGAATGATTTGAAATAGATAGTTGTTCTAATAATCTTAACTATTTGAACTGATTTGACAAACACATTTTTTTTTAAATCTCTTATTAATTTTTAGAATATTATTAATTTCATAATATTTTATTTTGAATAAGCTTGTATGAATAGAAGCAATTATTTTATGACAAAACAAAGATCATAGCGATTTGAGATAGATAATTGTTAAAATAGTCATAACTATTTGAACTGGTTTGATAAACAGATTTAGTTTTTAAATCTCTTATTAATTTTTGAAACATTAATAAATTAGTATTATTTTTATGAATAATTTTGTATAAATAGAAATAATTGTTTTACAACAAAATAAAATATCATAACTATTTGAAATAGATAATAGCTCAAATGGACATGACTATTTGAACTTATTCGGTGAATAGATTTATTTTTGAAATCTCCAACTTATTAATTTTTAGAATATTAATAACTTAGTATTATTTTCATTCAAATAAAATTGTACGAATAGAAACAATTATTTTATGATAAAACAAAAGATCATAACGATTTAAAATAAATAATTGTTCAAAGAGTCATAACTATTTAAACTCGCTCGGTAAATAGATTTATTATTTTAAAATATTTTATTTATTAATTTTTAAAAATTTAATAAAATAGTATTATTTTATTTCGAATAAGCTTTTATGAATAGAAACAATTAGTTTATGACAAACTGAAAGGTCGTAACGATTTGAAATAAATAATTATTCAAATAGTCATAACTATTTGAACATGTTCAAAAAACATATTTATTTTTTAAATTTTTACTTATTAATTTTTGGAATATTAATAAATCTATATTATTTTATTTGAAATAAGCTTGCATGAATAGAACTAATTGTTTTATGACAAAACTAAAGGTCATAATGTTTTGAAATAGATAATTGTTCAAATAGTCATAACTATTTGGAAATATTTGATAAACAAATTAATTTTTTAGTTCTGTTACTCATTAATTTTAGAATATTCATGAATTAGTATTATTTTATTTCAAATAAGCTTATATGAGCTCAAACAATTATTTTATTACAAAACAAAAGGTTACAATGATTTAAAATAGATAATTATTCAAATTGTCAAAACTATTTGAACTTGTTCGATAAACATATTTATTTTTTAAATATTTTACTTATTATTTGTTGAAATATTTATAAATTAATATTATTTTAATATGAACAAGCTTGTATGAATAGAAACAATTTTTTTATGACAAAACAAAAAAGTCATAACAATTTAAAATAAATAATTGTTTAATTAGTCATAAGGATTTGAACTTGTTTAGTAAACAAATTTATTTTTTAGATCTTTTACCTATTAATTGTCTTAATATTAATAAGTTGTATTATTTTATTTGTAACAAACTTGTATGAATAGAAAAAATCATTTGGTGACAAAAGAAAAAGTTATAGCGATTTCAAATATATAATTGTTCAAATAGTCATAGTTATTTAAACTTGTTTGATAAACAGATTCATTTTTTAAATCTCTTAATTATTAATTTTTAGAATATTAATAACTTAGTATTATTTTATTTCGAATATGCTGATGTGAACTAAAATAATTTTTTATAACAAAAAAAAGGTCATAAAGGTTTGAAATAAATACTTATTCAAATAGTCATGACTATTTGATCTAGTTTGGTAAACAATTTATTTTTTAAAATTTTGCTTATTAATTGTTGAAATATTAATAAATTAGTATTATTTTAATTTGAATAAGCTTTTATGAATAGAAATTATTGTTTTGTAATAGAACAAAAAATTAACAATTTGAAATAAATAACTGCTCAAATAGTCATAACTTTTTAAACGAGTTTGATAAACAAATTTATTTTTTAAATCTATTATTAATTTTTGAAATATTAATAGATTGGCATTATTTTACTCTGAACAAACTTATATGAATAAAAACATTTGTTTTATAACAAAACAAAAGGTCATAGCAATTTGAAATAGATAATTGTTCAAATAGTCATAATTATTTAAACTGATTAGGTAAACAGAATTATTTTTTAAATCTCTTACATATTAACTTTTGAAATATTAATAAATTCATTTTATTTTATTCCGAATAAGTTAGCATGAAGTGAAAATTTTGTTTTATGACAAAACAAAAATGATTTGAAATAGATAATTGTTCATATAGCCTTAACTATTTGAACTAGTTTGACAAACAAATTTATTTTTTAAATCTCTTAGTTATTAATTTTTGGAATATTTTTATATTAGTATTATTTTATTTTGAATAAGCTTGTATGAACAGAAATAATTGTTTTATGATAGAACAAAAGTTATAATGATTTGAAATATACAATTGTTCAAATAGTCATAACTATTTAAACTAGTTTTGTAAATAGATTTATTTTTTTAAATCTCTTACTTATTAATTTTTGAAACATTAATAAATTACTCTTATTTTATTTTGAATAAACATGTATGATAAAAAACAATTGTTATATGACCAAATAAAAGGTAATAATGATTTAAAATAGATAATTATTGAAATAGACATAATTATTTTGATTCAGTAAACATATTCACTTTTTAAATCACTTACTTATTAATTTTTGAAATATTAATAAATTAGTATTATTTTATTTTACCTAAGCTTGCATGAATTCAAACAATTGTTTTATAACAAAGCAAAAGGTCATAATGATTTTAAATAGACAACTGTTCAAATAGTCATAACTATTTGAATTTCTTGGGTAAACAAATTTATTTTAAACTCTTGTTTATTAATTTTGTAAGAAATTAATATTATTTTATTTTGGATAAGCTTTTATGAACTAAAACAAATGTTTTATGTCAAAACAAATGGTCATAATGATTTTAAATAAATAATTGTTCAAATAGTCATCACAATTTGAATTTGTTCGGTAAACAGATTTATTTTTTCAAATCATTTCCTTTTTAATTCTCTGAATGTTCATAAATTTAGATTCTTTTATTCTGAATAAGCTTGTAAAATATGAAACAAATATTTTATGACTAAACAAAAGGTTAGAACGATTTGAAATAGATAATTATTCTAATTGTTTTAACTATTTAAATTGACTCGGTAAACACATTTATTTTTTAAATCTCTTACTTATTAATTTTTGAAATATTATTAAATTAGTATTATTTTTAACCAAATAAGTTTCTATGATCAGAAACAATTGTTTTACGACAAAACATAGGTCTTAACAATTTGAGATTAGTAATTGTTCAAATAGTCATAACTATTTGAACTAGTTCGGTAAACATATTTATTTTTTAAATATTTTACTTATTAAATTTTGAAATATTAATAAATTAATATTATTTTATTTCAAATAAGATTGTATGATAAAAAACAATTATTTTATGACAAAACAAAAGGTCATAACAATTTGAAAAAGATAATCGTTCAAATGGCTATAATTATATTAACTAATTCAATAAACTAATTTATTTTTTAGTAAGTATTAATAAATTAGTATTATTTTAATCAATCTAAGCTTGTATTAACTGAAACAAATGTTTTATGACAAATCAAAAGGTTATAACGATTTTAAATGGACAATTGTTCAAATAGTAATAACTATTTGAACTTGTTCAGTAAACAGATTTATTTTTTAAATCTATTTCTTATTAATTTTTTGAATGTTAAATTAGTATTAATTTATTCTGAATAAGCTTGTATAAATTGAAACAATTGTTTTATGACTAAACAAAATGTCAAAACAATTTCAAATAGATAATTGTTCTAATAATCTTAACCATTTAAACTGATTTGATAAATAAATTTATTTTTTAAATCTCTTACTTATTAATTTTTGAAAAATTATTAAATTAGCATTATTTTAATTAGAATAAGCTTGTATGAATAAAAAAATTATTTTATGATAAAAGAAAAAGGTCATAACAGTTTGGAATAGATAATCATTCATGTAGTCTTAACTATTTGAACTGGTTCAGCAATTAGATTTATTTTTTTAATTTTCTTGGTTATTAAGTTTTGGAATATTATTAAATTAGTATTATTTTATTCTCAATAAAAGAGTATGAACAGGACCAATTGTTTGATGTCAAAACAAAAAATTATAATGATTTAAAATAGATAATTATTCAAATAGTCAAAACTATTTGAAATGGTTTAGTAAACAGATTTATTTTTTAAATCTCTTATTGATTAATTTTCTAAAATATTAATAACTTAGTATTATTTTATTTCGAACAAACTTATATTAACAAAAACCAATTATTTTATGACAAAACAAAAGGTCATAATAATTTGAAATAAATAATTGTTCATATAGTCTTAACTATTTTAACTAGTTTAGCAAATGTATTTATTTTTTAAATCTCTTAGCTATTAATTTTTAGAATAATACTAAATTAGTAATACTTTATTCCAAATAAGCTTATATAAATAGAAACAATTGTTTTATGATAGAACAAAAGGTTATAACAATTTGAAATAGAGAATTGTTCAAATAGTCATTACTATTTGAACTAGTTTGGTAAACATATTTATTTTTTAAATCTCTTATTAATTCTTGAAATATTAGTAAATTAGTATTGTTTTATTTTGAATAAGCCTCTATATTGAAAAGCAATTGTTTTATGAGAAAACAAAAGGTAATAACAATTTGAAATAGATAGTTGTTTAAATGACCATAATTATTTGAATTGATTTAGTAAACTAATTTATTTGTTTAAGTATATTACTTATTAACTTTTGAATTATTAATACAACATCATTTTATTTTGGATAAGTTTTTATGAACTAAAATAATTGTTTATGACAAAACAAAAGGTCATAACAATTTGAAATAGATAATTATTCAAATAGTCATAACTACTAGAACTGGTTTGATAAAAAGATTTATTTTTTAAATCTCTTATTAATTTTTGGAATATTAATAGATTAGCATTATTTTATTTCAAACAAACTCATATGAATAAAAACATTTGTTTTATGACAAAACCAAAGGTCATAATGATTTCAAATAGATAATTGTTCAAATAGTCATAATTATTAGAACTGGTTAGGTAAATAAAATTATTTTTTAAATCTCTTACTTATTAATTTTTGAAATATTAATAAATATATTTTATTTTATTCTGAATAAGCTAGTATAAATTGAAAAAATTGTTTTATGACAAAAGAAATGGTCATAATGATTTGAAATAGACAATTGCTTATATAGTCTTAGCTATTTAAATTGGTTCGACAAACAAATTTTATTTTTAAATCTCTTAGTTATTAATTTTCAGAATACTATTAGATCACTATTATTTTATTTCAAATAAACTGGTATGAACATAAATAATTTTTTTATGACAGAATAAAAGGTTTATTTTTTAAAATAATTGATTTGAAGTATATAATTGTTCAAATAGTCATAACTATTTGAATTGGCTCGATAAACAAATTTATTTTTTAAATCTCTTACTTATTAATTTTTGAAAGATTAATCAATTAGTATTATTTTATTTCGAACAACTTGTATGATAAAAAACAATTGTTATATGACTAAACAAAAGGTAATAATGATTTAAAATAGATAATTGTTAAGATGGCTATATCTATTTGAACTTTTTTGATAAACATATTTATTTTTTTAAATCTCTTGTTTATTTATTTTTTGAATTTCAATAAATTAGTATAATTTTATTCTAAATAAGCATGTATGAACTGAAATAATTGTTTTTTGACTAAACAAAAGGTTAGAATGATTTTAAATAGATAATTGTTCTAAAAGTTTTAACTATTTGAACTGGTTTGGTAAAACTCATTTAATTTTTATTATTAAATTAGTATTATCTTAATCCGAATAAGCTTATATCAAAAGAAACAATTGTTCTGTGACAAAATAAAGATCATAATGATTTGAGATATATAATTATTCAAAAAGTCATAACTATTTCAACTAGTTCAGTAAACAGATTTGGTTTTTAATGCTCTTATTAATTGTCAAAATCTTAATGAATCAGCATTATTTTATTCTAAATAATTATGTATGAACAGAAATAATTATTTTATGATAATGCAAAAGGTCATAATGATTTAAAATAGATAATTTTTCAAATGGACATGACTATTTGAACTTATTTGGTAAACATATTTATTTTTAAATCTCCTACCTATTAATTTTTAGAATATTAATAAATTAGTATTATTTTATTTTAAATAAACTTGTATGAATAGAAGCAATTGTTTTTATGACAAAATAAAGATCATAACTATTTGAAATAAATAATTGCTCAAACAGTCATAACTATTTGAGCTCGTTTAGTAAACAGATTCATATTTTAAATCTCTTACTCATTAATTTTTGGAATATTAATAAATTATAATTATTTTATTTTGAATAAGCCTATATGAATTGATACAATTGTTTTATGATGAAACAAAAGGTCATAACAATTTGAAATAGATAATTATTCAAGTAGTTATGACTATTAGAACTTATTTGGTAAACATATTTATTTGTAAAATTTTTTACTTATTAATTGTCAAAATATTAATAAATTAATATTATTTCAATACAAATAAGCTTGTATGAACAAAAATAATTGTTTTATGACAAAACAAAAAGTCATAATGATTTGAAAAAAAATAATTGTTCAAATAGTCATGACTATTTGAACTTATTCGGTAAACAAATTTATTTTTTAAATATTTTACCAATTAGTTGTCTAAATATTAATAAATTTGTATTATTTTAATTGAAATAAGCTTGTATGAATAGCAAAAATTAATTTATGACAAAACAAAAGGTTATAGCAATTTGAAATAGATAAATGTTCAAAGAGTAGTAACTATTTGAACTTGATTGATAAATAGGTTTAGTTTTTAAATCTCTTATTAATTTTTGGAATATTAATAAATTAGATTTATGTTATTTCGAGTCAACTTGTACGAACAGAAACAATTGTTTTCCAACAAAACAAAAGGTTATAACGCTTTGAAATAGATAATTGTTCAAACGGTTTTAACTATTTGTATTGGTCAATTTAACAAATTCATTTTTTAAATCCGTTACTTATTAATTTTTAGGATATTAATAGATTAGCATTACTCTATCTCTAATAAGACTATATCAATAGAAATAATTATTTTATAACAAAACAAATGGTTATAATGATTTGAAATAAATAATTGTTCAAATTGTTATAACTATTTGAACTGGTTTGGTAAATAAATTTACTTTTTGAATCTCTTATTAATTTTCAAAATATTAATAAATTAATATTATTTTATTCTGAACAAATTTATATGAGCAAAAACATTTGTTTTAAGACAAAACAAAAGGTCATAACGGTTTTAAATAGATAATATTTCATACATCCTTAACTATTTCAATTGGTTCGATAAAAAAATTTATTTTTTAAATCTCTTAGTTATTAATTTTTATAATATTATTATATTAGTATTATTGTATTCCAAATAAGCTTGTATGAACATAAATAATAATTTTATGAAAAAACAAAAGGTTATAACGATTTGAAATATACAAATTTTCAAATAGTCATAACTATTTGAACTAGTTCGGTAAACATTTTTATTTTTTAAATCTCCTACTTATTAATTTTTGAAATATTAATAAATTAGTATTATTTTATTTAGAATAGGCTTGTATGATGAAAAACAATTATTTTATGACAAAAGAAAAGATCTTAAAGATTTGAAATAGATAATTGTTCAAATGGTGATAATTATTTGATTGATTCAATAAACTGATTTATTTTTTAAATCTCCAACTTCTCAATTTTTGAAATATTAATAAACTAATATTATTTTATTTTGGATAAGCTTTTATGAATTGAAACAATTGTTTTATGATAAAACAAAAGGTTATAACAATTTTAAATAGATAATTGTTCAAATAGTCATAACTATTTGAACTTATTTGATAAACAGATTTATTTTTTTAAACTTCCTTCTTATTAATTTTTTGAGTGTTAATAGAAGAGTGTTATTTTATTTCGAATAAGCATGTATAAACTAAAACAATTATTTTATTATTAAACAAAAGGTTAGAATGATTTGAAATAAATAATTGTTTTAATAATCTTAACTATTTGAATTGATTCAGCAAACACATTGATTTTTTAAATCTCTTATTAATTTTTAAAATATTATTAGTTTAGCAATATTTTACGCCGAATAAGCTTGTACGAATATAAATAATTGTTTTATGACAAAATAAAGATCCTAACGATTTGAGATAGATAATTGTTCAAATAGTCATAACTATTTGAACTTATTTGATAAACAGATTTATTTTTTTAAACTTCCTTCTTATTAATTTTTTGAGTGTTAATAGAAGAGTGTTATTTTATTTCGAATAAGCATGTATAAACTAAAACAATTATTTTATTATTAAACAAAAGGTTAGAATGATTTGAAATAAATAATTGTTTTAACAATCTTAACTATTTGAATTGATTCAATAAACACATTGATTTTTTAAATCTCTTATTAATTTTTAAAATATTATTAGTTTAGCAATATTTACTCCGAATAAGCTTGTATGAATATAAATAATTATTTTATGACAAAATAAAGATCCTAACGATTTGAGATAGATAATTGTTCAAATAGTCATAACTATTTGAACTGATTTTGTAAACAAATTTAGTTTTTAAAGCTGTTATTAATTTTTGAAATATTAATAAATTAGTATTATTTTATTTTGAATAATTTTACATGAATAAAAATAATTGTTTTATGACAAAATAAAATGTCATAATGATTTCAAACAGATAATAGTTTAAATGGACATGACTGTTTAAACTTATTTAGTAAACAGATTTATTTTTTAAATCTCCAAATTATTAATTTTTAGAATATTAATAAATTAGTATTATTTTATTTCAAATAAACTTGTATGAATAGAAACAATTGTTTTATGACAAATCAAAAGATTGTAACAATTTGAATAAATAATTGTTTAAATAATCATAACTATTTGAACTCACTCGGTAAATAGATTTATTTTTTATCTTTTACTTATTAATTGTTGGAATTTTAATAAATTAGTATTATTTTATTCCAAATAAGCTATTATGAACAAAACTAATGGGTTTATGACAAAACAAAAGGTCATAATGATTTGAAATAGATAGTTGTTCAAATAGTCATAACTATTTGAATGTGTTTAGAAAATAGATTTATTTTTAAGATTTTTACTTATTAATTTTTGGAATATTAATAAATTTAAATTATTTTATTCAGAATAAGCTTGTATGAATGAACAAATTGTTTTATGATAAAACAAAAAGTCATAATGTTTTGAAATAGATAACTATTTAGATACTTAAAACTATTTGAACTATTTTAGTAAACATATTCTTTTTTTTAATTGTTTTACTCATTAATTTTTGGAATATTAGTAAATTAGTATTATTTTATTTCAAGCAAACTTATATAAACTGAAACAATTATATTATTACAAAAGAAAAAGTCATTATGATTTGAAATAGATAATTATTCAAGTAGTTATGACTATTTGAACTTGTTTTATAAACAGGTTTATTTTTTAAAATCTTTTACTTATTAATTGTTGAAATATTAATAAATTAGTATTATTGTAATCCGAATAAACTTGTATGGATAGAAACAATTGTTTTATGACAAAACAAAAAGTCATACAAGTTGAAATAAATAATTGTACTTATCATAACAATTTGAACTTATTTGATAAACAAATTTATTTTTTAACTCTTTTACTTATTAATTATCTTAATATTAATAAATTTGTATTATTTTATTTGAAATAAGCTTGTATGAATAGGAAAAATTCTTTTATAACAAAACAAAAGGTTATAGCAATTTCAAATAGATAATTATTCAAATAGTCATAATTATTTAAACTTGTTTAGTAAACAGATTCATTTTTTAAATCTCTTTATTATTAGTTTTTGGATTATTAATAAATTAGTATTATTTTATTCCCAATAAGCTTATATGAATTGAAACAATTTTTTTATGACAAAACAAAAAGTCATAGCAATTTGAAATAAATAATTATTCAAATAATCAGGATTATTTGATCTAGTTCAGTAAACATATTTATTTTTAAAATTTTTACTTATTAATTGTTGAAATATTAAGAAATTAGTATTGTTTTAATCCAAATAACCTTGCATAAACAAAAAAATTGTTTTATAACAAAAAATCAACGATTTGAAATAAATGATTGCTCAAATGTCATAACTATTTAAACTAGTTTGATAAATAGATTTATTTTTTAAATATTTTATTAATATTCAAAATATTAATACAATAGTAGTACTTTATTCTGAACAAACTTATATGAACAAAAATATTTGCTTTATGACAAAATAAAAGGTCATAATGATTTGAAATAGATAATTATTCAAATAGTCATAATTATTTGACCTGGTTAGGTAAACAAAATTATTTTTTAAATCATTTACTTATTAATTTTTGAAATATTAATAAATTCATTTTATTTTATTCCAAATAAGCTAGTAGGAATTCAAAAAACTTATTTTATGACAAAATAAAAGGTCATAACGATTTGAAATAGATAATTGTTCATATAGTCTTAAATATTTGAACTAGTTCAGCAAACAATTTATTTTTTTAATTCTCTTAGTTATTAATTTTTGGAATATTATTAGATTAGTATTATTTTATTTCGAATAAGCTTGTATGAACAAAATAATTGTTTTATGACAATACAAAAGGTTATAAGGATTTGAAGTTTACAATTGTTCAAATAGTCATAACTATTTGAGATAGTTTGGTAAAATAGGTTTATTTTTTAAATCTCTTAGTTATTAATTTTTGAAAGATTAATAAATTAGTATTATTTTATTCTGAGTAAGCTTGAATGTTCAAATATAATTGTTATATGAGCAAACAAAAGGTAATAATGATTTCAAATAGATAATTATTGGCATGGCCATCATTTTTTGACTTGATTCGATAGATAGGTTTACTTTTTAAATCACTTACTTATTAACTTTCAAAATATTAATAAATTATTATTATTATTTTATTTCAAATAAGCTTGTATGAACTGAAACAATTGTTTTATGACAAAACAAAAGATCTTAATGATTTGAAATAGGTAGTTGTTCATATAGTCTTAATTGTTTGAACTGCTTCGACAAACAGATTAATTTTTTAAATCTCTTAGTTGTTAATTTTTGGAATATTATTAAATTAGTATTATTTTATTCCAAATAAGTTTATATAAACTACAACAATTATTTTATAACTAGAACAAAAGGTTATAACAATTTGAAATAGATAATTGTTCAAATAGGAACTGGTTTGGTAAATATATTTATTTTTTAAATCTCTTATTATTTTTTAAAATATTAACAAATTAGTATTACTTTATTCCGAATAGGCTTGTATGATGAAAAAAATTATTTTATGATAAAACAAAAGTTTGTAATGATTTGAAATAGATAATTGTTTAAATGGCCAAAATTATTTGAACCAATTTGATAAACTGACTTATTTTTTAAATCTCTAATTTATCAATTTTTGAAATATTGATAAAGTAATATTATTTTACTTCGAATAAGCATTTATGAACTAAAATAATTGTTTTATGATAAAACAAAAGGTCATATTTATAATAAATAGATAATTGTTCAAATAGCCATAACTATTTGAACTTGTTCAATAAATAGATTTATTTTTTTAATTTATTGTTTATTAATTTTTGAATGTTAATAAATTAGTATTATTTTATTTTGAATAAGCATGTATGAACTGAAAAACTTATTTTATGACTAAATAAAATGTCATAACGATTTGAAATAGATAATTGCTCTAATGGTCATAATCATTTGAATTACTTTGGCAAACACATTTATTTGTTAAATTTGTTATTAATTTTTAGGATACTATTAATTTAGCAATAAGTTACTCCAAATAAGCTTGTATGAATATAAGCAATTGTTTTATGACAAAACAAAGATCATAACGATTTGAGATAGATAATTGTTCAAATAATCATAACTATTAGAACTGGTTCGATAAATAGATATAGTTTTTAAATCTCTTCTTAATTTTCAAAATATTGATAAATTGGTATTATTTTATTTTGAATAATTTTGTATGAATAGAAACAATTGTTTTACAATAAAACAAAATGTCATAACGATTTGAAATAGATAATAGCTCAAATAGATATGACTATTTGAACTTGTCCGATAAACAAATTTATTTTTTAAATCTCCAACTTATTAATTTTAAGAATGTTAATAAGTTAGTATTATTTTATTTCGAATAAACTTATACGAATAGAAACAATTTTTTATGACAAAATAAAAGATCATAGCGATTTGAAATAAATAATTATTCAAATAGTCATGACTATTTAAACTCGCTTGATAAATAAATTTATTTTTTAAATCTTTTACTTATTAATTTTTGGAATTTTAATAAATTAGTATTATTTTATTCCAAATAAGTTTTTATAAACAGAAACAATTGGTTTAGGACAAAACAAAAGGTCATAACAATTTGAAATAGATAATTATTCAAATAGTCATAACTATTTAAACGTGTTCAAAAAACATATTTATTTTTTAAATTTTTACTTATTGATTTCTCAAATATTAATAAATTTATTTTTATTTGAAATAAGCTTGCATGAACAAAACCAATTATTTTATGACAAAACAAAATGTCATAATGTTTTGAAATAGATAATTATTCAGATAGTCATAACTATTTAAACATGTTTGGTAAACAAATTCATTTTTTAATTCTCTTACTCATTTTTTTTGGAATATTAATAAATTGGTATTATTTTATTTCAAATAAGCTTATATGAACTAAAACAATTGTTTTATTACAAAACAAAAGGTCACAATGATTTAAAATAGATAATTATTCAAATTGTCAGGACTATTTGAACTTGTTCGAAAAACATATTTATTGCTTAAATCTTTTACTTATTAATTGTCGAAATATTAATAAATTAATATTATTGTAATTTGAATAAGCTTGTATGAATAGAAACAATTATTTTATGACAAAATAGAAAGTCATAAGAATTTGAAATAAATAATTGCTCAAACAGTCATAAGATTTGAACTTGTTCGATAAACAAATTTATTTTAAATGTTTTACTTATTAAGTGTCTTTATATTAATAAATTTTTATTATTTTATTCAAAATAAACTTGTATGAACAAAAAAAATAATTTTATGACAAAACAAAGGCTATAGCAATTTCAAAAAGAAAATTATTGAAATACTCATAATTATTTAAAGTTGCTCAACAAACATATTCATTTTTTAAATCTCTTACTTACTAATTTTTGAAATATTAATAACATAGTATTATTTATTTTGAATAAGCTTATATGACAAAATAAAAGGTCATAACAATTTGAAATAGATAATTATTCAAATAGTCATGACTATTTGATCTAGTTCAATAAACATATTTATTTTTAAAATTATTTACTTATTATTTGTTGAACTATTAATAAATTAGTATTATTTTAATCTAAATAAGCTTGTATGAACAAAAACAATTGTTTCATAACAAAACAACAAGCCATAATTATTTGAACTCGTTTGATAAATAAATTTATTTTTTAAATCTCGTATTAATTTTTGAAATATTAACAGATTAATATTACTTTATTCCAAACAAACTTATATGAAGAAAAACATTTGTTTTATGAAAAAACAAAAGGTCATAACTATTTGAAATAGATAATTATTCAAATAGTCATAATTATTTGAACTAGTTAGTCAAACAAAATTATTTTTTAAATCTCTTGTTAATTTCTAAAATATTAATAAATTCATTTTATTTTATTTCAAATAAGCTAGTATAAATTCAAAAAAAAATTATTTTATGCTAAAACAAAAGGTCATAACAATTTGAAATAGATAATTGTTCATATAGTCTTAAATATTTGAACTAGTTTGGCAAACAAATTTATTTTTTAATTCTCTTAGTTATTAATTTTTAGAATATTATTAGATTAGTATTATTTTATTTTGAATAAGATTGTATGAACAAAAATAATTCTTTTAAGATAGAACAAAAAGTTATAATGATTTAAAGTTTACAATTGTTTAAATAGTTATATATTTGACTAGTTCGATAAACAAATTTATTTTTTAAATCTCTTACTTATTAATTTTTGAAAGATTAGTAAATTAGTATTATTTTATTTTGAATAGGCTTGAATGATAAAAATATTTGTTATATGACCAAACAAAAGGCCATAACTTTTGATAAATAGATAATTATTCATATAGTCTTAATTATTTGAATTGCTTCGACAAACAGATTTATTTTTTAAATCTCTTAATTATCAATTTTTGGAATATTATTAAAATAGTATTATTTTATTTCAAATAAGCTTATATGAACTAAAACAATTATTTTATAACAAAACAAAAGGTTATAATAATTTGAAATAGATAATTGTTCAAATAGAAACTGGCTCGGTGAATAGATTTATTTGTTAAATCTCTTACTTATTAATTGTTGAAATATTAATAAATTAGTATTATTTTATTCTGAATAGACTTGTATGATGAAAAACAATTGTTTTATGATAAAATAAAAGTTCATAACAATTTGAAATAGATAATTGTTTAAATAACCATAATTATTTGAAGCGATTTGATAAACTAACTTATTTTTTAAATCTTTATCTTTTCAATTTTTGAAATATTAATAAAATAATATTATTTTATTTCAAATAAGCTTTTATGAACTAAAACAATCGTTTTATGATAAAACAAAAGGTCATACTTCTTATAAATATATAATTGTTTGAATAGTTATAACTATTTGAACTTGTTCAGTAACCAGATTTATTTTTTAAAAATTTCTTGTTTATTAATTTTTAAATGTTAATAAATTAGTATTATTTTTTTTCAAATAAGCATGTATAAACTGAAAAAATTATTTTATGACTAAACAAAAGCTCAAAACGATTTGAATATTCTAATAGTTTTAACTATTTGAACTGGTTCGGTAAACATATTTATTTTTTAAATCTCTTACTTATTAGTTTTAAAATATTAGTAATTTAGCAATATTTTACTTCAAATAAGCTTGTATGAATACAAACAATTGTTTTATGATAAAACAAAGATCATAACGATTTGAGATAGATAATTGTTGAAGTAGTCATAACTATTTGAACTGGTTTGATAAATAGATTTAATTTTTAAATCTCTTATTAATTTTTGAAATATTAATAAATTAGTATTATTTTATTTTGAATAATTTTGTATAAATAGAAATAATTATTTTATGACAAAACAAAATGTTATAACCATTTGAAATAGATAATAGCTCAAACAGACATGACTATTTGAACTTATTCGGTGAACATATTTATTTTTTAAATCTCCAACTTATTAATTTTTAGAATATTAATAAATTAGTATTATTTTATTTTAAATAAAATTGTATGAATAGAAAAAATTGTTTTATGACAAAACAAAAGATCATAAGGATTTGAAAGAAATAATTGTTCAAAAAGTCATAACTATTTAAACTTGCTCAATAAATAGATTTATTTTTTTTTAAATCTTTTACTTATTAATTTTTGAAATTTTAATAAATTATTATTATTTTATTTCGAATAAGCTTTTATGAATAGAAACAATTGATTTATGATAAAACAAAAAATCATAATGATTTGAAATAGATAATTGTTCAAATAGCCACAAATATTTGAACATGTTCAGAAAACATATTTATTTTTTAAAATTTTACTTATTAATTTTTGTAATATTAACCAATTTATATTATTTTATTCGAAATAAGCTTACATGAATAGAACCAATTATTTTATGATAAAACAAAAGCTCAAATGTTTTGAAATAGAAAATTATTCAGATAGTCATAACTATTTGAACATGTTCAGTAAATAGACTAATTTTTTATTTCTCTTGCTCATTAATTTTTAGAATAGTAATAAATTAGTATTATTTTATTTCAAATAAGCTTATATATACTGAAACAATTGTTTTATTACAAAACAAAAGGTCACAATGATTTGAAATATATAATTATTCAAATAGTCAAGACTATTTGAACTTGTTTAATAAATATATTTATTTTTTAAAATCTTTTAATTACTATTTTTTGAAATATTTATATATTTAATATTTTTTGAATCCAAATAAGCTTGTATGAAAAGAAATAATTGTTTTATGACAAAACAAAAAGTCATAATAAATTGAAATAAATAATAGATCAATTAGTCATAAAAATTTGAACATGTATAGTAAACAAATTTATTTTTTAAATCTTTTACCTATTAATTGTCTTAATATTAATAAATTGTATTATTTTATTCAAAATAAGCTTGTATGAATAGAAAAAATAATTTGGTGACAAAACAAAAGATTATAGCAATTTCAAATAGATAATTGTTCAAATAGTCAAAATTATTTAAACTTGTTTAGTAAATAGATTCATTTTTAAATCTCTTAATTATTAATTTTTAGAATATTAATAACTTAGCATTATTTTCTTTCAAATAAGCTGATGTGATCTAAAACAATTTTTTTATGGCAAAACAAAACTTCATAACGATTTGAAATAAATACTTATTCAAATGGTCATGACTATTTGATCTAGTTCAATAAACATATTTATTTTTAAAAATTTTTACATATTAATTTTTGAGATATTAATAAATTATTATTATTTTAATCTGAATAAGTTTTTATGAACTGAAATTATTGTTTTGTAATAGAAGAAAAAATCATAACAATTTGAAATAAATAATTACTCAAATAGTTATAACTTTTTGAATTGATTTAATAAACAGATTTATTTTTTAAATCTATTATTAATTTTTGAAATATTAATAGATTAGTTTTATTTTATTTTGAACAAACTTATATAAATAAAAACGTTTGTTTTATGACAAAACAAATGGTCATAGTGATTTGAAATAGATAATTGTTCAAATAGCCATAATTATTTGAATTGGTTAGGCAAACATAATTATTTTTTAAATCTCTTACATATTAATTTTTGAAAAATTAATAAATTCATTTTATTTTATTCTGAATAAAGCTAGTACGAATTGAAAAAATTGCTTTATGACAAAACAAAAATGATTTGAAATAGATAATTGTTCATATAGTTTTAACTATTTGAACTAGTTTGGCAAACAAATTTGTTTTTTAAATCTTTTAGTTATTAATTTTTGGAATATTTTTATATTAGTAATATTTTATTTCGAATAAGCTTATATGAACAAAAATAATTGTTTTACGATAGAACAAAAGGTTATAATGATTTGAAGTATGCAATTATTCAAATAGTCATAACTATTTAAACTGGTTCAATAAACAAATTTATTTTTTTAAATCTCTTACTTATTAATTTTTGAAAGATTAATAAATTACTATTATTTTCTTCTGAATAAACATATATGATAAAAAAGTTGTTATATGACCAAACAAAAGGTAATAACGATTTGAAATTGATAATTGTTGAAATGGCCATAATTATTTGAATTGATTCAGTAAGCAGATTCACTTTTTAAATCTCTTATTAATTTTTGGAATATTAGTAAATTAATATTATTTTATTTTGACTAAGCTTGTATGAATTCAGACAATTGTTTTATGACAAAATGAAAGGTCACAATGATTTTAATAGACAGTTGTTTAAATAGCCATAACAATTTGAATTTTCTTGGTAAACAAATTTATTTTAAACTCATTCTTATTAATTTTTGAATTATTAAGAAATTAGTATTATTTTATTTTGGATAAGCTTTTATGAACTGAAACAATTTTTTTATGTCAAAACAAAAGGTCATAATGATTTTAAATAAATAATTGTTCAAATAGTCATCATTATTTGAACTTATTCGGTAAACAGATTTATTTTTCCAAATCATTTCCTTATTAGTTTTTTTAATGTAAATAAATTTACATTATTTTATTTCGAATAAGCTTGTAATATAAAAAATAAATATTTTATGACTAAACAAAAGGTCAGAATGATTTGAAATTAATAATTATTTTAATAGCTTTAGCTATTTGAATTGACTCGGTAAACACATTTATTTTTTAAATCTCTTACTTATTAATTTTTGAAGGATTAATAAAATTACTATTATTTTATTTCGAATAAACATATATGATCAAAAACAATTGTGATATGACCAAACAAAAGGTAATAATGATTTAAATTGATAATTTTTGAAATGGCCGTAGTTATTTGAATTAATTCCATAAGCAAATTCACTTTTTAAATCACTTACTTATTAATTTTTGAAATATTAATAAATTAGTATTATTTTATTTTGATTAAGCTTATATGAATTTAGACAATTGCTTTATGACAAAAAAAAGGTCACAACGATTTTAAATAGACAATTGTTTAAATAGAATAACAATTTCAATTTTTTCGAAAAACAAATTTATTTGAAACTCTTGCTTATTAATTTTTGAATTATTAAGAAATTAGTATTATTTTATTTTGGATAAGCTTTTATGAACTGAAACAATTATTTTATGTCAAAACAAAAGGTCATAATGATTTTGAATAAATAATTGTTCAAATAGTCATCACTATTCAAACTTGTTCGGTAAGCAGATTTGTTTTTCCAAATTATTTCCTTATTAATTTTTTGAATGTAAATAAATTTAGATTATTTTATTTTGAATAAGCTCATGAGACATGAAACAAATATTTTATAACTAAACAAAAAGTCAGAATGATTTGAAATTAATAATTATTTTAATAGTTTTAGCTATTTGTATTGGCTTGGTAAAAATATTTATTTTTTAAATCTCTTACTTATTAATTTTTGAAAGACTAATAAATTACTTTTATTTTATTTCAAATAAACATATATGATAAAAAAAATTGTTATATGACCAAACAAAAGGTAATAATGATTTGAAATTGATAATTGTTGAAATAGCCATAATTATTTGAACTGATTTGGTAATAGATTCATTTTTTAAATCACTCACCTATTAATTTTGAAATATTAATAAATTAGTATTATTTTATTTTAACTATGCTTTAATGAATTCAAACAATTGTTTTATGACAAAATAAGAGATCACAACGATTTTAAATAGACAATTATTTAAATAGTCATAACAATTTGAATTTGTTCAGTAAACAAATTTATTTTAAACTCTTGCTTATTAATTTTTGAATTATTAAGAAATTAGTATCATTTTATTTTGGATAAGCTTTTATGAACTAAATCAATTGTTTTATGTCAAAAAAAAGGTCATAATGATTTTGAATAAATAATTTTTCAAATAGTCATCACTATGTGAACTCGTTCGGTAAACAAATTTATTTCTCCAAATCATTTCCTTATTAATTTTTTGAATGTAAAGAAATTTAGATTATTTTATTTCAAATAAGCTTGTAAGATATGAAACAAATATTTTATGACTAAACAAAAGGTCAGAATGATTTGAAATTAATAATTATCTTAATAGCTTTATCTATTTGAATTGGCTCGGTAAACACATTTATTTTTTAAATCTCTTACTTATTAATTTTTGAAAGATTAATAAATTACTATTATTTTATTTCAAATAAACATATATGATCATAAACAATTGTTATATGACCAAACAAAGGTAATAACGATTTGAAATTGATAATTGTTGAAATGGCCATAATTATTTAAACTGATTTGATAAACTGATTCACTTTTTAAATCACTTATTAATTTTTGGAATATTAATGAATTAGTATTATTTTATTTTGACTAAGCTTGTATGAATTCAGATAATTGTTTTATAACAAAATAAAAGGTCACAATGATTTTAAATAGAAAATTGTTTAAATAGTCATAACAATTTGAATTTGTTCGATAAACAAATTTATTTTAAACTATTGCTTATTAATTTTTGAATTATTAAGAAATTAGTATTATTTTATTTTGCATAAGTTTTTATGAACTGAAATAACTGTTTTATGTCAAAACAAAAGGTCATAATGATTTTAAATAAATAAATTTTCAAATAGTCATCACTATTTGAACTTGTTCGGTAACAGATATATTTTTCCAAATCATTTTCTTATTAATTTTTTGAATGTAAATAAATTTAGATTATTTTATTTCAAATAAGCTTGTAAGATATGAAGCAAATATTGTATGACTAAACTAAAGGTCAGAATGATTTGAAATTAATAATTATTTTAATAGCTTTAGCTATTTGAATTGGCTCGGTAAACACATTTATTTTTTAAATCTATTACTTATTAATTTTTGAGAGATTAATAAATTACTATTATTTTATTTCGAATAAACATATATGATAAAAAACAATTGTTATATGACCAAACAAAAGGTAATGACGATTTGAAATTGATAATTTTTGAAATGGCCATAATTATTTGAACTTGTTCGGTAACAGATTTATTTTTCCAAATCATTTCCTTATTAATTTTTTGAATGTAAATAAATTTAGATTATTTTGTTTTGAATAAGCTTGTAGGATATGAAACAAATATTTTATGACTAAATAAAATGTCAGAATGATTTGAAATTAATAATTATTTTAATAGCTTTAGCTATTTGAATTGGCTCGGTAAACACATTTATTTTTTAAATCTCTTACTTATTAATTTTTGAAAGATTAATAAATTACTTTTATTTTATTTCGAATAAACATATATGATCAAAAACAATTGTTATATGATCGAACAAAAGGTAATAATGATTTGAAATTAATAATTGTTGAAATGGCCATAATTATTTGTACAGATTCGATAAACAGATTCACTTTTTAAATCACTTACTTATTAATTTTTTGAATATTAATAAATTAGTATTATTTTATTTTGACTAAGCTCATATAATTCAAAAAATTGTTTTATGACAAAATAAAAGGTCACAATGATTTTAAATAGACAACTGTTTAAATAGTTATAACAATTTGAATTTGTTTCGTAAACAAATTTATTTGAAACTATTGCTTATTAATTTTTGAATAATTAAGAAATTAGTATTATTTTATTTTGGGTAAGCTTTTATGAATTGAGACAATTGTTTTATGTCAAAACAAAAGGTCATAATGATTTTAAATAAATAATTGTTCAAATAGTCATCACTATTTGAACTTGTTTAGTAAACAGATTTATTTTTTCAAATCATTTCCTTATTAATTTTTTGCATGTTAATAAATATAGATTATTTTATTTTGAATAAGCTTATAAGATATGAAACAAGTATTTTATGAGTAACCAAAAGGTCATAATGATTTGAAATTAATAATTATTTTAATAACTTTAGCTATTTGTATTGGCTCGGTAAACACATTTATTATTTAAATCTCTTACTTATTAATTTTTGAAGTATTATTAAATTAGTATTATTTTTAACCAAATAAGCTTTTATGATCAGAAAAAATTATTTTCTGACAAAACAAATATCTTAATGACTTGAGATTAATAATTGTTCAAATAGTCATAACTATTTGAACGGTTCAGTAAACATATTTATTTTTTAAATCTTTTACTTATTAATTTTTGAAATATTAATAAATTAGTATTATTTTATTTCAAATAAGCTTGTTTGATCAAAAACATTTGTTTTATGACAAAACAAAAGGTCACAATGATTTGAAATAGATAATCATTCAAACAACTATAATTATTTTAACTAATTCAGTAAACAGATTTATTTTTAAAGCTCTCACTTATTATTTTAGTAAGTATTAATAAATTAGTATTATTTTATTCCATCTAAGCTTGTATTAACTGAAACAATTGTTTTATGACTAACCAAAAGGTTATAATGATTTTAAATAGACATTTATTTAAATAGTAATAACTATTTGAACTTGTTCATTTGATAGATTTATTTTTTTAAATCTCTTTCTTATTAATTTCTAAATGTTAATAAATTAATATTAATTTATTCTAAATAGGCTTGTATGCATTGAAACAATTATTTTATGACAAAACAAAAGGTCAAAACAATTTCAAATAGATAATTATTCTAATAATCTTAACCATTTGAACTGATTCAACAAAAAAATTAATTTTTTAAATCTCTTATTTATTAATTTTTTAAATATTATTAAATTAGCATTATTTTAATTAGAAAAAGCTTGTATGAATAAAACAATTGTTTTACAACAACAAAAAAATGGTCATAACAATTTGGAATAGATAATCGTTCATATAGTCTTAACTATTTGAACTGGTTCGGCAATTAGATTTATTTTTTAATTTTTTTGGTTATTAAGTTTCAAAATACTATTAAATTAGTATTATTTTATTCAGAATAAAATAGTATGAATAGGACCAATTGCTTGATGACAAAATAAGAAGTTATAATGATTTGAAATAGATAGTTATTCAAATATTCAAAACTATTTGAAATGGTTTAGTAAACATATTTACTTTTTAAATCTCTTACTAATTAATTTTCTAAAATATTAGTAAATTAGTATTATTTTATTTCGAACAAACTTATATTAACAAAGATAATTGTTTTATGAGAAAATAAAAGGTCATAACAATTTGAAATAATAATTGTTCATGTAGTCTTATTATTTGAGCTAGTTTAGCAAATGGATTTATTTTTAACATTTCTTAGTTATTAATTTTCAGAATATTACTAAATTAGTATTATTTTATTCTGAATAAGCTTATATGAATAGAAACAATTGTTTTATGATAGAACAAAAGGTTGTAACAATTTGAAATAAATAATTGTTCAAATAGTCATAACTATTTGAACTAGTTCAGTAAACAAATTTATTTTTTAAAACTCTTAGTAATTCTTGAAATATTAGTAAATTAGTATTATTTTATTTGAAATAGGCTTCTATATTGAAAAGCAATTGTTTTATGAGAAAACAAAAAAGTAATAACAATTTGAAATAGATAGTTGTTTAAATAGACATAATTATTTGAACTGATTATTTTTTAAATCTCTTATTAACTTTTGAAATATTAATACAATAGTATTATTTTATTTTAGATAAGCTTTTATGAACTCAAACAATTGTTTATGACAAAACAAAAGGTTATAATGATTTTAAATTGATAATTGTTTAAATAGTCATTACTATTCAAATTGGTTCAGTAAACAAATTTATTTTTTCTAATCTCTTGTTTATTAATTTTTCAAATGTTAATTAATTAGTATTATTTTTTTCTAAATAAGCTTCTATGAACTGAAACAATTATTCTATGACTCAACAAAAGGTTAGAATGACTTAAAATTAAAAATTATTCTAATAGTCTTAACTATTTGAATTGGTTCAGCAAATACATTTTTTAAATCTCTTACTAATTTTTAGAATATTATTAAATTAGTATTATTTTTATCCAAATATGCTTGTATGATCAAAAATAATTATTTTATGAGGAGATTGATATTTGTTCAAATAGTCATAACTTGCTTTTTAATTTTTGAAAAATTAATAAAGTAATATTATTTTATTTTGGATAAGTTTTTATGAACTGAAACAATTGTTTTATGACAAAACAAAATGTCTAATGACTTTAAATAGATAATTGTTCAAATAGTCAAATATATTTGAACTTGTTCAATAAACATATATTTTTTTAAATCTCTTGCTCATTAATTTTTTGAATGTTAATAAATTAGTATTATTTTATTCTGATAAGCTTGTATGAATTAAAATAATTGTTTTATGACTAAACAACATGTCAAAACAATTTGAAGTAGATAATTGTTTTAATAGTCCTAACTATTTAAACTAGTTCAGCAAACACATTTATTTTTTTAAATCTCTTATTAATTTTTTGAATATTATTAAATTAGTTTTATTTTAATCCGAATAAGCTTGTATGAAAAGAAACAATTGTTTTATGATGAAATAAAGATCACAACAATTTGAGAGAGATAATTGCTCACATAGTCATAACTATTTAAACTATTTCGGTAAACAAATTTAGATTTTAAATCTCTTATTAATTTTCAAAATATTAATAGATTAGTATTATTTTATTTTAAATAATTTTGCATGAACAGAAACAATTGTTTTATTAAAAAATAAAAGGTCATAATGATTTGAAATAGATAATTGTTCAAATGGACATGACTATTTGAACTTGTTTGGTAAATAGATTTACTTTTAAATCTCCTACCTATTAATTTTTAGAATATTAATAAATTAGTATTATTTTATTTCGAATAAACTTGTATGAATAGAAACAATTATTTTATGACAAAACAAAAGATCATAACTATTTGAAATAAATAATTATTCAAATAGGCATAATAACTATTTAAACTTACTCGATAAACAAATTTATTATTTTAAAATCTTATTAATTTTTGGAATATTAATAAACTAGTATTATTTTATTTCAAATATGCTTGTATAAATAGAAACAATTGGTTTATGACAAAACAAAAGGTCATAATATTTGAAATAGATAATTGTTCAAATAGTCTTAACTATTTGAATGTGTTCATAAAATATATTTATTTTTTAATTTTTACTTATTAATTTTTTGGAATATTAATAAATTAATATTATTTTATTTGGAATAAGCTTATATGAATGGAAATAATTATTTAATGACAAAACAAAATGCCATATCGATTTGAAATAGAAAATTATTCAAATAGTCATAACTATTCGAACTTGTTTGGTAAATAGATTCATTTTTTAAATCTCTTGCTCATTAATTTTTAAAAAATTAATAAATTAGTATTATTTTATTTCAAATAAGCCTATATTAACGGATACAATTTTTTTATGATGAAACAAAATACATAATGATTTGAAATAGATAATTATTCAAATAGTTATGTCTATTTGAACTTGTTCGGTAAACATATTTATTTTTAAAATCTTTTACTTATTAATTATCAAAACATTAATAAATTAATATTATTTAAATCCAAATAAGCTTCTATGAACAAAAACAATTGTTTTTTGACAAAACAAAAAGTCATAACGATTTGAAATAAATAATTATTCAACTAGTCATAACTATTTGAATTTATTCGGTAAATAGAGTTGTTCTTTAAATCTTTTACTTATTTGTTGTCTGAATATTAATAAATTTGTATTATTTTAATTGAAATAAGCTTGTATGAATAGAAAATTTTATTTTATGACAAAACAAAAGTTTATAGCAATTTGAAATAGGTAATCACTCAAATAGTCATAACTATTTGAACTTATTCGATAAACAGATTCAGTTTTTAAATCTCTTATTAACTTTCAAAATATTAATAAATTAGAATTATGTTATTTCAAATAAGCTTGTAGGAATAGAAACAATTATTTTGTGACAAAACAAAAGGTCATAATGATTTGAAAGAGATAATTATTCAAACAGTTAAAACTATTTACACTGGTCAGGCCCATAGACTCATTTTTTAAATCTATTACTTATTAATTTTTAGAATATTAATTAATTAGCATTACTTTTTGAATAAGACTGTATCAATAGAAAAAACTATTTTATGATAAAAAAAATGGTCATAATGATTTGAAATAAATAATTGTTCAAATTGTTATAACTAATTGAACTGGTTTGATAAATAGATTTATTTTTTAAATCTTCATTAATTTTTGAAATATTAATAAATTAATATTTTTTTATTTTGAACAAACTTATATGAACAAAAACATTTGTTTTATGATAAAGCAAAAGATCATAACGATTTGAAATAGATAATTATTCATATAGCCTTAACTATTTGAATTGATTTGGCAAACAAATTTATTTTTTAAATCTCTCAATTATTAATTTTCATAATATTATTAGATTAGTATTATTTTATTTCAAATAAGCTTGTATGAACATAAATAATTTTTTATGACAAAACAAAAGGTTATAATGATTCGAAATATATAATAGATCAAATAGTCATAACTATTTGAACTAGTTCGATAAACAAATTTATTTTTTAAATCTCCTACTCATTAATTTTTGAAATATTAATAAATTAGTATTATTTTATTCTTAATAGGCTTATATGATGAAAAACAATTGTTTTATGACAAAATAAATGTTCATAACGATTTGAAATAGATAATAGTTCAAATTGCCATAATTATTTAAAATGATTTGATAAATTGATTTATTTTTTAAATTTCCAACTTCTCAATTTTTGAAATATTAATAAAGTAATATTGTTTTATTTTTATAAACTTTTAAAAATTGAAACAATTTTTTATTATAAAACCAAAGGTCATAACGATTTTAAATAAATAAATGTTCAAATAGTCATAACTATTTGAATTTGTTTGGTAAATAGATTTATTTTTCTAAATTTCTTCCTTATTAATTTTCTAAATGTTAATAAAATAGTATTATTTTAATTCACATAAGCATGTATGAACTGAAAAAAATTATTTTATGATTAAACAAAATGTCAGAACAATTTGAAATAGATAATTGTTCTAATAGTCATAACTATTTGAACTAGTTCGGCAAACACATTTACTTTTTTTTAAATCTCTTACTTATTAATTTTAAAATATTATTAGTTTAGCAATATTTTACTCCAAATAAGCTTGTATGGACAGAAACAATTGTTTTGTGACAAAACAAAGATCATAATGATTTGAGATAGATAATTATTTAAATAGTCATAACTATTTAAACTGATCTGATAAATAGATTTAGTTTTAAATCTCTTGGTTATTAATTTTTGAAATATTTCTAAAGTAGTACTATTTTATTTTGAATAAGTTTTTATGAACTGAAACAATTATTTTTTTTGGACAAAACAAAAGTTTGAATTGTTTTAAATAAACAATTGTTTCAAATAGTCAAATCTATTTGAACTTGTTCAGTAAATAAATTTATTTTTTAAAATCTCTTACTCATTAATTTTTAAATTTTAATAAATTAGTATTATTTTATTTTAAATAAGCTTGCATAAACTAAAATAAATTGTTTTATGACTAAAAAAAGGTTAGAATGATTTGAAATAGATAATTGTTTTAATAGTCTTAACTATTTGAACTAATTTGGCAAACACTTATTTTTTTAATCTCTTACTTATTAATTTTTGAAATATTATTAAATTAGTATTATTTTAATCTGAATAAGCTTGTATGAAAAGAAACAATTATTTTATGACAAAATAAAGATCATAATGATTTGAGATAGATAATTGTTCAAATAGTCATAACTATTTAAACTGTTTTCTGTGAATAGATTTAGTTTTTAAATCTCTTATTAATTTTTAAAATATTAATAGATCAGTATTATTTTATTCTAAATAATTTTGAATGAATAGATTGTTTTATGGCAAAACAAAAAGTCATAATGATTTCAAATAGATAATTGTTCAAATGGACATGACTATTTAAACTTGTTTGGTAAACAAATTTATTTTTTAAATCTCCTAGCTATTAATTTTTAGAATATAAATAATTAGTATTATTTTATTTTGAACAAACTTATATGAACAAAAACATTTGTTTTTTGACAAAACAAAAGGTCATAACAATTTTAAATAGATAATTATTCAAATAGTCATAATTATTTGAACTAGTTAGGTAAACAAAATTATTTTTTAAATCTCTTATTAATTTTTGAAATATTAATAAATTCATTTTATTTTATTCCAAATAAGCTAGTATGAATTGAAAAAGTTGTTTTATGTCAAAACAAAAGGTCATAACAATTTGAAATAAATAATTGTTCATATAGTCTTAACTATTTGAATTGGTTCGAAAAAAAATTTATTTTTTAAATCTCTTAGTTATTAATTTTGCAAATTTAATTAGATTAGTATTATTTTATTTCGAATAAGCTAGTATGAACAAAAATAATTTTTTTATGACAAAACAAAAGATTATAACAATTTCAAGTATACAATTTCTTAAATAGTCATAACTATTTAAATTGGCTTCGTTAAGAGATTTATTTTTTGAATGTTTTACTTATTAATTTATGAAACAATAATAAATTAGTATTATTTTATTTCAAATAAGCTTATACGATCAAAAACAATTGTTATATGACCAAACAAAAAGTAATAATGATTTGAAATAGATAATTGTTGAAATGGCCATAATTATTTGAGCTGATTCAGTAAACAAATTCACTTTTTAAATCATTTACTTATTAATTTTCAGAATATTAATAAATTAGTATTATTTTATTTTGAATAAGCTTGTATGAATTGAAACAATTGTTTTATGACAAAACAAAAGGTCATAAGATTTTAAATAGAGAATTGTTCAAATAGTCAAACTATTTGAATTTATTCTGTAAACAAATTTTTTTTTAAACTCTTCTTATTAAATTTTGAAATATTAAGAAATTAGTATTATTTTATTTTGCATAAGCTTTTATGAACTAAACAATTGTTTTATGTCAAAACAAAAGGTCATAATAATTTTAAATAAATAATTGTTCAAATAGTCATAACTATTTAACTTGCTCAATAAACAGATTTATTTTTCAAATCTTTTGATTATTAATTTTTTGAAGTTAGTAAGTTTGGATTATTTTGTTCTGAATAAGCCTATAAGATATGAAATAAATATTTTATGACTAAATAAAAGGTTAAAACGATTTGAAATAGATAATTATTCTAATAGTTTTAACTATTTAAATTGGTTTGACAAACACATTTATGTTTTAAATCTCTTACTTATTAATTTTTAGAATATTATTAAATTAGTATTATTTTTAACCAATAAGCTTCTATGATCAAAAACAATTGTTTTATGACAAAACAAAGATCTTAGTGATTTGAGATTGAGAATTGTTCAAATAGTCATAACTATTTAAATTGGTTCAGTAAACAGATTTATTTTTTAAATCTCTTACTTATTAATTTTTGAAATAATAATAAATCAAATTATTTTATTTCGATTAAACTTGTATGATAAAAAATAATTTTTTATGACAAAACAAAAGGTCATAAAGATTTGAAATCAATAATCGTTCAAATGGCCAAAATTATTTTAACTGATTCAATAAACAAATTTTTTTTAAAATTTCTTACTTATTAATTTAGGAATATTAATAAATTAGTATTATTTTATTCTGTCTATGCTTGTATTAACTGAAATAATTATTTTATAACAAATCAAAAGGTAGACAATTGTTCAAATAGTAATAACTATTTGAACTTATTCGATAAACAGATTTATTTTTAAAATTTTTCTTATTAATTTTTTAAATTTTATTAAATTAGTATTAATTTATTCTGAATAAGCATGTATAAACTAAAATAATTGTTTTATGACTAAACAAAAGGTCAAAATGATTTGAAATAGATAATTGTTCTAATAGTCTTAACCATTTGTACTGATTCGAAAAATAAATTTTTTTTAAATCTCTTATTTATTAATTTTTGAAATATTATTAAATTATTATTATTTTAATCCGAATAAGCTTGTATGAACAAAATAATTGTTTTACGACAAAACAAAGAGTCATAATGATTTGAAATAGATAATCGTTTATAGTCTTAACTATTTGAACTTGTTCAGCAATTAGATTTATTTTTTAATTTTCTTGGTTATTAAGTTTTGAAATATTATTAAATTAGTATTATTTTATTATGAATAAAATAGTATGAATAGAACCAATTGTTTCATGACAAAATAAAAGGTTATAACGATTTGAAATCAATAATTATTCAAATAGTCAAAACTATTTGAAATGGTTTGGTAAACAAATTTTCTTTCTAAATCTCTTACTGATTAATTTTCCAAATATTAATAAATTAGTATTAATTTATTTTGAACAAACTTATATTAACAAAAACAATTGTTTATGAAAAAACAAAAAGTAATAACAATTTGAAATAGATAATTGTTTAAATAGTTATAATTGTTTGAACTGATTTGATAAATAGAATTATTTTCTAAATCTCTTATAAATTTTTTGAAATATTAATAAATTAGTTTTATTCTAATTCGAATAAGCTTGTATGAGTTGAAATCATTATTATGACAAAATAAAATGTCGTAACAATTGCAAATATATAATTGTTCATATAGTCTTAATTGTTTGAATCGGTTTGGCAAACGGATTTATTTTTTAAATCTCTTAGTTATTAATTTTTAGAATATTAATAAATTAGTATTATTTTATTCTGAATAAGCTTGAATGAACAAACACAATTGTTTTATGATAGTACAAAAGGTTAAAACAATTTAAAATAGATAATTGTTCAAGTAGTCATAACTATTTGAAATAGTTTCGATAAATAGATTTACTTTTTAAATTCTTATTAATTCTTGAAATATTAAAAAATTAGAGTTATTTTATTTCAAATAAGCTTGTAAGTTGAAAAACAATTGTTGTATGACAAAACAGAAAGTAATAACAATTTAAAATAGGTAGTTGTTCAAATGGCCATAATCGTTTGAACTAATTTGGTAAACTAATTTATTTTTTAAATCTCTTACTTATTAACTTTTGAAATATTAATAAGGTAGCATTATTTTATTTTGGATAAACTTTTATGAACTAAAACAATTGTTTTATGACAAAACAAAAGGTCATAACAATTTTAAATGGATAATTGTTCAAATAGTCATAAGTATTTGAACTTGTTTGGTAAATAGATTTATTTTTTCAAATCTCTTGCTTATTAATTTTTTGAATGTTAATAAATTAGTATTATTTTATTCTGAATAAGCTTATATGATCTAAAACAATTATTATATGACTAAACAAAATGTCGGAATGATTTGAAATAAATAAGTATCTAATAGTCTTAACTATTTGAATTGGTTCGGCAAACACATTTATTTTTTAAATCTCTTATTAATTTTTAAAATATTATTAAATTAGTATTATTTTTATCTAAATAAGCTTGTATGATAAAAAAGAATTGCTTTATGGGAAACTAAATATCAAACTATTTGAGATTAATATTTGTTCAAATAGTAATAACTATTTAAACTAGTTTGAAAATAGCTTAAGTTTTTAAATCTCTTACTTATTAATTTTTGAAATATTAGTAAAGTAGTATTATTTTATTTTGAATAAGTTTTTATGAATTGAAACAATTGTTTTATGGCAAAATAAAAAGTCATAAGGACTTTAAATAAAAAATTATTCAAATAGTAAAATCTATTTAAACTTGTTTAGTAAACAGATTTCTTTTGTTTTAAATCTCTTATTCATTAATTTTAAAAATGTTACTAAATTAGTATTATTTTATTTTAAATAAGCTTGTATCAACTGAAATAATTATTTTATGACTAAATAAAAAGTTAGAATGATTTAAAATAGATAGTTGTTTTAATAGTCTTAACTATTTGAACTGGTTTGGCAATTGCATTTATTTTTTTTAAATCTCTTACTTATTAATTTTTGGAATATTATTAAATTAGTATTATTTTAATTCAAAGAAGCTTGTATGAAAAGAAATAATTGTTTTATGACAAAATAAAAACCATAACGATTTGAGATAGATAATTATCCAAATAGTTAAAACTATTTGGACTATTTTTGTAAATAGATTTAGTTTTTATATCTATCATTAATTTTCAAAACATTAATAGATCAATGTTATTTTATTCTAAATAATTTTGCATGAACAGATTTTTTTATGACAAAACAAAAAGTCATAATGATTTCAAATAGATAATTGTTCAAATGGACATGACTAATTAAACTTGTTTAGTAAACATATTTATTTTTTAAATCTCCTATCTATTAATTTTCATAAATTAATAAATTAGTATTATTTTATTCTGAATAAACTTGTATGAATAGAGATAATTGCTTTATGACAAAACAAAAGATCATAACTATTTGAAATAAATAATTGTTCAAGCAATCATAACTAATTAAACTTTCTTGGTAAACAAATTTATTTTCTAACTCTTTTACTTATCAATTTTTGGAATATTAATAAACCAGTACTATTTTATTTCAAATATGCTTATATGAACAAAAACAATTGGTTTATGACAAAACAAAAGGTCATAACTATTTGAAATAGATAATTGTTCAAATAGTCATAACTATTTGAACATGTTCAAAAAATAGATTTATTTTTAAAATTTTTGCTTATTAATTTTTGGAATGCTAATAAATTTTTATTATTTTATTCCAACCAAGCTTGTGTAAATAGTAACAATTGTTTTATGACAAAACAAAAAGTCATAATGATTTGAAATAGATAATTGTTCAAATAGTCATAACTATTTGAACTTGTTTGGAAAATAGTTTCATTTTTTAAAACTCTTACTCATTATTTTTTTGAATATTAATAAAATAGTATTATTTTATTTTGAATAAGGCTATATGAATTGATACAATTGTTTTATAATGAAACAAAAGGTCATAACGATTTTAAATAGACAATTACATAAATAGTTATAAATATTTGAACTTGTTCAATAAACATATCTATTTTTGAAATCTTTTGCTTATTAATTGTCAAAATATTAAAAAATTAATATTATTTTAATCCAAATAAGCTTGTATGGAGAAAAATAATTGTTTTATGACAAAATAAAATGTCATAACAATTTGAAATAAGTAATTGTTCAAATAGTTATAATTATTTGAACTTATTTAGTAAACAGATTTATTTTTTATATCTTTTACTTATTAATAGTCTAAATATTAATAAATTTGTATAATTTTATTTGAAATAAACATGTATGAATATAAAAAATTGTTTTATGATAAAACAAAAGGTTATAACTATTTGAAATAGATAATTGTACAAATAGTCATAACTATTTAAACTTGTTCGGTAAACAGATTCATTTTTTAAATCTCTTGCTTATTAATTTTAAGAGTATTAATAAATTAGATTTATGTTATTTTGAATAAACTTTTATGAACAGAAACAATTGCTTTGTGATAAAATAAAAGGTCATAATGATTTGAAATAGATAATTGTTCAAACGTCATAACTATTTGCATTGGTCAGGCTAACAGGTTCATTTCTAAATGCATTACTTATTAATTTTCATAACTTTATTCTGAATAAGACTATATGAATAGAAACGATTGTTTTATGACAAACAAATTGTCATAACGATTTGAAAAAAAAAATTGTTCAAATAGTTATAACTAATTGAACTGGTTTAGTAAATAGATTTATTTTTTAAATCTCTTACTTCTTAGTTTTCAAAATATGAATAAATTAATATTATTTTATTTTGAACAAACTTATAAGAACAAAAAAAAATTGTTTTATGACAAAAGAAAAGGTCATAATGATTTGAAATAGATAATTATTCAAATAGATATAATTATTTGAATTGGTTCGATAAATATAATTTTTTTAAAATTTCTTACTTATTAATTTTTGAAATATTAACAAATTTGTTTTATTTTATTCTGAATAAGTTATAAGAACTGAAAAAATTGTTATACGACAAAACAAAAGGTCATAAAAATTTGAAATAAAAGAATTGTTCATACAGCCTTAACTATTTGAACTGATTTAGCAAATAAATTTATTTTTTAAATCTCTTAGTTATTAATTTTTAGAATATTATTACAATAGTATTATTTTATTTTGAACAAACTTGTATGAATAGAAATAATTGTTTTATGACATAACAAAAGGTTATAATAATTTGAAATATATAATTGTTCAAATAGTAATAACTATTTGAACTGGTTCGGTAAACAGATTTATTTTCTAAATCTTTTACTTATTAATTTTTGAAATATTAGTAAATTAATTTTATTTTATTCTGAATAGGCTTATATGATGAAAAACAATTGTTTTATGACAAAACAAAAGTTCACAATAATTTTAAATATATAATTATTTAAATGGCCATAATTATTTGAACCGATTTGATAAATTAATTTATTTTTTAGATCTCTTACTTATCACTTTTTGAAATATTAATAAGTAATATTATTTTATTTCGAATAAGCTTCTATGCACTAAAACAATTGTTTTATGATAAAATAAAAAGCCATAATGATTTTAAATATACAATTGTTTAAATAGTTATAACTATTTAAACTTGTTCGATAAACTGAGTTATTTTTTTAATTTCTTGCTTATTAATTTCCTAAATATTATTATTTTACTTGGAATAGGCATGTATGAGCTAAAACAATTATTTTATAACTAAACAAAAAGTCAAAATGATTTGAAAAAAGATAATTGTTCTAATAGTCTTAACTATTTGAACTGGTTTGATAAACAAATTTATTTTTTGAATCCTTATTAATTTTTGAAATAATAATAAATTGGTATTATTTTATTCTAAATAATTTTGTATGAATACCAATTATTTTGAATAATTGGTATTATTTTACGACAAAATAAAATGTCATAATGATTTCAAATTGATAACAGCTCAAATGGGCATGACTATTTGAACTTGTTTGATAAACAAATTTATTTTTTAAATCTCTAACTTATTAATTTTTAGAATATTAATAAAGTAGCATTATTTTTTTCAAATAAACTTTTATGAATAGAAACAATTATTTTATGACCAAAGAAAAGATCATAATAATTTGAAATAAATGTTTATTGAAATAGTCATAACTATTTGAACTCTCTTTGTAAACAGATTTATTTTTTAAATCTTTTACTTATTAATTTTGGGAAATTTAAGAAATTAATATTATTTTATTTCAAATAAGCTTGTATGAACAAAAGCAACTGATTTTATCACAAAATAAATGGTCATAACAATTTGAAATAAATAATTGTTTAAATAATCATAACTAATTAAACATGTTCAGAAAAATACATTTATTGTTTAAATTATTATTTATTAATTTTTGAAATATTTATAAATATATGTTATTTTATTCGAAATAAGCTTTCATGAATAGATCTAATTGCTTTCTGACAAAACAAAAAGTCATAATGTGTTGAAATAGATGGTTGTTTAGATAGTCATAACTATTTGAACTTTTTCAATAAATAGATTCATTTTTTTAATTCTCTTACTCATTAATTTTTGAAATATTAATAAATTAGTATTATTTTATTTCAAATAAACTTATATTAACTAAAACAATTGTTTTATTATAGAACAAAAGTTCTTAATGATTTGAAATAGATAATTATTCAAATAGTCATGACTACTTGAACTTTTTCGGTAAAAATATTTATTTTTTAAATCTTTTACTTATTAATTGTCAAAATATTAATAAATTGATATTATTTTAATTCAAATAAGCTTGTTGAATAGAAACAATTTTTTTATGACAAAAACAAAAAGTCATAACAATTTGTTGTTCAAATAATCATAACAATTTAAATTTATTTGGTAAACAAATTTATTTTTTAAATCTTTTACTTATTAATTGTCTTAATATTAATAAATTTGTATTATTTTATCCAAAATAACTTGTATGAACAGAAAAAATCTTTTTATGACAAAACAAAAGGTTATAGTGATTTCAAATAAATAATTATTCAAATAGTCATAATTATTTAAACTTGTTCAGTAAATATATTCATTTTTTAAATCTCTTAATTATTCATTTTTGGAATACTAATAACTTAGTATTATTTTATTTCAAATAAGCTTATATGAACTAAAATAATTTTTTATGACAGAACAAAAGTCATAACAATTTGAAATAGATAATTATTCAAGTAGTCATGACTATTTGATATAGTTTGGTAAACATATTTACTTTCTTAATTTTTTACATTGTTGAAATATTAATAAAATAGTATTATTTTAATCCGAATATGCTTGTATAAATAGAAACTATTGTTTTATAATAGAACAAAAAGTAATAACAATTGTAATAAATAATTGATCAAACAATCATAACTAATTGGACTGGTTTGGTAAAAGGATTTATTTTTTAAATGTTTTATTAATTTCTAAAATATTAATAGATTAGTATTATTTTATTCCAAACAAATTTATATGAACAAAAACATTTGTTTTATGACAAAACAAAAGGTCATAATGATTTGAAATAGATAATTGTTCAAATAGTCATAATTATTAGAACTAGTTAGGTAAATAGAATTATTTTTTAAATCTCTTACTTATTAATTTTTGAAATATTAATAAATTCATTTTTATTTTATTCTGAATAAGCTAGTATAAATTGAAAATTTTGTTTTATAACAAAAGAAAAGGTCATAATGATTCGAAATAGATAATTGTTCATATAGTCTTAACTATTTGAGCTGATTTAAAAAATAAATTTAATTTTTAAATCTCTTAGTTATTAAGTTTTAAAATATTATCGGATTACTATTATTTTATTTCAAATAAGCTTGTATGAACATAAATAATTGTTTTATGACAGAACAAAAGGTTTATTTTTTAAATAATTATTTGAAGTATACAATTGTTTAAATAGTTAAAACTATTTGAACTGGTTCAATAAACAGATTTATTTTTTAAATCTGTTATTTATTAATTTTTGAAAGATTAATAAATTAGTATTATTTTATTTTGTACAACCTTGTATGATAAAAAAAAACAATTGTTATATGACTAAATGAAAGGTAATAACAATTTGAAATAGGTAATTGTTGAGATGGCCATAATTATTTCAACTGATTTAGCAAACAGATTCACTTTTTAAATCACTTATTAATTCTTGAAATATTAATAAATTAGTATTATTTTATTTCGAATAAGCTTGTATGAATTGAAACAATTGTTTTATGACAAAATAAAAAGTCATAACAACTTTAAATAGACAATTATTCAAATAGTTGTAACTATTTGAATTTGTTCGGTAAACAAATTTATTTTTTTAAACTCTTGCTTATTAATTTTTAAAATATTAAGAAATTAGTATTATTTTATTTTGGATAAGCTTTTACGAACTGAAACAACTGCGGATGTTAAATAGATTTATTTTTTCAAATATTTTGTTTATTAATTTTTTGAATGTTAAGAAATTTGGATTTTTTTATTCTAAATAAGCTTATAAGATATTAAATAAATATTTTATGAATAAATGAAAAAAATCAAAACAATCCAAAATAGATAATTATTCTAATGATTTTAACTTTTTGAACTGATTTCGCAAGCACATTTATTTGTTAAATCTCTTACTTATTAATGTTTGAAATATCATTAAATTAGTATTATTTTTAACAAAATAAGCTTCTATGACTAGAAACAATTGTTTTATGACAAAACAAAGATCTTAATGATTTGAGATTAATAATTGTTCAAATAGTCATAACTATTTGAACTGATTCAATAAACAGATTTATTTTTTAAATCTCTTACTTATTAATTTTTGAAATATTAATAAATTAGGATTATTTTATTTCAAATAAACTTGTATGATCTAAAACAATTGTTTTATGACAAAACAAAAGGTCATAACAATTTGATATAGATAATAATTCAAATGGCCATCATTATATTAACTGATTCAGTAAATAGATTTATTTTTTAAAATTTCTTACTTATTAATTTCAAAAATATTAATAAACTAGTTTTATGACAAAATAATTGTTTTATGACAAGTCAAAAGGTTATAACGATCTATAATAGACAATTGTTCAAATAGTAATAACTATTTAAAATTGTTTGATAAACAAATTTATTTTTTTGAATCTCTTTCTTATTAATTTTTCGAATGCTAATAAATTAGTATTAATTTATTTCAAATAAGCTTATTAATTTTCTTGCTTATTATTTTACATTTCTTGCTTATTAATTTTTTGAATGTTAATAAAATAGTATTATTTTAAACAAAAAGAATCGTTTTACAACAAAACGAAATCTCATAACAATTTGAAATCGATAATAGTTTGAATGGACATGACTATTTGAACTTGTTTGTGAATAGATTTATTTTTTAAATCACCAACTTATTAGTTTTTAGAATATTAATAAATTAGTATTATTTTATTTCGCATAAACTTGTATGAATAGAAATAATTGTTTTATGACAAGACAAAAGATCTTAATGATTTGAGATAAATAATTGTTCAAATAGTCATAACTATTTAAATTCGCTCAGTAAACAGATTTACTATTTTAATCTTCTATTTATTAATATTTGAAATTTTAAAAAATTAGTATTGTTTTATTTCGAATAAGCTTTTCTGAATAGAAACAATTAATTTATGACAAAACAAAAGATCATAACGATTTTTAAATGGTTAATTACTTAAATAGTGATAACTATTTGAATGTGTTTAGAAAATAGATTTATTTTTAAATTTTTACTTATTAATTTTTGTAATATTAATCAATTTATATTATTTTATTCAAAATAAGCTTGCAACAATAGAACCAATTGTTTTATGACAAAACAAAAGGCCGTAATATTTTGAAATAGATAATTGTTCATATAGTCATAACTATTCGAACATGTTTGATAAATAGATTAATTTTTAATTCTATTACTCATTAACTTGTGAATATTAATAAATTAATATTATTTTATTTCAAAAAAGCTTATTTGAACTGAAGCAATTATTTTATTACAAAACCAAAGGTCAAATGAGTTGAAATAGTTAATTATTCAAATAATCATGACTATTTCAACTTGTTCGATAAATATATTTATTTTTAAAACTTTTTACTTATTAATTGTCAAAATATTGATAAATTAATATTATTTTAATCCAAATAACCTTATATGAACAAAAATAATTATTTTATTACAAAACAAAAATTCATAACAATTTGAAATAAATAATTATTCAAATAGCCATAACGATTTGAACTTATTCAATAAACAGATTTATTTTTTAAATCTTTTACATATTAATTATCCTAATATTAATAAATTTATATTATTTTATTCAAAATAAGCTTGTTCAGTAAATAAATTTTTTTAAATCTCTTAATTATTAATTTTGAAATATTGGTAAATTGGTATTATTTTATTTTGAATAAACTTATAAGAACTTAAACAATTCCTTTATGACAAAACAAAAGGTCATAATGATTTGAAATAGATAATTATTCAAATAGTTTGACTATTTGATCTAGTTCAGCAAACATATTTATTTTTAAAATTTTGTACTTATTATTGTCAAAATATTAATAAATTAGTATTATTTTAATCCAAAAAGCTCGTATAAACAGAAACAATTGTTTTATATTAGGACAAAAAGTCATAATGGTTTGAAATAAATAATTTGTCAAATAGTCATAACTATTTAAACTGGTTTCTTAAATAGATTTATTTTTTAAAATATTTTATTAATTTTTGAAATATTAATAGATTAGTATTACTTTATTTTGAACAAACTTATATGAATGAAAACATTTTTTTTGTGATGAAACAAAAGGTTATAATGATTTGTAATAGATAGCTGTTCAAATAGTCATAATTATTTAAATTGGTTAGGTAAACATAAATATTTTTTTAAATCTCTAACTTATTAATTTTTGAAATATTAATAAATTCATTTTATTTTATTCCAAATAAGCTAGTATAAACTAAAAAATTGTTTTGTGACAAAACAAAAGGTCATAACATTTTGAAATGGATAATTGTTCATATAGTCTTAAATATTTGTACTAGTTTGATAAACAAATTTATTTTTAATTCTCTAAGTTATTAATTATCAAAATATTAATAGATTAGTATTATTTTATTTTTTTAAGCTTATAAGAATAGAAATAATTGTTTTGTGGTAGAATACAAATTTATAACAATTTGAAGTATACAATTGTTCAAATAGTCGTAACTATTTGAATTGGTTCGATAAAGAGATTTATTTTTTAAATCTCTTACTTATTACTTTTTGAAAGATTAATAAATTAGTATTATTTTATTCTGAATAAGCTTAAATGATCAAAAATATTTGTTATATGACCAAACAAAAGGTAATAATTATTTGAAATAGATAATTGTTGAAATGGCCTTACTTATTTGAAATGATTCGGCAAATAGATTCACTTTTTAAATCCCTTACTTACTAATTTTTGGAATATTAATAAATTTGTATTATTTTATTTTGAATAAGCTTGTATTATCTGAAATAATTATTTTATGACAAAACAAAAGATCATAATGATTCTAAATAGAAAATTGTTCAAATAATAATAACTATTTAAACTTGTTCGATAAATAGATTTATTTTTTTAAATATCTTTCTTATTAATTTTTTGAATGTTAATAAATTAGTATTAATTTATTTGAAATAAACTTGTACGAACTGAAACAATTATTTTATGACTAAACAAAAGGTAAGAACGATTTCAAATGGATAATTATTTTAATAGTCTTAACCATCTGAATTGATTTTGAAAACAAAATTTTTTTAAATGTCTTATTTATTAATTTTTGAAATATTATCAAATTTGTATTATTTTAATCTGAATAAGCTTGTATGAATAAAAAATTTATTTTAAGACAAAACAAAAGGTCATAGCAGTTTGAAATAAACAATCATGCATATAGTCTTAACTATTTGAACTCATTTAGCAATTAGATTTATTTTTTTAATTTTCTTGGTTAAAAAAATAGTTTGCAGAATATTATTAAATTAGTATTATTTTATTTCAAATAAAATAGTATGAACAAAACCAATAGTTTGATGACAAAACAAAAGGTTATAATGATTTGAAATAAATAATTATTCAAATGGTGAAAACTATCTGAAATTGTTTGGTCAATAGATTTGTTTTTTAATTCTCTCACTGATTGATTTTCTAAATATAAATAAATTAGTTTTATTTTATTTTGAACAAACTTATATAAACAAAAACAATTATTTTATGACAAAACAAAAACTAATAATGATTTAAAATATATATTTTTCAAACAGTTATAATTATTTGAATTGGTTCAGTAAATAGAATTGAAATTTTGAAATATTAACAAATTAGTTTTATTTTATTCTGAATAAACTTGTATGAGTTAAAATAATACGATTTGAAATCGATAATTGTTTATATTGTCTTAACTATTTGAACTAGTTCAGGAAACGAATTTATTTTTTAAATCTCTTAGTTATGGATTTTTAAAATATTATTAAATTAGTATTATTTATTTCGAATAAACTTGTATGAACATAAATAATTGATTTATGATAGAACAAAAGCTTATAACAATTTGAAATAGATAATTGTTCAAATAGTTATAACTATTTAAATTGATTTGGTAAACAGATTTATTTTTTAAATCTCTTAGTAATTCTTGAAATATTAATAAATTAGTATTATTTTATTTCAAAAAAGCTTGTATGTTGAGAAACAATTGTTTTATGACAAAATAAAAGGTAATAACAATTTGAAATATATAATTATTCAAATGGGCATAATTATTTGAACTGGTTCGATAAACTAATTTATTTTTTAAATCTCTTGCTTATTAATTTATGAAATATTAATAAAGTAGTACTATTTTTATTTTTGATAAGCTTTTATAAACTAAAACAATAGTTTTATGACAAAACAAAAGTTCATAACGATTTTAAATAGATAATTGTTCAAATAATCATAACTCTTTGAACTTGTTTGGTAAATAGATTTATTTTTTCAAATCTCTTGCGTATTAATTTTTGAATGTTAATAAATTAGTATTGTTTTATTCTGAATAAGCTTGTATGAACTGTAACAATTATTTTATGACAAAACAAAATCTTAGAATGATTTGAAATAGATAATTATTCCAATAGTCTTAACCATTTGAACTAATTCGACAAACACATTTATTTTTTAAATCTCTTTCTAATTTTTGTAATATTATTAAATTAGTATTATTTTTATTCGATAAGCTTGTATGATCAAAAATAATTTTTTTATAACAAAATGAAGATTATAGTAATTTGAGATTGATATTTATTCAAATGGTTATAACTATTTGAACCGGTTCAAAAACCAGCTTTAATTTTTAAATCTCTTGCTTAATAATTTTTGAAATGTTAATAAAGTAGAATTATTTTATTTTTAATAAGTTTTTATGAACTGAAATAATTATTTTTTGACAAAACAAAAAGTCAAAATGAGTTTAAATAGATAATTGTTTAAATAGTCATATCTATTTGATCTTGTTTGGAAAACATATTTATTATTTTAATCTCTTGCTTATTAATTTTTTGAATGTTAATAAATTAGTATTATTTTATTTTGAATAAGCTTGATGAACTAAAATAATTGTTTTATGACTACACAAAAGGTCAAAACAATTTGAAATATGTAATTGTTCAATAGTCTTAACTTTTTGAACTGCTTTGGCAGAATACATTTATTTTTATTATTAAATTAGTATTATCTTAATCCAAATAAGCTAATATAAAAAAAAACAATTGTTCTATGACAAAATAAAGATCATAATGATTTGAGATAGATCATTGTTCAAATAGTCATAACTATTTGAACTAGTTCTGTAAATATTTAGTTTTTAAATCTCTTATTAATTTTTAAAATTTTAATAAATCAATATTATTTTATTCTGAATAATTATGTATGAACAAAAACAATTGTTTTACAACAAAGCCAAAGGTCATAATGATTGAAAATAGATAATTATTTAAATGGACATGACTATTTGAACTTGTTTGGTAAATAGATTTATTTTTTAAATCTCCTACCTATTAATTTTCAAAATATTAATAAATAGTATTATTTTATTCCAAATAAACTTGTATGAACAAAAACAAGTCTTTGATCATAAAACAAAAGATCATAACTATTTGAAATCAATAATTATTCAAACAGCCATAACTATTAGAGCTTGCTTGGTAAACGGATTTATTTCTTAAACATTTACTTATTAATTTTTGAAATATTAATAAATTAGTATTATTTTATTTCAATAAGCTTGTATGAACAGAAACAATTGGTTTACGACAAAACAAAAGGTCATAACTATTTGAAATAGATAATTGTTCAAATAGTCATAACTATTTGAATGTGTTCAGAAAATAAATTTATTTTTTAAATTTCTACTTATTAATTTTTGGAATATTAATAAATTTATATTATTTTATTTGGAATGAGTTTGTATGAATAGAAATGATTGTTTTATGACTAAACAAAAGGTCATAATGATTTGAAATAGATAATTGTACAAATAGTCATAATTATTTGAACTTGTTTGGTAAACAGATTCATTTTTTAAATCTCTTACTCATTAGTTTTTAGAATATTAATAAATTAGTATTATTTTATTTCGAATAAGCCTATATGAACTAAAACAATAGTTTTATTACAAAACAAAAGGTCATAACAATTTGAAATAAATAACTATTCAAATAGTTATGACTATTTGGACTTGTTCAATAAACATAGTTATTTTTAAAATCTTTTACTTATTATTTGTCAAAATATTAGTAAATTTTTAATCGAATAAGCCTGTATGAACAAAAACAATTGTTTTATGACAAAAAAAAAAAAAATGTCATAATGATTTAAAATAAATAATTGTTCAAATTGTCATAACTATTTAAACTGATTTGGTAAACAAATTTATTTTTTAAATCTTTTACCTTTTAATTATCTGAATATTAATAAATTTGTATTATTTTATTCGAAATAAGCTTGTTTGAATAGAAAAAATTATTTTATGATCAAATAAACGATTATAGCAATTTGAAAAAGATAATTGTTCAAATAGTCATAAGTATTTGAACTTATTTAGAAAACAAATTCATTTTTTAAATCTCTTACTTATTAATTTTTGGAATATTAATATGTTAGAATTATATTGTTTTCAATAAGATTGTATGAATAGAAACAATTGATTTGCGATAAAACAAAAAGTTATAATTATTTGAAATTAATAATTGTTCAAAGAGTCAAAATCAACATCTTCATTTTTTAAATCCGTTACTTATTAATTTTTAGAATATTAATAAATTAGCATTACTTTATTCCAAATAAGATGTATGAACATAAACAATTATTTTATGACAAAACGAATGGTCATAACAATTTGAAATAAATAATTGTTCATATAAAACAAAACAAAAGGTTATAACAATTTAAAAAATATAATTGTTCAAATAGTCATAACTATTTGAACTAGTTCAATAAACATATTTATTTTTTAATTCTCCTACCTATTAATTTTTGAAATATTAATAAATTAGTATTATTTTATTTTGAATAGGCTTGTATGATGAAAAACAATTGTTTATTGACAAAACAAAAGTTAATAATGATTTGAAATAGATAATTGTTCAAATAGTTATAATTATTTGAACTGATTCGATAAATTGATTTATGTTTTAAACGTCTAATTTATCAATTTTTATAATATTAATAAAGTAATATTATTTTATTTCAAATAAGCTTTTATGAACTGAAACAATTGTTTTATGATAAAATAAAAGGCCATAAATATTTTAAATAGATAATTGGTCAAATAATCAAAACTATTTCAACTTGATCGACAAACAGATTTTTTTTATTTTCTTACTTACTAATTTTTTGAATGTTAATAAATTAGTATTATTTTATTTTGAATAGCATGTATGAGCTGAAGCAATTATTTTATGACTAAACAAAAGTCAGAACGATTAGAAATAGATAATTGTTCTAGTAGTCTTAGCTATTTGATTCGGTATGACTAATACATTTATTTTTTAAATCCTTAATATTAATGTTTAAAATATTATTAATTTAGCAATATTTTACTTCGAATAAACTTGTATGAATAGAAATAAATGTTTTAGGACAAAACAAAGACCATAATGATTTGAGATAGATAATTGTTCAGATAGTCATAACTATTTGAACTGGTTTGGTAAAAAAGATTTAGATTTTAAATCTCTTATTAATTTTTGAAATAGTAATAAATTAGTATTATTTTATTCTAAATAATTTTGTATGAATAGAAATAATTGTTTTACGACAAAACAAATTGTCACAACGATTTGAAATGAATAATAGTTCAAATGGACAATTTGAACTTGTTTGGAAAATAGATTAATGTTTTAAATCTTGAACTTATTAATTTTTAGAATATTAATAAATTACTATTATTTTATTTTGAATAAACTTGTATGAATAGAAACAATTGTTTTATGACAAAATGATCATAACAATTTGAAATAAATAATTGTTCAAATAGTTATTACTATTTGAACTCACTCAATAAATAGATTTATTTTTAAAATCTTTTACTTATTAATTTTAGAATATTAATAAATGAGTATTATTTTATTTTGAATAATGTTTTTTGAATAGAAACAATTGGTTTATGAAAAAACAAATGGTCATAATGATTTAAAATGGATAATTATTCAAATAGTCATAACTATTTGAACGTGTTCAAAAAATAAATTTATTTTTTAAATTTTTACTTATTAATTTTTGGAACATTAATAAATTTATATTATTTTATTTGAAATAAGCTTGCATAAATGGAGCAAATTGTTTTATGACAAAATAAAAGGTCATAATATTTTGAAATAGATAATTGTTTAGATAGTCATAACTATTTGAACTTGTTCAGCAAACAAATTTATTTTTTTAATACTATTAAATTAGTATTATTTTTTATCCAAATAAGCTTGTATGATAAAAAATAATTGTTTTATGACAAAACAAAGATCATAACAATTTGAGATTGATAATTGTTCAAATAGTCATAAATATTTGAACTGTTTCAGTAAATGAATTTTTTTTTAAATCTCTTATTAATTATCAAAATATTAATAGATTTGTATTATTTTATTTTAAATAATTTTTCATGAATAGAAACAATTGTTTTATGACTAAACAAAATGGACATGACTATTTGAACTTGTTCAGTAAATAAATTTATTTTTTAAATCTCAAACTTATTAATTTTTGGAATACTAATAAATTAGTTTTATTTTATTTCAAATAAAATTGTATATATAGAAACAATTGTTTATGACAAAACAAAAGATCATAATGGTTTGAAATAAATAATTATTCAAATAGTCATAAATATTTGAACTTGCTTGATAAACAGATTTATTTTTAAAATCTTTTACTTATTAATTTTTGGAATTTTAATAAATTAGTATTATTTTATTTCAAAAAAGCTTTTATGAACAAAAACAATTGATTTATTATTAAACAAATGGTCATAATGATTTGAAACAAATAGTCATAACTATTCGAATGTGTTCATAAAACATATTTATTTTTTAAAATTTTATTTATTAATTTTTGCAATATTAATAAATTTAAATTATTTTATTCATAATAAGCTTGCATGAATAGAACCAATTGTTTTATGATGAAACAAAAGATCATAATGTTTTAAAATAGATAATTATTCAAATAGTCATAACTATTTGCACTTATTCGGTAAATGTATTCTTTTTTTTAAATTTTCTTACTCATTAATTTTTGAAACATTAATAAATTAGTATTATCATACTTCAAAAAACCTTATATGAACTTAAACAAGTGTTTTATTACAAAAGAAAAAGGTCATAATGATTTGAAATAGATAATTATTCAAATAGTCATGACTATTTGACCTTGTTCGATAAATATATTTATTTTTTAAATCTTTTACTTATTAATTGTCAAAATATTTATAAATTGATATTATTTTAATCTGAATAAACTTGTATGAACAAAAATAATTGTTTTATGACAAAACAAAATGTCATAACAAGTTGAAATAAATAATTGATGAAATAACCATAACGGTTTGAACTTGTTTGGCAAACAGATATATTTTTTAAATCTTTTACTTATTAATTGTCTTAATATTAATAAATTTGTATTATTTTATTTGAAATAAGCTTAGATGAGTAGAAAAAACATTATTTTATGACAAAACAAAAGGTTATAGCTATTTCAAATAGATAATTATTAAATTGTCCTAATTATTTAAATTTGTTCAGTAAACAAATTCATTTTTTAAATCTCTTTACTATTAATTTTTGGATTAATAATAAATTAGTATTATTTTATTTTGAATAAGCTTATATGAACTGCAACAATTCTTTTATGACAAAACAAAAGATTATAACGATTTGAAATAGATAATTATTCAAATAGTCATTAAGACTATCAGAACAAATATCTATTTCAAATCGTTCTAACCTTTTGTTTAGTCATAAAATAATTTTTTTAGTTCATACATGCTTATTTGAAATAAAATAATACTAAGTTATTAACAAGAAATTAAAAAAAATAAATATGTTTATCGAACAAGTTCATCTAATTATGACTATTTGAATAATTATTTATTTAACATAAATATGACCTTTTGTTTTATCACAAAACAATTGTTCCAATTCATAAAAGCTTATTTGAAATAAAATAATATTACATTATTAATATTTCAAAAATTGATAAGTTAGAGATTTACAAAATAAGTCAGTTTATCAAATTGGTTCAAATAATTATGGTCATTTGAACAATTATCTATTTCAAATTGTTATGAAATTTTGTTTTGTCATAAAATAATTGTTTTTATCATAAATGCCTATTCAGAATAAAATAATACTAATTTATTAATAATTCAAACATTTATAACTAGGAGATTTAAAAAATAAATTTATTTATCGTACCAATTCCTGTTTGAACAATTATCTATTTCAAATCATTATAACCTTTTGTTCTATTATAAAATAATTGTTTTAGTTTGTATAAGCTTATTTGGAATAAAATAATAATAATTTAACAATATTTTAAAAATTAATAACTAAGAGATTTAAGAAATAAATATGTTTGCCGAAGTAGTTTAAAACAATTATCCATTTCAAATCGTTATGACCTTTTGTTTTGTCATAAAACAATCGTTTCAGTTCATACAAGCCTATTCGAAATAAAATAAAACTAATTTATTAATATTCCAAAATTTAATAAGTAAGTGATTTAAAAAGTGAATATGTTTACCTAATTAGTTCAAATAATTGTGGTTATGTCAACAATTATTTAGTTCAAATTGTTATTACCTTTTGTTTTGTCATATAAGAATTGTATTTGAACATTCAAGCTTTTTCAGAATAAAATAATACTAATTTATTAATCTTTCAAAAAGTAATAAGAGATTTAAAAAATAAATCTATTTACCAAACTAATTCAAATAGTTATGACTATTTCAACAATTATAAACTTTAAATCATTATAACCTTTTGGTTTGTCATAAAACAATTATTTTTGTTCATACAAGTTTATTCAAAATAAAATAACACTAATCTATTTTAATATTTTTGTTTATAAAAGTTAATAACTAAGATTTAAAATAAATTTTTTGAAGAACCAGTTCAAATATTTAAAACTGTATGAATAATTATCTATTTTAAATCATTATGACCTTTTGTTTCATCATAAAATAGGTTTGTTTGAATTCATACTAGCTTATTTGGAATAAAATAAAATGAATTTATTAATATTTCAAAAATTAATAAGTAAGAGATTTAAAAATAATTCTGTTTACCTAACCTGTTCAAATAATTATAACTATTTGAAGAATTATATATTTAAAATTATTATGACCTTTTGTTTTATCATAAAACAAATGCTTTTATTCATTTAGGTTTGTTCAGAATAAAGTAATACTAATCTATTAATATTTCAAAAATTAAAAAGTGATTTAAAAAATAAATCTATTTATCAAACTAGTTTAAAAAGTTATGACTATTTGAGCAATTATTTATTTCAAATCGTTATGACTTTTTGTTCTATTATAAAACAATTTTTTCTATTCATACAAGCTTATTTGGATTAAAATAATACTAATTTATTAATATTTTGACAATTAATAAGTAAAAATTTTAAAATAAATATGTTTACGGAACTAGATCAAATAATCATGACTATTTGAATAATTATCTATTTCAAATCATTATGACCTTTTGTTTTGTCATAAAAGAATTGTTTCAGTTCAAATAAGGTTATTCAAAATAAAATAATACTAATTTATTAATAATTCAAAAATTAATAATAATAAGATTTAAAAAATGAATCTATTTACTGAACATATTTAAATAATTATGACTATTGGAATAATTATCTATTTCAAATAGCATAACCTTTTGTTTTGTCATAAAAAATTTTTCTTTTGTTCATCCAAGCTTATTTTGAGTAAAATAATACAAATTTATTAATATTAAGACAATTAATAAGTAAAAGATTTTAAAAAATAAATCTGTTTACTAAACAAGTTCAAATCATTATGACTATTTGAGCAATTATTTATTTCAACTTGTTATGATTTTTTGTTTTGCTATAAAATAATTATTTATGTTCATACAAGTTTATTCGGATAAAAATAATATTAATTTATAAATATTTTGACAATTAATCAGTAAAAGATTTAAAAAATAAATATATCTACCAAACAATTTCAAATGGTCATGACTATTTGAATAAGTATCTATTTCAAATCATTATGACCTTTTCTTTTGTAATAAAACACTTGTTTCAGTTCATATAAGCAAATTTGAAGTAAGATAATACTAATTTATTAACATTCCAAAAATTAATGAGTAAAAGAATTGAAAAAAGAATTTGTTTACAGAATAAGTTTAAATAGTTATGACTATCTGAAAAGTTATCTATTTCAAAACATTATAACCTCTTTTTTTTGTCATAAAAAAATTGATTCTATTAATGCAAACTTATTTCAAATAAAATAATTTAAATTTATTAATAATCCAAAAATTACTAAGTGAAATTTTAAAAAATAAATCTGTTTTCTGAACATGTTCAAATAATTATGACTATTTGAAAATTATCTATTTCAAATCATTATGACCTTTTTTTTTGTCATAAACTAATTGTTTCTGATCGTAAAACCTTTTTCGAAATAAAATAATACTAATTTATTAAAATTTCAAAAATTAATAAATAAAAGATTTGAAAAATATATTTGTTTACCGAGCAAGTTCAAATGGTTATGACTTTTTGAACAATTATTTATTTCAAATCATTATGATTTTTTTTTCATAAAACAATTGTTTCTATTCATACAATTTTATTTGAAGTAAAATAATACTAATTTATTAGTATTGTAAGGATTAATAAGTTTGATATTTAAAAAATAAATCTATTTACCGAACAACTTCAAATAGTTATGTCCATTTGAACTATTATCTATTTCAAATTGTAATGACATTTTGTTTTGTCATAAAATAATTGTTTCTGCTTATGCAAAATTATTCAAAATAAAAAATACTTATCTATTTGGATTTTGATAATTAAAAAGAGATTTAAAAAGAAAATCTATTTACCAAAACAGTTCAAATATTTATGACTATTTGAACACTTATCTATTTCAAATCTTTATGATCTTTATTTTGTCATAAAACAATTGTTTCCTTTCATACAAGCTTATTCGGATTAAAATAATACTAGTAAATAATATTCCAAAAATTTGTAAGTAAGCAATTTAAAAAATAAATGTGTTTGTTGAACAATTTCGAGTAGTTAAGACTATTAGAACAATTATCTATTTCAAATCATTTTAACTTTTTGTTTAGTTGTTAAACAATTATTTCAATTCATACAAGCTTATTCAAAATAAAATAATACTAATTTATTAACATTCAAAACAGTAATGAGCAAGATATTTAAAAAAATAAATTTGTTTGCCAAACAAGTTGCAATAGATTTGACTATTTGAATAATTATCTATTTAAAGTCATTATGACCTTTTGTTTTATCATAAAACAATTGTTTCAGCTCATAAAAACTTATCTAAAATAAAATCATACTACTTTATTAATATTTTCAAAAAGTAATAAGCAAGAGATTTAAAAACTAAAGCTGTTTTCTAAACAATATTCTGAAATTAATAAAAGATTTAAAAAATAAATGTGTTTACCAAACCAGTTCAAATAGTTAAGACTATTAGAATAGTTATCTATTCAAATCATTTTGACCTTTTGTTTAGTCATATAATAAGTATTTATATTCATCAAGCTTATTCAAAACAAAATAATACTAATTTATTGACATTCAAAAAATTAATAGGCATGAGATTTGAAAAAATAAATATGTTTATCGAAGAAGTTCAAATAGTTATGACTATTTTAACAATTATCTATCTAAAATCATTATGACCATTTTTTTTGTCATAAAAAAATTGTTTTATTTCATAATAGCTTATCCAAAACAAAATAATACTACTTTATTAATATTTCAAAAATAATAAGCAAGAAATTTAAAAAATAAATTAGTTTATCGAATCAGTTCAAATAATCATGGCCATTTAAATAACTATCTATTTTAAATCGTTATTACCTTTTGTTTTGTCATAAAACAATTGTTTTCAACATACAAGCTTTTTCTAAATAAAATAATACTAATTTATTAATATTTCAAGAATTAATAAGAAATTTAAAAAACAAATCAATTTGTTGAACCAGTTTAAATAGTTATGACTATTGGAACAATTATCTATATCAAATTGTTATAACCTTTGTTCTATCATAAAAAAAATTTTTGCTCATAAATCATATTTGGAATAAAATAATAATTTAGTAATATTCCAAAAAGTAATAACTATGAGAATTAAAAAATATATTTGTTGGTCAAACTAGTTCAAACAGTTAAGACTATATGAACAATTATTTATTTCAAATTGTTATAACCTTTTGTTTTGTCATAAGACAATTATTTCAGCTCATACAAGCTTATTCGAAATAGAATAAAATTAATTTATTAATATTTCAAAATTTTATAAGAGATTTAGAAAATAATTCTATTTACAGAACTAGTTTAAATAATTATAACTATTTGCACAATTATCTATTTCAAATTGTTATTACTTTTTATTTTGTCATAAAATAATTTTTTTTATTAATATAAGTTTGTTTGAAATAAAATAATACTAATTTATTAATATTTAGAAAATTAATCAGTAAGAGATTTAAAAGGTAAATCTGCTTGTCAAACCATTTCAAATAGTTCTTACTATTTGAATAATTATCTATTTTAAATCATTATAACCTTTTATTTTGTCATCAAACATTTGGTTCCATTTTTACTATTTTATTCAAAATAAAATAATGCAAATTTAATAATATTCCAAAACTTAATAACCAAGAAAATTAAAAAATAAATCTAATTGTCGAACCAATTCAAATAATTAAGACTATATGAATGATTATCTATTTTAAATCATTATGACCTTCTCTTTTATCATAAAACAATTATTTTTTTTGTACAAGCTTATTCGGATTAAAATAATACTAATTTCATAATATTTCAAAAACTAATAAATAAGAGATTTAAAAAATAAATTTATTTACTGAATCATTTCAAATGGTTAAGACTATTAGAATAATTATATACTTCAAATCATTTTGACCTTTTGTTTAGTCATAAAACAATTATTTCAATTCATACAAGCTTATTTAGAATAAATTAATACTAATTTATTAACATTTAAAAAATTAATAAGAAAGAGACTAAAAAATAAATATGTTTACCAAATAAGTTCTTATTATTTGAGCAATTATCTATTTAAAATTGTTATAACCTTTTAATTTGTCATAAAATAATTTTTTCATTTAACACAAGCTTAGATGGAATAAAATAATACTAATTTATTAATATTTCCTAAATTAATAAGAAAGAAATTTAAAAAATAAATTTGTTTACCAAATCAGTTAAAATAATTATGGCCATTTGAATGATTATCTATTCAAATCATTATGACCTATTATTTTGCCATAAAACAATTATTTTTTATCATACAAGCTTATTCAAAATAAAATAATACTAATTGATTAATATTTCAAAAATTAATAAGTAACAGATTTAAACAATAAATCTATTTATCGAATCAATTCAAATAGTTATGACTAGTTGAACAATTATCAATCTCATATTGTTATAATCTTTGTTTTGTCATGAAACAATTGTTTCTAATCATAGAAGCTTATTCAGTTAAAAATAATACTAATTTAATAATATTCCAAAAATTAATAAGAGATTAAAAAAATAAATGTGTTTGTTGAACCAGGTCAAATAATTAAAACAATTAGAATAATATCTATTTCAAATTGTTCAAACATTTTGTTTAGTCATAAAATATTTGTTTCATGTCTTACAAGCTTATTCGAAATATAATAATTCAAACTTATGAACATTTGGAAAATTAATAAGCAAATGATTTGAAAAAATAAATCTATTTATCGAATAAGTTTAAATAGTTATGACTATTTGAACAATTATTTATGTAAAATCGTTATGACCTTTTGTTTTGACATAAAACAATTGTTTCAATTCATAAAAGATTATCCAAAATAAAAAAAAAATTGATAGGAAAGAGTTTAAAAAAATAAATTTGTTTCCTGAACAAATTCAAATAGTCACGAATATTTGAACAATTGTCTATTTAAAATTGTTATGACCTTTTATTTTATCATAAAACAATTGTTTCAGTTCCTGCAAGCTTATTCGAAATAAAATAATTCTAATTTATTAATATTCCAAAAATTAATAAGTAACTTAAAAGGTGAATCTATTTGTAGAATTAGTTCAAATAATTATGGCCATTTTAACAATTGTCTATTTCAAATCTTTATCACCTTTTGTTTGGTCACATAACAATTGTTTTTGACCATACAAGCTTATTTCGAATAAAATAATACTAATTTATTAATCTCTTAAAAATTAATAAGTAAGAGATTTACAAAATAAATCTGTTTACCGAACTAATTCAAATAGTTATAACTATTTGAACAATTGTATACTTCAAATCATTATAACCTTTTGTTATGTCATAAAACAATTATTTCTGTTCATACAAGCTTATTTAAAATAAAACAATACTAATCTAATAATATTCCAAAAATTAATAACTAAGAGATTTAAAAAATAAATTTGTTTGCTGAACTAGTTCAAATAGTTAAGACTATATGAACAATTATCTAATTCAAATCGTTATGACCCTTTGTCTTGTCATAAAACAAATTTCTCAATTCATACTAGCTTATCCAAAAAAATAAATAAAATGAATTTATTAATATTTCAAAAATTAATATGAGATTAAAAAAAATTCTCTTTACCTAACCAGTTCAAATAAGTATGACTATTTGAATAATTATCTATTTTAAATTGTTATGAATTTTGTTTTATCATAAAACAAATGTTTTTTCTCATATAAGTTTGTTTGGAATAAAACAATACTAATCTATTAATATTTCAAAAATTAATAAGAGATTTAAAAAATAAATCAGTTTATCAAACTAGTTCAAATAGTTATGAATATTTAAGCAATTATTTATTTCAAATAGTTCTGACTTTCTGTTTTGTTATAAAACAATAGTTTCTATTCATACAAGCTATTTCATATTAAAATAATACTAATTTATTAATATTTTGATAATTAATAAGTAAAAAATTTTAAAAATAAATATCTATTGAACTATATCAAATAGTCATGACTATTTGAATAATTGTCTATTTCAAATCATTATGACCTTTTGTTTTATCATAAAAAATTTATTTCAGTTCATATAAGGTTATTCAAAATAAAATAATACTATGTTATTAATATTCCAAAAATTAATAATTAAGAGATTTAAAAAATGAATCTATTTATCAAACAAGTTTAAATAATTATGACCATTTGAACAATTATCAATTTGGAACCGCTATAACCTTTTGGTTTGTCATAAAATGATTTTTTTTGTTCATACAAGCTTACTTTGAATAAAATAATACAAATTTATTAATATGAAGACAATTAATAAGTAAAATATTTAAAAAATAAATCTATTTACTAAATAAGTTCAAATCATTATGATTGTTTGAACAATTATTTATTTCAAATTCTTATGACTTTTTTTTTTTGTCATAAAACAATTGTTTCTATCCATACGAGCTTATTTGGATTAAAATAATATTAATTTATTAATATTTTGACAATTAATAAGTAAAAGATTTAAAAAATATATGTTTATCAAATAAGTTCAAATAGTCATGACTATTTGAATAATTATCTACTTCAAATCATTGTGACCTCTTTTTTTGTAATAAAACAATTGTTTCAATTCATATAAGCTTATTTGGAATAAAATAATACCAATTTATCAATATTCCAAAAATTAAAGAGTAAGAGAATTAAAATAATAAATTTGTTTACCGAACAAGTTCAAATAGTTATGACTATCTTAACAATTATCTATTTCAAAACTCTATGATCTTTTGTTTTGTCATAAAACAATTGGTTCTATTCATTCAAGCTTATTTGAAATAAAATAATATAAATTTATTAATATTCCAAAAATTAATAAGTAAAAATTTAAAAAATAAATCTATTTTTTGAACACATTCAAATAGTTATGACTATTTGAACAATTATCTATCTCCAATCGTTATGATCTTTGTTTTATCCTAAAACATTTATTTCTATTCAACAAGCTGATTCGAAGTGATATATTGATAAATTAATAATATTCTAAACATTAATAAGGATTTAAAAAATAAATTTATTTGCCAAACCAGTTTAAATAGTTAAGACTATTAGAACAATTATCTATTTCAAATCGTTCGAACCTTTTGTTTAGTCATAAAATAATTGCTTCAGCTCATACATGCTTCTTCAAAATAAAATAGTAATAATTTATTAATATTTCAAAAATTAATAAGTAAGAAATCAGAAAAAAATCTATTTACCAAACAAGCTCAAATAGTTTTGACTATTTGAATAATTATCTATTTAAAATCGTTATGACCTTTTATTTATCATACAACAATTATTTCAGTTCATAAAAGCTTATCCAAAATAAAATAATATTGCTTTATTAATATTATAAAATTTGATAAATTAGAGATTTAAAACATAAATCAGTTTATCAAAATAGGTCAAAAATTATGGCCATTTGAATAACTATCTATGTCAAATTGTTATGAACTTTTGTTTTGTCATAAAATAGTTGCTTTTCATCATTCTAGCCTATTCAAAATGCAATAATATTAATTTATTAATATTTCAAAAATTAATAAGTAGGAGATTTAAAAAATAAATTTGTTTATCGAACTAATTCAAATAGTTATGACTATTTGAACAATTATATATTTCAAATTGTTATAACTTTTTGTTCTATCATAGAACAATTAATTTTGTTCATACAAGCTTATTCATAATAAAATAATACTAATGTAATAATATTCTAAAAATTAATAACTAAGAGATTTAAAAAATAAATTTATTTACTAAACCAGTTCAAATAGTTAAGGCAATATGAACAATTCCTTATTTCAAATTGTTATGACCTTTTATTTTATCGTAAAATAATTTTTTCAGTTCTTACTAACTTATTCAAAATAAAATAAAATAAATTTATTACTATTTCAAAAATTAATTAGTAAGAGATTTAAAAAATAATTCTATTTGTCGAACTAGTTCAAATAATTATGACTATTTGAATAATTATCTATTTCAAATTGTTATGACCTTTTGTTTTGTCATAAAACAAATATTTTTCTTCATATGAGTTTGTTCAAAATAAAATAATACTAATCTATTAATATTTTGAAAATTAATAAGAGATTTAAAAAATAAATCTATTCATCAAACTAGTTCAAATAATTTTGAATATTTAAGCAATTATTTATTTCAAATCATTATGACTTTTTGTTTTGTTATAAAATGATAGTTTCTATTCATATAAGCTTATTCAGATTAATAAAATACTAATTTATTAATATTTTGACAATTAATAAATAAAAAATTTTAAAAATAAATATTTTTACCAAACTAGATCAAAGAGTCATGACTATTTGAATAATTATCTATTTCAAATTATTATGACCTTTTGTTTTGTCATAAAAAAAATTATTTCAGTTTATATAAGGTTATTCAAAATAAAATAATACTATGTTATTAATATTCTGAAAATTAATAATTAAAAGATTTAAAAAATGAATCTATTTACTAAACAAGTTTAAATAATTATAACTATTTGAATAATTATCGATTTGGAATCGCTATAACATTTTGGTTTGTCATAAAATAATTTTTTCTATTCATACAAGCTATTTCAAATAAAATAATACAAATTTATTTATATTAAGACAATTAATAAGTAAATGATTTAAAATATAAATTTGTTTACTGAACAAGTTCAAATTGTTATGACTATTTGAATAATTATTTATTTCAAATTCTTATGATTTTTTTTGTTTTTTCATAAAGCAATTGTTTCTATCCATACGAGCTTATTTGGATTAAAATAATATCAATTTATTAATATTTTGACAATTAATAAGTAAAAGATTAAAAAAATATGTTTATCGAATAATTATTTACTTCAAATCATTGTGACCTTTTGTTTTGTAATAAAACAATTGTTTCAATTCATGCAAGCTTATTTGAAATAAAATAATACTAATTTATTAATATTCCAAAAATTAAAGAGCAAGGGAATTCAAAAAATAAATCTGTTTATCGAACAAGTTCAAATAGTTATGACATTTAAATAGTTATCTATTTCAAAACATTATGACCTTTTGTTTTGTCATAAAACAATTGGTTCTATTCACGCAAGCTTATTTCAAATAAAATAATATAAATTTATCAATGTCCCAAAAATTAGTAAGTAAAAATTTAAAAAAGAAAACTATTTTTTGAACACGTTCAAATAGTTATGACTATTTGAACAATTTTATATTTCAAATCATTATGATGATTTGTTTTGTCATACAACAATTGTTTTTGTTCAAAAAACCTTATTTGAAATAAAATAATACTAATTTATTAATATTTCAAAATTAATAAGTAAAAGATTTTAAAAATAAATTTGTTCACTGAACGAGTTCAAATAGTTATGACTATTTGAATAATTATTTATTTCAAATTATTATAATCCTTTGTTTGGTCATAAAACAATTGTTTCTATTCATACCAGTTTATTCGGAATAAAATAACACTAATTTATTAATATTCTAAAGTTAATAAGTTGAAGATTTAAAAAATTAATCTATTTATTGAACAAGTTCAAATAGTCATGTTGGTTTGAGTTATTTTCTATTTCAAATAGTTACGACATTTTATTTTGTTGTAAAACAATTGTTTGTATTTATACAAAATTATTTGGAATAAAATAATACTAATTTATGACTATTTCAAAAATTAATAAGATATTTAGAACTAAATCTCTTTACCGAACCAGTTCAAATAGTTATAATTATCTATCTCAAATCATTATGATCTTTGTTCTATCTTAAAACATTTATTTATGTTCATACAAGCTTATTTAGAGTAAATTATTGCTAAATTAATAATATTCTAAATGTTAGTAAGTAAGGATTTAAAAAATATGTGTTTGTTGAACCAATTTAAATAGTTAAGACTATTAGAATAATTACTTATTTCAAATCATTCTGACCTTTTGTTTAGTCATAAAATAATTGCTTCAGCTCATACATGCTTATTTAAAATTAAATAATACTAATTTATTAACATTCAAAAAATTAATAAGTAAGAAATTAAAAAAAATCTATTTACTGAACAAGTTTAAATAATTTTTTGAATAATTATCTATTTAAAATCATTATGACCTTTTTATTTTATCATAAAATAATTATTTTAGTTTCAAAATAGCTTGTCCAAAATAAAATAATATTACTTTATTAATATTATAAAAATTGATAAGTTAGAGATTTAAAACATAAATCAGTTTATTAAATCAGTTTAAATAATTATGGCAATTTGAACAATTATCTATTTCAAATTGTTATTAACTTTTGTTTTGTCATAAAACAATTGTTTTTCATCATACAAGCCTATTCAGAACAAAATAATACTAATTTACTAATATTTCAAAAACTAATAAATACGAGATTTAAAAAATAAATTTGTTTATTGAACCAGTTTAAATAGTTATGGCTATTTGAACAATTATATATTTCAAATTGTTATAACCTTTTATTTTGACATAAAACAATTATTTATGTTCATACAAGCTTATTCAAAATAAAAAAATACTAATGTAATAATATTCTAGAAATTAATAAATAAGAGATTTAAAAAATAAATTTATTTACCGAATCAGTTCAAATAGTTAAGGCTATATCAACAATTCTTTATTTTAAATCATTACGACTTTTTTTTGTCATAAAATAATTTTTTTAGTTCTTACTAACTTATTCAAAATAAAATAAACATATTTATTAATATTTCAAAAAATTAATCAGTAAGAGATTTAAAAAATAATTCTATTTGCCAAACCAGTTCAAATAATTATGACTATTTAAATAATTATCTATTTCAAATCGTTATGACCTTTTTTTTTGTCGTAAAACAAATGTTTTTGTTCAAATAAGTTTGCTCAGAATAAAATAATATGAATATATTAATATTTAAAAAATTAATAAGAGATTTAAAAAATAAATTTGTTTATCAAACCAATTTAAATAGTCATGGATATTTAAGTAATTATTTATTTCAAATCATTATTATTTATTGTTCAGGTATAAAACAATAGTTTCTATTCATACAAGCTTGTTCAGATTAATATAATACTAATTTATTAATATTTTGACAATTAATAAGTAAAAATTTTAAAAATAAAAATATGTTTACTGAACTAGATCAAATAGTCATGACTATTACAGTAATTATCTATTTCAAATCATTATGACCTATTGTTTTGTCATAAAAAAATTATTTCAGTTCATATAAGTTTATTCGAAGTAAAATAATACTATGATATTAATATTCTGAAAGTTAATAATTAAGAGATTTTTAAAAATGAATCTATTTATTGAGCAAGTTTAAATAAATATATCATATTATGTTATTAATATTCTAAAAATTAATAATTAAGAGATTTTAAAAATGAATCTATTTACTGAACATGTTTAAATAATTATGACCATTTGAACAATTATTGATTCGAAAATGCTACAACCTTTTGGTTTGTCATAAAATGATTTTTTTCTGTTCATGCAAGCTTATTTTGAATAAAATAATACAAATTTATTAATATTAAGACAATTAATAAGTAAAAAATTTAAAAAATAAATCTATTTACTAAACAAGTTCAAATCGTTATGACTATTCGAACTATTATTTATTTCAAATTCTTGACTTTTTTGTTTTGTCATAAAATAATTGTTTCTATCTATATGAGCTTATTCATATTAAAATAATATTAATTTATATATATTTCGACAATTAATAAGCAGAAGATTTAAAAAATATATGTTTACCAAACAAATTTAAATAGTCTTGACTATTTAAATAATTATCTACTTCAAATCTTTGTGATTTTTTGTTTTGTAATAAAACAATTGTTTCAATTCATGTAAACTTATTTGAAAAAAAATAATATTAATTTATTAATATTCCAAAAATTAAAGAGTAAGAGAATTAAAAAAATAAATATGTTTGCTGAACAAGTTCAAATAATTATGACTATCTAAACAATTATCTATTTCAAAACATTATGACCTTTTGTTTTGTCATAAAACAATTGGTTCGTTCATGCAAGCTTATTTCAAATAAAATAATATAAATTTATTAATGTTCCAAAAATTAATAAGTAAAAATTAAAAAAATAAATCTATTTTTGAACACGTTCAAATAGTTATGACTATTTGAGCAATTATCTATTTCAAATCGTTATAACCATTTGTTTTGTCATAAACCAATTGTTTCTATTCAAAAAGCCTTATTCAAAATAAAATAATACTAGTTTATTAATATTCCAAAATTAAAAAATAAAAGATTTTAAAAATAAATTTGCTTATTGAGCGAGTTCAAATAGTTATGACTATTTGAACAATTATTTATTTCAAATCATTATTATCCTTTGTTTTGTCATAAAAAAATTGTTTCTATTCATACAAGTTTATTTGGAATAAAATAATACTAATTTATTAATATTCTAAAAATTAATAAGTTGAATATTTAAAAGATTAATTAGTTTACCAAACAAGTTCAAATAGTCATGTCCATTTGAACTATTATCTATTTCAAATCATTATGACATTTTGTTTGTCATAAAACAATTGTTTCTATTCATACAAAATTATTCAAAATAAAATAATACTAATGTATTACTATTTCAGAAATTAAGGAGATTTAATTATTAAATCTTTTTACGAACCATGTTAAATAGTTATGACTATTTGAACAATTATCTATCTCAAATTGTTATGATCTTTGTTTTGTCCTAAAACGTTTATTTCTATTCATACAAGCATATTTGGAGTAAAATATTGCTAAATTAACAATATTCTAAACATTAATAAGTAAGGATTTAAAAAATAAATGTATTTCCAATCCAATTGAAATAGTTAAGACTATTGCAACAATTATCTATTTCGAATCGTTATGACCTTTTGTTTAGTTATAAAATAATTGCTACAACTTATATTTGCTTATTTGAAATAAAATAATACTAATTTATTAACATTCAAAAAATTAATAAGTAGGAAAAAAATATATTTACTTAACAAGTTCAAATAGTTTTGACTATTTGAATAATTATCTTTTTAAAATCGTTGTGACCTTTTATTTTATCATAAAATAATTGCTTTAGTTCATAAAAGCTTATTTGAAATAAAATAATATTACTTTATTAATATTATAAAAATTGATAAGTTAGAGATTTAAAACATAAATCAGTCTGTCAAATCATTTCAAATAATTATGGTCATTTGAACAATTATCTATTTCAAATTGCTATTAACTTTTGTTTTGTCATAAAATAATTATTTTTCAACATATAAGCCTATTTGGAATAAAATAATACTAATTTATTAATATTTCAAAAATTAATAAGTAGGTGAATTAAAAAATAAATATATTTATCAAACTAGTGCAAATAGTTATGACTATTTGAATAATTATATATTTCAAATTGTTATAACTTTTTGTTCTGTTAGAAACAAATATTTTTGTTCAAACAAGTTTGTTCAGAATAAAATTATATTAATTTATTAATATTTTAAAAATTAGTGAGTACGAGAATTAAAAAATAAATATGTTTACTAAACTAGTTCAATTAGTTAAACTATTTGAACAATTATTTGTTTTGAATCGTTATGACCATTTGTTTTGTCATAAAACAATTTTTTATGTTCACACAATCTTATTCGAAATAAAGTAATGCTAATTTATTAATATTCTAAAAATTAATAAATAACAGATTTAGAAAATGAATCTGTTGGTTTTGACTATTTGAACAATTATCTATTTCAAATCGTTATAACATTTTATTTTATCACAAATCAATTGTTTCTATTCATACAACCTTATTCAAAATAACATAATTCTAACTTATTAATATTCCAAAAATTAATAAGTAAGAGATTTAAAAAATGAATTTGTTTATTGAACAAGTTTAAATACTTATAACTATTTGAACAATTATCTTTTTCAAATCACTATAACCTTTTGTTTTATCATAAAACAATTTTTTTCTCTTCATACAAGCTTATTTCAAATGAAATAACACAAATTTATTAATATTCAGATAATTAAAAAGTAAAAGATTTAAAAAATAAATTTGGTTACTGAATAAGTTCAAATAGTTATGACTATTTGAACAATTATTTATTTTAAATCGTTATGACTTTTTGTTGTCATAAAACAATTGTTTTTGTTAATACAAGCTTATTTGGATTAAAATAATATTAATTTATTAATATTTTGACAAATACTAAGTAAAAGATTTTAAAAATAAATATGTTTACCAAACAAGTCCAAATAGTCATAACTATTTGAATAGTTATCTATTTCAAATTGTTATGACCTTTTGTTTTATAATTAAACAATTGTATCAGTTCATATAGGCTTATTCAAAAAAAATACTAATTTATTAATATTTTGAAAATTAATAAGTAAAAGATTTAAAAAATGAATCTGTTTATGAAACAAGTTCAAACAGTTATGACTATTTAAACAATTATCTATTTCAAATCATTTGACCTTTTGTTATGTCATAAAACAATTGTTTTTATTGATACAAGCTAATTCCAAATAAAATAATATAAATTTATTAATATTCCAAAAATTAATAAGTAGAAATTAAAAAATTAAAATTATTTTCTAACCATGTTCAAATAGTTATGATTATTTGAACAGTTTTCTATTTTAAAAAGTTATGACCTTTTTTTTGTCATAAACCAATTGTTTCTATTCATACAAGCTTATTCACAACAAAATAATACTGATTTATTAATATTCCAAAAATTAATAAGTAAAAGATTTACAAAATAAATATGTTTATCGAGCAAGCTCTAATAGTTATGACTGTTTGAATAATTATTTATTTCAAATGGTTATGATCTTTTGTTTTGTGATCAAACAATTGTTTCTATTCATACAAGTTGATTTGAAATAAAATAATACTAATTTATTAATATTCTAAAAATTAATAGGTAAGAGATTTAAAAAATAAATCTGTTTACAAAACAAGTTCAAATACTCATGTCCATTTGAATAATTATCTATTTTAAATCGTTATGACCTTTGTTTTGTTGTAAAACAATTGTTTTTGTTCATACAAAATTATTTAGAATAATATAATACTGATTTATTAATATTTTCAAATTAATAAGAGATTTAAAAACTAAATCTATTTACCGAACCAGTTCAATTAGTTAAGATTGTTTGAACAATTATCTATCTCAAATAATTGTGATCTTTATTTTGTCATAGAACAATTGTTTCTTTTCATATTAGCTTATTTGGATTAAGATAATACTAATTTAATAAGTAAAAATAAATGTATTTTGCCAAACCAATTCAAATAGTTAAGACTATTAGACAAATTATCTATTTCAAATCATTCTAACTTTTTGTTTAGTTATAAAACAATTATTTTAGTTCATACAAGCTTATTTGAAATAAAATAATACTAATTTATTAACATTCAAAAAATTAATAAGCAAGAGATTTTAAAAAATAAATATGACTATTTAAACAATTAACTATTTAAAATCATTATGACCGTTTGTTTTGTCATAAAACAATTGTTTCAATTTAAAAACTTATCCCAAATAAAGCAATACTACTTTATTGATATTTCAAAAATTATTAAGCAAGAGATTTAAAAATTAAAGTTGTTTTTCGAACCAGTTTAAATAGTTACGACCATTTGAACAAATATCAATCTCAAATCACTATGATCTTTGTTTTGTCATAAAAAATTGTTTTTGATCATATAAGTTTATTTGGATAAAATAATACTAATTTAATAATATTTCAAAAATTACTAAGAGATTTAAAAAAATAAATGTGTTTGCTGAATCAGTTCAAATGGATAAGACTATTAGAATAATTATCTATTTCAAATCATTCTAAGATTTTTTTATCATAAAATAATTGTTTTAGTTCATACAAGCTTATTTGAAATAAAATAAAGTAAATTTATTAACATTAAACAAATTAATAAGCAAGAGATTTGAAAAAATAAATCTGTTTACTGAACAATTTCAAATAGTTATGATTATTTAAACAATTATCTATTTAAAATTGTTATGAACTTTTGTTTTGTCATAAAACAATTGTTTTAGTTCATAAAAGCTTATCCAAAATAAAATAATACTATTTTATTAATATTTCAAAAATAAATTAGTTTGCTGAATTAGTTCAAATAATTATGGCCATTTGAAGAATTATATATTTCAAATCATTATTACCTTTCATTTTGTCATAAAACAATTGTTTCTCAACATACAATCTTATTTAAAATAAAATAATACTAATTTATTAATATTTCAAGAATTAATAAGAGATTTAAAAAATAAATCTATTTACCAAACCAATTTAAATAGTTATGACAATTTGAACAATTATCTATTTCAAATTGTTATAATCTTTTGTTCTATCATAAATCAATTATTTTTGTTCATACAAGTTTATTTGAAATAAAATAATATTAATCTAATAATATTCTAAAAATTCATAACTAAGAGATTAAAAAAATAAATATGTTTCCTGAACTAACTCAAACAGTTAAGACATTATGAATAATTATCTATTTCAAATCGTTATGACCTTTTGTTTTGTCATAAAAAATTATTTTAGCTCATACAAGTTTATTTGGAATAAATAAAAACTAATTTGTTAATATTTCAAAATTTTATAAGAGATTTAAAAAATAATTCTATTTACTGAGCCAATTCAAATAATTATAACTATTTGAAATATATATATTTCAAATCGTTAAAAGTCATAATGATTTGAAATAAATATTTGTTCAAATAGTCATAACTATTTGAAATTATACAGTAAACAAATTTATTTTTTAAATCTTTTACTTATTAATTTTCTGAATGATAATAAATTTGCATTATTTTAATTGAAATAAGCTTGTAGGAATTTTATGACAAAACAAAAAAGTTATGGTGATTTTAAATAGGTAATTGTTCAAATAATCATAACTATTTGAAGTTGTTCAATAAACAAATTTAGTTTTTAAATCTCTTATTTATTAATTTTTAGAATATTAATAAATTAGAATTATGTTATTCCTAATAAGCTTGTATGAACAGAAACAATTGTTTTGTGACAAAGTAAAAGGTCATAACGATTTGAAATAAATAATTGTTAAGATAGTCATAACTATTTGCACTGGTCAAGCCAACAGATTCATTTTTTAAATCTCTTATTTATTAATTTTTAGAATATTAATAAATTAGGATTACTTTATTCCGAATAAGACTATATCAATAGAAATAATTGTTTTAAGATAAAGCAAATGGTCATAACGATATGAAATAAATAATTGCTTAAATTGTTATAAATAATTGAACTAGTTTGGTAAACAAATTTATTTTTTAAATCTCTTATTAATTTTCAAAATATTAATAAACTAATATTATTTTATTCTAAACAAACTTATATAAACAAAAAATATTTATTTTACGACAAAACAAAAAGGACATAACAATTTGAAATAGATAATTATTCATATAGCCTTAACTATTTGAACTGGTTCAACAAACAAATTTATTTTTCAAATCTCTTAATATTATTAGATTAGTATTATTTTATTTTTAAAAAGTTTGTATGAATATCAATAATTGTTTTATGACAAAACAAAAGGTTATAACGACTTGAAATATATAATTGTTCAAATAGTCATAATTATTTGAACTGGTTCAGTAAATAGATAATCTTGTACTTATTAATTTTTGAAATATTAATATGTTAGTATTATTTTATTCTAAATAGGCTTGTATGATGAAAAAAATTGTTTTATGACAAAACAAAAGTTCAAAACAATCTGAAATAGATAATTGTTCAAATGGTCATAACTATTTGAACTGATTCGATAAACTAATTTATGTTTTTAATCTCCAATTTCTCAATTTTTGAAATATTAATAAAGTAATATTATTTTATTTTGGATAAGCTTTTATGAAATGAAACAATTTTTTTATGATAAAACAAAAGGTCATAACGATTTTAAAATGATAATTGTTCAAATAGTCATAACTATTTGAACTTGTTTGGTAAATAGATTTATTTTTTTAAATTCCTTGCTTATTAATTTTTTGAATGTTAATAAAATAGTATTATTTTATTTGAAATAAGCATGTATGAACTAAAACAATTATTTTATAACTAAACAAAAGGTTAAAACAATTTGAAATAGATAATTGTTCTAATAGTCTTAACTATTTGAACGGATTTGCCAAATACATTTATTTTTTAAATCTCTTATAAATTTTTAGAATATTATTAGTTTAGCAGTATTTTACTCCGAATAAGTTTGTATAGATAGAAACAATTGTTTTATGACAAAACAAAGATCATACCAATTTGAGATAGATAATTGTTCAAATAGTCATAACTATTTGAACTGGTCCGATAAACATTTAGTTTTTAAATCTCTTATTAATTTTTAAAATATTAATAAATTAGTATTATTTTATTTTGAATAATTTTGTATGAATAGAAACAATTGTTTTATGACAAACAAAAGATCATAATGATTTGAAATAAATAATTATTTAAATAGTCATAACTATTTTAACTCACTTGGTAAATGATTTATTTTTTAAATCTTTTACTTACTAATTTTTGGAATTTGAATAAATTAGTATTATTTTATTCTAAATAAGTTTTTTGAATAGAAGCAATTGGTTTATGACAAAACAAAAGGTCAAAATGATTTAAAATAGATAATTATTCAAATAGTTATAACTATTTGAACGTGTTCAAAAAACATATTTATTTTTAAATTTTTACTTATTAATCTTTGGAATATTAGTAAATTTACATTATTTTATTCAAAATAAGCTTGCATGAATAGAAACAATTGTTTTATGGCAAAATAAAAGGTCATAACGATTTGAAATAGATAATTGTTCAAACAGTCATAACTATTTAAACTTATTTGGTAAATAGATTCATTTTTTAAATCTTACTCATTAATTTTTAGAATAGTAGTAAGTTAGTATTATTTTGTTTTGAATATGCCTATATGAATTGATACAATCATTTTATGACAAAACAAAAGGTCAAAACGACTTGAAATAGATAATTATTCAAATAGTTATTACTATTTGAATTTGTTCGGTAAGCATATTTATTTTTTAAATCTTTTACTTATTAATTGTCAAAATATTAATAAATTAATATTATTTTAATCCGAATAAGCTAGTATGAACAAAAATAATTGTTTATGACAACAAAAGTCATAACATTTGAAATTAAATAATTATCTTTTAAATGTCATCATTAATTTAAATTTATAAATTAGTATTATTTATTTGAAAGCTTGTATGAATGAAAAATTTGTTTTATGACAAAACAAAAAGGTATAACAATTTAAATAATAATTGTTCAAAATAGTCATAACTATTTGAACTTTTTGTTAAAAGATTTATTTTTAAAATTCTTACTAATTAATTTTTGAAATATTAATAAATTAGAATTATGTTATTTTGAATGAGCTTGTATGAACAAAAACAATTGTTTTTGTGACAAAACAAAAGGCCATAACAATTTGAAACAGATAATTATTCAAACAGTCATAATTGTTTGTACTAGTCAAGCCAATAGATACATTTTCTAAATCTGTTACTTATTAATTTTCATAATATTAATAAATTAGCATTACTTTATTCTGAATAAGATTGTATGAACAAAAACAATTTTTTTATGATAAAACAAATGGTCATAATGATTTGAAATAAATAATTATTCAAATAGTTATAACTAATTGAATTGGTTTGGTAAACAGATTTATTTTTTAAATCTCTTATGTATTAATTTTTGAAATATTAATAAATTAATATTATTTTATTTCAAACAAACTTATATGAACAAAAACATTTGTTTTAAGACAAAACAAAAGGTAATAACAATTTGAAATAGATAATTATTTAAATGGTCATAATTATTTGAAATAGTTCTACAAACAAAATTGTTTTGACTTTTTATTTTGTCATAAAATAATTGTTTCTATTCATACAAGCTTATTTGGATTAAAATAATATTAATTTATTAATATTTCAACAATTAATAAGTAAAAGATTTAAAATATATATATTTACTGAACAAGTTTGAATAACCATGACTATTTGAATAATTATCTATTTCAAATTATTGTGACCTTCTATTTTGTAATAAAACAATTGTTTCAGATAATATAAGCTTATTTGAAATAAAATAATTCTAATTTATTAATATACCAAAAATTAATGAGTAAGAGAATTAAAAAAAAAATCAATCTATTTATCAAACAAGTTCAAATACTTATGACTATCTAAATAATTATCTATTTCAAAATATTATAACTATTTGTTTTGTCATAAAATAATTGGTTCTATTCATGCAAGCTTATTTTGAATAAAATAACAATAAATTTATTAAAATTTCAAAAATTAATAAGAAAAAATTTTAAAAATAAATATGTTTTCTGAACACGTTCAAATAGTTATGACTATTTGAGTACTTATCTATTTTAAATCGTTATGACAATTTGTTTTCCATAAACTAACTATTTCTGCTCATATAAGCTTATTTGAAATAAAATAATATTATTTTATTAATATTTCTAAAATTAATAAATAAAATATTTAAACAGTAAATTTGTTTACTAAGCAAGTTCCAAAAGTTATGAGTATTTGAACAATTATATATTTCAAATTGTTACAATCTTTTGTTTTCTCATAAAATAATTTTTTCTATTCATACAAGTTTATTTGGAATAAAATAATACTAATTTATTATAATTCTAAAAATTAATAAGTTAGAGATTTAAAAAATAAATTTGTTTACCAAACAAGTTCAAATAATCATGTCCATTTGAACTGTTATCTATTTCAAATTGTTATGATATTTTATTTTGTCATAAAATAATTGTTTCTATTCATACAAAATTATTCATAATAAAATAGTACCAATTTATTACTATTTCAAAAAATAATAAGGATTTTAAAATAAATATGTTTTTCAAATCAGTTCAAATAATTAAGATTATTATAATAATGATTTATTCCAAATTGTTTTGATCTTTTGTTTAGTCAAAAAATAATTATTTCAGTTCATACATGCTTATTAAAAATATAATAATATTAATTTATTAACATTGAGAAAATCAATAAGTAAGAAATTTAAAAAATATATATTTACCAAATAAGTTCAAATAGTTATGTCTATTTGAACAATTATCTCTTTAAAATCATTATGACTTTTTATTTTATCATAAAACAACTATGTCAGTACATAAAAGTTTATCCAAAATAAAGTAATATTACTTTATTAATTTTAAAAAATTGATAAGTTAGAGATTTAAAAAATAAATCAGTTTATCAAATTAGTTTAAATAATTATAGCTATTAGAATAATTAGCTATTTCAAATTGTTATGAACTTTTGTTTTGTCATAAAACAAATGTTTTTCATTATACAAGCCTATTTGGAATAAAACAATACTAATTTACTAATATTTCAAAAATTAATAAGAGATTTAAAAAGTTAATATGTTTACCGAACCAGTTCAAATAGTTATGACCATTTGAACAATTATATATTTCAAATTGTTATAACCTGTTGTTATCTCATAAAACAATTATTTTTGTTCACACAAGTTTATTTGGAATAAAATAATACTAATATAATAATATTTTTAAAATTAATAACTAAAAGATTTAAAAAATAAATTTGTTTGCTAAACTAGTTCAAATAGTTAAAGCTATATGAACAATTCTTTATTTCAAATCATTATACCTTTGGTTTTGTCGTAAAACAATTTTTTCAATTCTTAGTAACTAATTTGAAATAAAATAAAACACATTTATTAACAATTCAAAACTTAATAGGTAAGAGATTTAAAAAATAATTCTATTTGCATAACCAGTTCATATAATTATGACTATTTCGAACAATTATCTATTTCAAATCATTATGACCTTTTGTTTTGTCACAAAACAAATGTTTTTGTTCATATAAGTTTATTCAAAATAAAATAATATTAATTTATTAATATTTTGAAAATTAAGAAGTAAGAAATTTAAAAAATAAATCTGTTTACTAAACCAGTTCAATTAGTTATAACTATTTGAACAATTATTTATTTCAAATTATTATGACCATTTGTTTTGTAATAAAACAATTGTTTTTATTGATACAGTTTTATTCGGAATAAAGTAATACTAATTTATTAATATTCTAAAAATTAATAAGTAACAGATTTAAAAAACAAATATGTTGGCTTGACCATCACAAATAGTTATGACCGTTTAAATAATTATCTATTTCAAATCGTTATGACCTTTTGTTTTGTTACAAAACAATTGTTTTTATTCATACACGTTTATTTGAAATAACACAATTCTATTTTATTAATATTTTAAAAATTAATAAATAAGAGATTTAAAAAGTGAATCTATTTACCGAACAAGTACAAATAATTATGACTATTTGAACAATTATCTATTTCAAATCACTATAACCTTTTTGTTTTGATCATAAAACAAAATTTTCTTATTCATACAAGCTTTATTTAAAAAAAAATTATACAAATTTATTAATATTCAGACAACTAATAAGTAAAGATTAAAAAATAAATTTATTTATCGAATAGAGTTCAAATAGTTATGGGACTAGTTAAACAATATTTATTTCAAATTGTTTTATGAACTTTGTTTGTCATGACACAATTGTTTTTTTCATACAAGCCTATTTGGATTAAAATAATATTAATTTATTAATATTTTAAAAATTAATAAGTAAAAGATTTTAAAATAAATATGTTTATTGAAAAAGTTCAAATAGTCATAACTATTTGAATAATTATCTATTTCAAACCGTTATGATCTTTTTTTTTTGTCATAAAACAATTGTATCAGTTCATATAGGCTTATTAGAAATAAAATATCACTAATTTATTAATATTCTAAAAATTAATGAGTAAGAGATTTTAAAAAATGAATCCATTTATTGAACAAGTTCAAATAGTTATGATTACTTGAACAATTTTCTATTTCAAATCATTATGAACTTTTGTTTTGTCATAAAACAATTATTTCTATTCATACAAGCTTATTCTGAATAAAATAATTAAATTTATTAATATTTCAAATTTTAATAAGTAAAAATTTAAAAAATAAATTTGTTTCAGAACACGTTCAAGTAGCTTTGACTGTTTGAGCAATTATCTATTTGAAATAGTTATGGCCTTTTATTTTGTGATAAACCAATGGTTTCTATCCATACAAGCTTATTAAAAATAAAATAATACTAACTTATTAATATTCCAAAAATTAATAAATAAAAGATTTAAAAAATAAATATGTTTACCAAGTAAGCTTAAACAGTTATGACTATTTCAACAATTTTTTATTTCACATAGTTATGATCTTTTATTTTGTCATAAAACAATTCTTTCTATTCATTCAAGTTTATTTGGAATAAAACAATACTAATTTTTTAATATTCTCTAAATTAATGGTAGGAGATTTAAAAAATAAATATTTTTACCAAACAAGTTCAAATAGTCATGTCCATTTAAATAATTATCTATTTCAAATCATCGTGATCTCTTGTTTTATCGTAAAAAAATTGTTTCTATTCAATAGAATTATTCAAATAAAATAATACTGATTTATTAATATTTTGAAAATTAATAAGAGATTTAAAAACTAAATCTGTTTACTAAACCAGTTCAAATAATTATGACTATTGAACAATTATCCATCTTAAATCGTAATGAACTTTATTTTTTCATACAACAATTATTTCTTTTCATACAAGCTTATTCATATTAAAATGATACTAATTTAATAATATTTCAAAAATTAATAGGTAAGAGTTTTAAAAAATAAATATTTTAGCCAAACCAATTCAAATAGTTAAAGACTATTAGATAATTATCTATTTTAAATTGTTCTAACCTTTTGCTTAGTCATATACAAGCTTATTCAGAATAAAATAATACTTATTTATTAACATTCAAAAAATTAATAAGCAAGAGATTTTAAAAAATAAATCTATTTACTGAACAATTTCAAATAGGTATGACTATTTGAATAATTATCTATTTAAAATCATTTGGACCTTTTGTTTTGTCATAAAATAAATGTTTCTGTTAATAAAAACTTATCTGAAATAAAATAATACTACTTTATTAATATTTAAAAAATTATTAAGTAAGAGATTTGAAAACTAAAGTTGTTTTCCAAAGCAGTTCTAATAGTTAGGATTATTTGAACAAATATAAATCTCAAATCATTATCATTTTTGTTTTGTCATAAAACAATTGTTTCTAATCATACGAGCTAATTCGAATAAAAATAATACTAATTTAATAATATTTTGAAAATTAATAAGCAAGAAATTTAAAAAATAAATGTGTTTGCGTATCAGTTCAAATAGTTAAGATTATTAGAATAAATATCTATTTCAAATCATTCTAACCTTTTGTTTAGTCGTAAAATAATTGTTTCAATTCATACAAGCATATTCGAAAGAAAATAATACTAATTTATTAACTTTCAAAAAATTAATAAGCAAGAGATTTGAAAAAATAAATTTGTTTACCGAAAAAGTTCAAATAGTTATGACTATTTGAACAATTATCTAATTAAAATTGTTATGAACTTTTGTTTTGTCATAAAACAATTGTTTTAGTTCACAAAAGTTAAAAATAAAATAATGCTACTTTATTAATATTTTGAAAATTAATAAGTAAGAGATTTAAAAAATAAATTAATTTACTGAATCAATTCAAATAATTATGGCCATTTGAACAATTATCTATTTCAAATCGTTATTACCTTTCATTTTGTCATAAAACAATTGTTTTTCAACATACAAGCTTATTTGAAAGAAAATTGTTAGAATGTTTCATTTTGTCATAAAACAATTATTTTTGAACATACAAGTTTATTTGAAATAAAATAATACTAATTTATTAATAATTTAGGAATTAGTTTGAGATTCAAAAAATAAATCTATTTACTGAATAAGCTCAAATAGTTATGACTATTTGAACAATTATCTATTTCAAATTATTATAACATTTTGTTCTATCATAAAATAATTATTTCTGTTCATATATATTTAATCAGAATAACATAATTCTAAATTAATAATATTCTTAAAATTCATAACTAAGAAATTTAAAAAAATTTTGTTTATCGAACTAGTTCAAACAATTAAGACTATATGAATAATTATCTATTTCAAATCATTATGACTTTTGGTTTTGTTATAAAATAATTATTTCAGCTCATCCAAGTTTATTCGTAATAAAATAAAACTAGTTTATTAATATTTCAAAATTTTATAAGAGATTTAAAAAATAATTTTTTATCGAATCAGTTAAAATAATTATAACTATATAAACAATTACATATTTCAAATTGTTATAACCTTTTGTTCTATCATAAAATAATTATTTCTATTCAACAAGCTTATCTAGAATAAAATAATACTAATCTAATAATATTTTGACAATTAATAACTAAGAGATTTAAAAAATAAAATTGTTTGCCAAACTATTTTAAATAGTTAAGGCTATATGAATAATTATCTATTTCAAATAGTTATGGCATTTTATTTTATTGTAAAACAATTTTTTCAGCTCTTACTAACTTATTTAGAATAAAATAAATTGAATTTATTAATATTTCAAAAATTAATGAGTAAGAGATTTAAAAAATAATTTTATTAGGTGAACTAGTTCAAATAATTATGGATATTTGAATGATTATTTATTTTAAATCGTTATTACCTTTTGTCATGTCATAAAACAAATGTTTTTGTTCATATAAATTTATTCAGAATAAAATAATATTAATTTATTAGTATCTTAAAAATTAATAAATAAAAGATTTAAAAAATAAATCTGTTTGCAAAATTAGTTCAATTAGTTATAACTATTTAAATAATTATTTATTTCCAATTGCTATGACCATTTCTTTTATCATAAAACAATTGTTTCTATTCATGCAATCTTATTTATAATAAAGTAATGCTAATTTAAAATTAATAAGTAATGGATTTAGAAAATGTATCAGTTGGCCTGACCAGTACAAACAGTTATAAATATTTGAACAATCATCAATTTCAAATCTTTGACCTTTTATTTTGTCACAAAATAATTGTTTATGTTCATACAAACTTATTCGAAATAACATAATTCTAATTTATTAATATTCCAAAAATTAATGAATCTATTTACCGATCAAGTTCAAATAATTATGGCTATTTGAACAATTATCTATTTCAAATTACTATAACCTTTTGTTTTGTCATAAAATAATTTTTTCTATTCAAAAAAACTTATTTCAAATCTATTTATAAATTTAAATAGTTATCACTATTTAAATAATTATTTATTTCAAACGTTATGACCTTTTGTTTTGTCATAAAACAATTATTTTTGTTCATAAAGGCTTATTCAAATTAAAATAATATTAATTTATTAATATTTCAACAATTAATAAGTAAAAGATTAAAAAACAAATATGTTTATTGAACAAGTTCAAATAGTAATAACTATTTGAATAATTATCTATTTCAAATCGTTATGATCTTTTGTTTTGCCATAAAAAATTGTATCAATTCATATATGCTTATTGGAAATAAAATTATAGGAACTTATTAATATTCCAAAAATTAAATATAAGAGATTTAAAAAATAAATATGTTTACCAAACAAGTTCAAATAGTTATAACTATTTCAACAGGTATCCATTTTAAATCATTATGACCTTCTGTTTTGTCATAAAACAATTGTTTGTGTTCATACAAGCTTATTTCGAATAAAATAATATAAATTACTAATATTCCAAAGATTAATAAGTAAAAATTTAAAACATAAATCTATTTTCTAAACACATTCAAATAGTTACAACTATTTGAACAATTATCTATTTCAAATCGTTATGACTTTTTTTTTATAATAAACCAATTGTTTCTATACATAAAGGCTTATTCGAAATAAAATAATACTAATTTATTACATTTCCAAAAATTAATAACTAAAAGATTTAAAAGATAAATCTTGTTACCGAATGAGTTCAAATAGTTATGACTATTTAAATAATTATTTATTTCAAATCATTATGATCTTTTGCTTTGCCATAAAACAATAGTTTCTATTCATACAAGTTTATTTGAAATAAGATAATACTAATTTATTGATATTCTAAAAATTAATAAGTTGGAGATTTAAAAAATAAATATGTTTACCGAACAAGTTCAAATAGTCATGTCCATTTGAACTATTATCTATTTCAAATCATTATGACATTTTGTTTTGTTGTAAAACAATTGTTTCTATTCATACAAAATTATTCAAAATAGAACAATACTATTTTATTAATATTTTGAAAATTAATAAGAGATTCTAAAACTAAATTTGATTACCGAACTAGTTCAAATAGTTATGACTATTTGAACAATTATCTATTTTAAATTGATATGATCTTTATTTTGTCATAAAACAATTATTTCTAGTCATATAAACTTATTAATAAGTAAGAGATTTAAAAAATAAATGTATTTGTCGAATCAGTCAAATAGTTAGGACTATTAGAACAATTATCTATTTCAAATCATTCTAACCTTTTGTTTAGTTATAAAATAATTGTTTAAGTTCATACATACTGATTTGAAATAAAATAATAATATTTTATTAACATTCAAAAAATTAATAAGTAAGGAATTTTAAAAAGTAAATCTGTTTACCAAATAAATTCAAATAATTATGAGTATTTGAACAATTATCTATTTAAAATAGTTATGACCTTTTGTTTTATCATAAAACAACTGATTCATTCATAAAAGTTTATCCAAAATAATATAATATTACTTTATTAATATTTCAGCAATTGAGAAGTTGGAGATTTAAAAAATAAATCAATTTATCAAATCAATTCAAATAGTTATAGCCATTTGAGCAATTATCTATTTCAAATCATTATGAATTTTTGTTTTGTCATAAAACAATTGTTTTTCATCATACAAGCCAATTTGGAATAAAATAGTACTAATTTATTAATATTTCAAAAATTAATAAATAGGAGATTATTTGTTTATTGAACTAGTTCAAATAATTATGACTATTTAAATAATTATATATTTGAAGTTGTTATAACCTTTTGTTTTGTGATAAAACAATTATTTATGTTCATACATGCTTATTCAAAATAAAATAATAGTAATATAATAATATCATGAAAATTAATACCTAAGAGATTTAAAAAATAAATTTGTTTGTCGAATCAATTCAAATATTTAAGGCTATAGAAATAATTATATAATTAAAATCATTATGTCCTTTTGTTTTGGCATGATCTATTAATATTTCAAAATTAATATCAAATTTAAAAATTAAACATGATTATTGAATTAGTTCAAATGTTATGACTTTTTGTTTTGTTATAAAAAAATAGTTTATCTTTATACAAGCTTATTCGGATTAAAATAATATTAATTTATTAAAATTTCAACAAAAATAAAAAAAAATTTAAAAATAAATATGTTTACTGAACTAGATCAAATAGTCATGACTATTTGAATAAATATCTATTTCAAATCGTTTTGACTTTTCGTTTTGCCATAAAAAAATTATTTCAATTAATCTAAAATTATTCGAAATAAAATAATTCTAAGCTATTAATATTCCAAAAATTAATAATTAAGAGATTTAAAAAATGAATCTATTTAACAAACAAGTTTAAATAATTACGACTATTTAAACAATTATCTATTTGAAATTGCTATAACCTTGTGTTTTGTCATAAAATGATTTTTTTTCTTTATACAATCTTATTTCAAATAAAATAACATAAATTATTAATATTAAGATAATTAATAAGTAAAGATTTAAAAATAAATATGCTTACTGAACAAGGTCAAATCTTTATAACTATTTGAACAATTATTTATTTTAAATTGTTATGACTTTTTGTTTTGTCATCAAAGAATTATTTATGTTCATACAAGCTTATTTGGATTAAAATAACATTAATTTATTAATATTTCTACAAATAATAACTAAAAGATTTAAAAAATATATGTTTATTAAACAAGTTCAAATAGTCATGACTATTTGAATAATTATCTATTTCAAATCATTATGACCTTTTGTTTTATAATAAAACAATTGTTTCCATTCATATAAACTTATTTGAAATAAAATAATACTAATTTATTATTATTCTAAAAATTAATGAGTAAGAGAATTAAAAAATGAATCTGTTTATTGAATATGTTCAAATAGTTATGACTATCTAAACAATTATCTATTTCAAAACATTATGACCATTTGTTTTGTCATAAAACAATTGGTTCTATTCATGCAAGCTTATTTTAAATCAAATAATGTAAATTAATTAATATTCCAAAAATTAATAAGTAAGAATTTAAAAAATAAATATGTTTTCTGAACACACTTAAATAGTTATGACTATTTAAATAATTATCTATTTTAGATCGTTATGACCTTGTGTTTTGTCATAAAAAAATTGTTTCTATTCATAAAAGCTTATTTGGAATAAAATAATACTAATTTATTAAAATTATAAAAATTAATAAATAAAAGACTTAAAAATAAATCTATTTACCGAGCGAGTTTAAATAGTTATGACTATTTGAACAATTATTTATTTCAAATTATTATGATCTTTTGTTTTGTCATAAAACAATTGTTTCTATTCATACAATTTTATTCAAAATAAAATAATACTAATTTATTAATATTCTAAAAATTAATAAGTTGGTGATTTAAAAAATAAATCTACTTACCGAACTAGTTCAAATAATCATGTCTATTTAAGCTATTATCTATTTCAAATCATTATGACCATTTGTTTTGTCATAAAATAATTGTTTTTGTTCATAAAAAATTATTCACATTAAAATAATACTGACCTGTTAATATTTTAAAAATTAATAAGAGATTTAAAAACTAAATCTATTTTCCAAAATAGTTCAAATAGTTATGACTATTTGAACAATTACCTATCTCAAACATTATGATCTTTATTTTGTCATAAAACAATTGTTCCTTTTCACACAAGCTTATTCTAATTAAAATAATACTAATTTAATAATATTTCAAAAATTAATAAGTAAGAGATTTAAAAAATATGTGTTTACCGAACTAGTTCAAATAGTTAAGACTATTAGAAAATTATCTATTTCAAATTGTTCTGACCTTTCGTTTAGTCATAAAACAATTACTTTAGTTCATAGAAGATTTTTCAAAATAAACTAATACTAATTTATTAACATTTGAAAAATTAATGAGCAAGAGATTTAAAAAAAATAAATCTATTTACCAAAAAAGTTCAAAAAGATTTGACTTTTTGAATGATCATTCTAACTATTTAAAGTCATTATGAGCTATTTTTTGTCATAAAATAATTGTTTCAGTTCATAAAACTTATTTGAAATAAAATAATGCTACTTTATTAATATTTTGAAAATTAATAAGCAAGAGATTCAATAACTAAAACTGTTTTTCAAACCAATTCAAATAGTTATGACTACTTGAACAAATATCAATCTCGAATCATTATGATCTTTATTTTCTCATTAAACAATTATTTCTGATCATCCAAGCTTATTTGGATAAAAATAATACTAATTTAATAATATTTTGAACATTAATAGGAGATTTAAAAAATAAATGTGTTTGCTAAACCAGTTCAAATAGTTAGGACTATTAGAATAATCATCTATTTCAAATCGTTTGGACCTTTTGTTTAGTCATATAATAATTGTTTTAGTTCATACAAGCTTATTCAGAATAAAATAATACTAATTTATTAATGTTTATTTATTTCAAATTGTTATTACCATTCGTTCAAATAGTTAAGATTATATGAACAATTATTTATTCCAAATTGCTATGACCTTTTGTTTTATCATAAAACAATTATTTCAGCTCATACAAGCATATTTGAAATAGGATAAAACTAATAAATTAATATTTAAAAAATTTATAAGAGATTTAGAAAGTAATTATATTTACCAAACTAGTTTAAATAATTATAACTATTTGAACAATTATCTGTTTTAAACCATTATTACTTTTTTTTGTCATAAAACAATTTTTTTTGTTAAGATAAGTTTGTTCAAAATAAGATAATACTAATTTATTAATATTTAGAAAATTAATTAGTAAGAGATTTGAAAATTAAATCTGTTTACTAAACCATTTCAAATTGTTTTGACTATTTGAATAATTATCTATTTCAAATCGTTATAACCTTTTATTTTGTCATCAAACAATTGGTTCTACACATATTATTTTATTCAAAATAAAATAATAATAATTTAATAATATTCCAAAACTAAATAACCAAGGAAATTAAAAAATAAATCTAATTGCCGAACCAATTCAAATAATTAAGACTATATGAATGATTATCTATTTTAAATCGTTATGACCTTTTCTTTTATCGCAAAATAATTTTTTTGTTCTTACAAGCTTATTTTGATTAAAATAATACTAATTTAATAATATTTTGAAAATTAATAACTAAGAGATTTAAAAAATAAATTTGTTTACCAAATCAGTTCAAATGGTTAAGACTATTAGAACAATTATCTATTTGAAATTGTTCTGGCATTTTGTCTAATTATAAAACAATAGCTTCAGTTTATACAAGCTTATTCAAAATAAATTAATAATAATTTATTCACATTTGAAAAATTAATGAGAAAGAGATTTAAAAAATAAATATGTTTACCATTCGAATAATAGTCTTTTAAAAATCATTATAACCTTTTGATTTATCATAAAAAAATTGTTTAAGTTAATACAAGCTTAGATGGAATAAAATAATACTAATTTATTAATATTTCCTAAAATAACAAGTAAGAAATTTAAAAAATATATTTGTTTATTGAATCAAGTAAAATAATTATGCCCATTTGAACGATTATCAATTTCAAATTGTTATGACCTTTCCTTGTGTCATAAAATAATTGTTTTTGGTCATAGAAGCTTATTTGAAATAAAATAATGCTAATTTTTTAATATTTCAAAAATTAATAAGTAAAAGATTTAAAAAATAAATATGTTGATTGAACCAGTTCAAATAGGTATGACCATTTGAACAATTATCAGTTTGAAATGATAAAGATTTTTGTTTTATCATTAAACAATTATTTTTTATCATAGAAACTTATTTCGTTAAAAGTAATATTAATTTTATAATATTTCAAAAATTAATAAGAGATTTAAAAAAGAAACTTATTTGCTGAACTTGTTCAAATAGTTAAAACTATTAAAATAATTATCTATTTCAAATCGTTTTAACCTTTTGTTTAGTCATAAAATATTTGTTTCATATCTTACATTCTTATTTGGCATAAAATAATCTAAATTTATTAACATTCAAGAAAGTAATAACCAAAAGATTTAAAAAAAATAAATCCATTTGCCAAACAAATTCAAATAGTTATGACTATTTGAACAATTAATTATTTAAAATCATTATGACCTTTTGGTTTGACGTAAAAAATTGTTTCATTTCATTAAAGAGCTTATCCAAAATAAAATAATACTAATTTTTAATATTTCAAAAGTTAATAAACAAGAGTTTAAAAATTAAATTTTTTTATTGATCAAATTCAAATAGTTATGACTATTTGAACAATTGTCTATTGAGAATCATTATGACCTTTTGGTTTGACACAAAGCAATTGTTTCAGTTCATTCAAGTTTATTAAAAATAAAATAATACTAATTTATTAATATTCTAAAAATTAATAATTAAGTGATTTAAAAAGTGAATCTGTTTACCAAATCAATTCAAATAATTAGGGCCATTTCAATATTTACCTTTTGTTTGGTCATATAACAATTGTTTTTTATCGTACAAATTTATTAAAAAAAATAATACTAATTTATTAATCTGTCAAAGATTAACAAGTAAGAGATTTACAAGATAAATTTGTTTACTGAATTAGTTTAAATAGTTATGACTATTTGAACAATTGTATACTTCAAATCATTATAACATTTTGTTCTATCATAAAACAATTATTTCTATTCATACAAGCCTATTCGAAATAAAATAATACTAATATAATAATATTTCAAAAATTAATAACAATGAGATTTTAAAAATAAATTTATCTATCGAACTACTTCAAATAGTTAAGACTATATGAATAATTATCTACTTTAAATCGTTTTTGTTTTGCCATAAAACAATTTTTTCAATTCATACTAGCTTATTTAGAATAAAATAAAATGAATTTATTAATATTTCAAAAATTAATATGTATGAGATTTAAAAAATCTATTTGCCTAACCAGTTCAAATAATTATGACTATTTGAACAATTATCTAGTTAAATTGTTATGAGCTTTTGTTTTGTTGTAAAATAAATGTTTTTGTTCACATAAGTTTTTTCAAAATAAAAAAATACTAATCTATTAATATTTCAAAATTTAATAAGAGATTTAAAAAATAAATCTATTTATCAAACAAGTTCAAATAGTTATAAGTATTTGAGGAATTATTTATTTCAAATTGTTATGACTTTTTGTTCTATTATAAAACAATAGTTTATGTTCATACAAGCTTATTCAGATTAAAATAAATATGAATTTATTAATATTTTGACAATTAATAAGTAAAAAATTTAAAAAATAAATATGTTTACTGAATTTGATCAAATAGTCATGACTATTTGATTAAATATCTATTTCAAATCGTTATGACCTT